>VWZW01005957.1:497429-715717 GCA_013397115.1 Edolisoma coerulescens
CTGCGCTTTGTGCGTGCGGCGGCCACCACCATGCGGGGGGAGAGGCACCGCGTGGGACGCGGCGAGGCGGAGCGCCCGCGCCGCCCCGGCTGCTGCACCTCGGGGGGCAGGGCCCCCAGAGAGCCCTGAGCGCCCGGCGGTACGTAGGGGCGACCCCGGGCGGAGACCACTTCTCCTTTTTGTTATTTTTGTTGGGCTTTTTTTTCCCTGGGGGGTGGGTGGTGATGGTGAAGGGGAGGATTTCTACTGTGCTGCGTTTGCTGGAAGGAAAATCCAGTCGGTGAAGCCATATGGGTTCTCAGTGGCATGGCTTAGTGGCTTCTTGGCTTAACAGTTTTCGGGCGGGGAGTGCGCAGGGTGTGTTTTAGGAGGGCTCGCCTGCTCAAGAGAGCTTGAATAGATACGTTTAGAGAAGCAGTGCTTTCCAGGAATTTAAATGAGACCCTTTTTTTGTGGTTGCTTTTCAAGGCTGTTCTGTTAGTTCTTATTTGCTTTTGCAGATTGCTCTTATCAATACTTAGGCAGCTGTGGTAGCATATAAAAATCGATATTCTTAAAGGAAAAAAGAAAGTCTTGGCGAATTCACCTCTACTAAACGATGTAGATCACTTCTTTTTATAATTTATCGGGAATGTTATAGTCTCTAATACTCAACTACCGTTTCTAGTTTATTTTGTTATGGCAACGTGTTTCATTTGGTACTAGAAAAAAAATTGATTGGGTTACTCATTCAAGTAATTTAGTTGATAACTTGGAGGAATGTTTAGTCATCTCCTTTCAGATGTGGAGGGAAATGTTTAGAGAAAGGCAGGAGGCAGCGGCAAACCTCAAGGTTTAGGGTTTTGCACATTTTTAAATCTGATTTTCCTTTTTCAGTCTTGCAAACTTTCTGAACTTTAATCCTTTTGCAATGAAACTTTCCAGGCGTGGTGTCTGCATCCAGGTAATTTTAATACGTATATGTGTATGTACATACCATTTTTTTGTTTCAAAAACTTAGGTGAAAATAATTCAGCTGGTTTTGATAGTGTGGGGCTGTTGGATATGGGGAAAGAATTACTACATTTTTTCCATTTAAAGATGGAGCTCTTGCAGTTTTTTGTTCGTTTCTTTTTTTTTCTAAGGGGGGCTTTATTATTTTTGTAAATCTGAAGTATGGTTTAGAGGTATTATTCTTTCATGGGCAGTTTCTGATGAAAATACTGTTTGACTGGAAATCATGCCGTGGAAATCTGCTAATTTTGTGTGTGTCTTACTAAGACCAACTGCTGCACTATTGGGAAAGGATGTGCTATATTTGCTGAATGAGAAGCTGTGATAAAGGGTTTGGAGGTGAGGTCCTATCTGTGTGTTTAAACCCAAGGACACTCAGCACTGATTTCTGCAGGTGACAACTTTGAGGACACCTCTGCTGTAGGAGGCAAGGCTCCTCTTGCCGTTTGCTGTGGAAGCACTGGATTTGAGATCTTGTAAGTGAAGGCTTCAAACTATTTGTAGGCAGAAGTCTTCTCTGATTGAGTTTAGGACGTCTAAAACTCCTAGTGTTGTAGTCAGAGAACTGTTTTCTGTTGTGCACTTCATCTGGGCAGAGGACAGGATTTCCCAGCATTGTCCACACTGCACATTCAGAGTTGGAGGATGTGTACAAAATGTTGGAGGTTTGTTGCAAGGTTACAGAGTTCTGTATCTGTGGTTTGTTGTGTGTTTTCTACCAAGGAAATGAAAAGAAAGGCCAAACAATAGGGAAAGTGTTACAAAAACTTTTTAAAGGGAGCTTAAAGAGATGCTAGGGTTGCATATGTAAACGTCCTAGTGGAGAGATGTCATGGATGAAGTTGTATGTTCATCTTATCTCTTGTTCTTTGAAATCTGCAAACTGATTGTTATATGTCCTCTTATGTTAAACATAGAGTTGTGCATAAGTAAAATCTAGCGATTTTGTTTCCTGATTTAAAATCAAGAAAGCAAAATTTAAAAATAACTGTAATACTACAGAATTTAGGGGTTTTCTTCTATTGCAGATTAGTTCGATAAGACAGAACAGCATCCTGGTGGTAGCATCCTAACAATTGCATTGTGAATTGATGCTGTGTGTGCTGCTTACTGCACATGATATTGGGGCATGCTGGATTTTACATGAGTTGTTGGAATGCTACTGGCTCATCAGAAATAGTGTGCAAATCTCTCTGCAGTAATTTTCACATTGTGATCTGGAAACTTCTCTCAAAGGAATTGGCTAGCGGTCTACAGAGAAGTACTTGGGCATATGGTATAGGCTCATTTTTCATGTATTTAGCTACTAATGGCATTAAAATAAGCCAAAATACATTAAATACCTCTCTAATATTAATTATCTTGTTAAGAATTTGCTGAAAATACTATTAAAATCACAGATGTGTACAAAGGCTGTGTGATCAGTGTGAAGGCAAATCCAGGAAATAGGGTCAGTGGGAAATCTGTTGATCTGCAAGGTCTGCTAAGATGCTGTTGTTGCTACAAAAAAAATTGGTTGCCCCTGTGGCATTGTAACTTTGGAACAAAGACATAGGGACTTGCTTCAAGGAATGGAAAATCTGACTTTGTGGCTACTTTTGTAGTGAAGAGATCATTTTTGTTGAGTAAGGCTGTTGGCTTCCTCAGCCTAAAGGTTTACAACCCTTAAATAGCTCTTCCTGACACTAAGCAGTATCCCTTTCATGTGTTTGAAGTGTGTTAGAAAGGCTGGCTGGCAACGTTGGTACTGATGAATGAAAAAGAGAGAAATTTACAGCATCAGATACTTTCTTTAAATTATTTCCCTTGTTGTTAGTTATTACCAACCATTAGACTGCCACACTTGAATATAATTAATGTAGTAAATGGCTTATTAGGCGCCATCTGAACTTTTGCCTTGTTTAATTATAGAAGCTTAGTGCAGTGGTCTGTGTACAATATTCACCCCAAATAATTGCTTTCAGACTTTTATCTGACTATGGTTATTTTTGGAGCAGCTGCATATATGGCTTTTCCCTGAACTTTGCACTTCTTAGGCTCTCACTTGCAGTCCTGACACTATATTTTCAATTTGCATAACTAAAAGCAGTTGCATTTTGATTTTTGCTGGTAGTAATTTGGAGCAATTGTTCTGCATGCCATTCATATGTTAATGTGTTTTGAGCTTCCTTAAAATTCTCTAATTCATGTTGAGGTATCAATCAATACATGACAGAAATGGGAAAGTTGTAATAATTTTTTTTCTGGAAGTTTTTAAATGGTTGCTGAAGTTAAGAGTATTTCTCCCCGTGACATTGTATGTATTGAAAATGATGTTAAAAATGTAAAAGAAGTGGCATGCGATGAAATCTGCACCACAAAGGATTTACAATATAGGGTTCCGATTCAGCAAACCCTTCTTCATGTGCTTAATTACATATATTAATTTCACAATAAATGCCATCTTCTTTCAGTAGAACTCATAGTGACCATTTAGAATGCAAGATCATGTGAAAAGCTGAGTACACCTCCCATATTTTACCTGAGAATAATGTAAAAACCCTGGTACTTGTTACTGGGTTTGTGAACAGTTTATATTTTAGATCCAGTCTTTCCTAAGGTGCAACCATAGAAAACTGATTTTCTTGATCTCTAACACATCCAAAAAAAAACAATCTTGTAAAGAAATTCAGATTTCTTTTTATCTGGTCTGAAAATTTTACATAGACTAGAAACAGTGCTTCAATAGTTGGCCTTGAGGGCAAAGCATGCCAAAATCATTCTGTTTGCTGTATGAGTTTTTCAGAGATTGTCTCTTTCCAGAAGGATAAATTCTTGAAGAGTTAAATATCAGGGAGCTGTTGCCAGTGTTCTTGATGAGGGTCCTTGACCTTGGGAGCTTGCACCTGACAGATGCTCTGGCAGACCTTGTTGTTCTACAGATCTTCAAAGCCCTCTTTGACACCAGTCACTTTGGAGAGGCCAATTCTTCGGCTAAAGATGGCCAGAGGCTTGGAGGAGCTGGGGAAGTGGAACAGAGCTTAGCTGTGGGGTATGGTGGCCTGGATTGCTGTTATGTTTCATTAGAGATGCAGCCATACAGCTGGTTGTGTGTGTGTTAGTGTGCTGTGCTTTCTGGAAGGTTGTGCTTAAGAAATCTAAATGTAAATTAAAAGTAAATGTTATTCATTGCATAGCTCTCCGGTTGTCATCAGAGTAGGATTCACTGCAGGTTTTGTACAGTCCACTGTTTATTGTATTAAATTCTACGAATGCTATCTGAGAGTAGGGTGTTACATAGCTGGGCTTGTGAAATGACTGCGAGTGCTCTGAGGGATGAACACAAAATCTTTGTAACAACCAAATGGCTGTTGACTTTCGGAAGGAAAGTTTCTTCTTCACATGTGATACGTATTTGTCTGGCTGGGAGATGTGTGGCCAACCAGATACAGAAGGCTTAGCAAGACAGGGAGATTTGTTCTGTCACTTTCTGAATCCGTTTTGTCATTGATGGAGCCAGAGGTCTGGAGGGTGTAAAATTTGATGAGGTCTCTTTATAGGATCCTCAGTTTAAAGTAACTGTGCTAAGTTCTGTATTTAATTTTGGTAGTGGAATTGTCTTTCAGTCCATCACTGGAAGGACTACTTTTGGTCTAGTTACTGTCATACCAGTTTCTCAGCAAAGGCTCTGATCCTGTCTCTGTGAAATACCAAGTCACATCTGCCCGGTTCTGAGTAAATACCTTCTGTATGTAAAAATGTAGTGATGTACTCTACAATCATAGTCCAAAATGCCCTCAAACTTTGCATAATTGAGTAGTGAAGAATTTGCCTTTCTCTTATGAGGCTGATTCCTAGATGAGAAAACACTAGTTAAGAGTGCTGTTTCAACACAATCTGAAAAACGTAGGTATTTTATAATTCACTATACAAAGCAGGAGGTGTTTGGCTCTGGACTGACAATGGAATGTCGGGCCATTCACCCTTATGCTGTGTCAGGGAAGGGAGGTCAGTAACAAATGAAAGCTGTTACCATCTGATGGCTGTTCAGTCACCTGTGAAATGTGGTTTCTAATAGACAGGTTTCCACATCATAGGAGCAGCAACCACAATTAGATGAGCAGAGCCAGCCTCCTTGTCAGAAGTCTCATACATCATGCCTCATCTTAGCCTCAAACCGATCCCGCCAGTTAAGTGTTTCCAAACACAGCCCAGGGACCCGTGATTGCTCTGTCTGCTGGTGGAGAAAGAGCGTGTTTATTGTTGAAGCTGTTGGCCTTTCTCTTCTAGAAAGGCTTAATCTGTAAAAGCAGAAGAAAGTAGAGCCTACAGCAGCATCTATGAGGTCCGGGCTCCGTGTGAATAAGTTGCTTGCAAAATGTTCAAAGGCTTCACTGGGTTTAGGATTTCATCCTGTGGAAGCATTATAGAGGGCACCGTGTATCTCCCAGTGAAGCTAACTAATCATGTCCAGACGTGGTAGTAGTTAACTGACAAATTGGCTGAGAAGTCAGTGATTAATTTTAACAAATGAGTTTTCTTTAAATGCAAGCTGATGCATGCCCATTATAACTGTATGCCTATGATAAAATTAGGGATTTTTATTCTTTAAGCTTCAAATATGCTTGTGTATGATTATTTTTTCCAGTGTCTTAAAACATCTGCTTTTTGCGGGGAGTATCATCGGGGGAAGGGGACAAACACACATAGAAAAGAAGTGCTCTTTCTTTCCCAAAAGACCCTAAATAGCAATGAAATGTTCAAAGCGATTGCAGAATTCTTTTCTAGTGCTAAGGAGTATTTAATATATTGTATCATACAGTCTGTAAGGCCTCTGGTGTCTTCAGTGAACCACAGGTCTAAAATCCAGTCCCATAAAACTAGTGAAAGGTTTTGTATTGCCTTTAAGTGGCCTCAGGGTCTAGACCCCAGTGAGTCCTAGTTTGTGTTCCAGCTGCAGGCTCTTTTCAACAGGAGACTCTGAACTTGGGTGGTAAGAAACAAAGCTGCTAGCAAACATACCTGAGTTGGGTTGTATTTTGATGTACGGTGTAAGCTGCTTTTAAAGCCAAGCCTGCTTGGGCTAAATATATTGTGAGATGTTAGGGAGAAAGCGTTCAGAATAAGAGGAGTGTAGGATTTTTTTGAATAAAGCAGTGTACACTATGTGACTTTTTTTCCCCCTAAAGGTCGTGGTGCTAGCACAGAAATTGCATTATAGCTGCATAGACAAGAAGCCTTATTTCTTAAGAACACAAATGTGGTCTGTAGGAAGATCAAGCAGTGGCTTGTTTTTAGACATTTAACTTGGTGCAGTCTTGCAGATAGATGGAAGTTGGTGATCAAACCACCTTGACTCCACATGCAGATCTTAGCACAGCTGGAGGGCACAGAGTATCAAGGGTGGCTTTGCACCGATGAGTTTGCGTGACTGTAGCAGTGTGGTGTTGACATTTTCTTTATAATATGCCACCTAATTTTCGGAATCTTATCATTCACCCATAAACCACATGTCCTGATTTAAAGCATAGTTAAAAGGTCTATTTAGTGGAAGGAGTTTTATAAGTATAAAAATGATTGCTTTGACAAAATAGAGAAGAATGTGGCATTAACAAAGACAACTCATTTTTCTTTTTCTTTCTTTTGTTTTTTTAAACATTCGTAACTCTCAAGTACCCTTGGATTTAAAAGGCATTTAGAGAAAGACCTTTAGAAAAATGGAAGTCTCTCTAAATATTGTTTCTTTCATTGTCTTGACAAACCGTGAAAAGTAGTTTCTGTGCCTGCACATTTCAGAAACAGTTCTTAGGGGTTTTATTATGTGCTGAAACATATGTTTATAAAAAAGACTATAACCTGGTGGAAAAAGTGTCTTATAATAATAAACCTGTCGATGGGCCATATGCTGCCATCAGTATGTTTGAGAAAAATAAATTCTTCTACAAGTGTTAAGTAAGTTTACAGCCTGAGTGTTAAGTTAGGGTCAGACTGTGACTCGCCCTTTGTGGATTGAGAGGGGGAGGAAAGCGCCTGCAGATCCTCCTCATGCTCTTTTCATTAGCTCACAGGGCGGCAGGCCGGCTGGAGCTGGGAAGCACCCTTCCCAAAGGGCAGTGGAGGCTGGAGCTCTGTGGGAGACTGCGAGAAGTCCTCTTCCTGTAGCTTTTCCTTGGCACTATGCGGGTTTGTGCCGACCCAGCACAGGGCTATATATTTTGTAAACCTTGATTGAGCATTGTGTGGTCCCTCCTGAGAAGAGCACACCTATGAGTTAAATTATCTGCATTTTAAAGGTGACAGAACATATATTTGAAGTTGGCACAAATAAAAGAGCTCTGATAAATCTCCAGCTGGATAAGAAATGTGGAAAAAACCCCTCTGTTCTTACTGCCTGTTAGGTAGATAAGTTTTATTTTATGGATTTTTTTGGTGATTATAGTACCAGTTTTGGTTTTTAATGTAGGGGACGTGGTCATTGCAAAGTCTTTTGTTTCTGAAGAGCAAAAGTAAGATGCAGAAGGTCAAAGGATATGTCATTGTTAAAAGGCGCTTTCTGTGTGGGATCAGTGTTTGGTAAATGTAGACACTTTTAGCCTATTTTACTTTGGATTCACTCGCATGGCTCCTGTGAATGGGAGTCATGCACGTGTGCATCTCAAAAAGAATAGGTCTCTTTGTAACACTGTTTCCGTGTAGAAACATACTTCACTGGGAAGTGTTTTAATGGCCTAATGTTTCCCACCACTAGTCAGCTTTGCACTGCTTGTTTTCCTGGCAAGGTAGCAGGTGATAGTCATTGTCAAAGGAAATATCAAACATTAAGGGGAAGTGTTTAAAGTAGTTGACCATGCTGAAGGCTGTGTCAAGTGATACATGTGGTTGCCATAGTATCTGTTATCAAAATCAAGATTGTGAACAGAATAGTCCCCATCAGGAGTGAATTCCTTACCCACAGTCTCTCCAGGGTTCTTCACACAAATGAAGAGTTTGCTCAGGGGACTGAATTTGCTTCATGAGAGCTGAAATTTTCCCCCTGGGTGTTCCTGTCCAGAGGTCTAATGCCATATGTTGTGTCTATGTGTACAAGGCTCCTAGTCTAGGAGAGGGCCTTGGAGACCAAGAGAGTGGAGCAGAGAGGGGGAATCTGCTGCAGTAGAAGCACCCAGACCTCAGCACAGATTATGCAACACCGTATAAATGGAAAATAGATTGGATCAGTGATCCATGGAGGAGAGGGTTGGGGGTTATGTGGATGTTCACTGAGAAAATGTTTTTGGTTCATCAGAGAGTAAGGCTAAGTATGGATTGAAGGAGTAGGAAGAGGACAACACTAAGTCAGGGGGGAAACCCTCTGTGTTTGGTGTGTGCTTACCTTTCCGAGAGAGGCACTTCGCTACTGGCAAGGCTGGGAAGCACCCCGGGACCATTTCTCTCTAGCTTGACAGAATGTCTCCCCATAGAATCTGTAAAGTCTAGCCAAGTTCTTACACCCAGTTGGACCTGAGGGAAGGGTCCTGGGCTTCAGTGCTGCCTCCTGAGCATGGCTGATGAGGTGATGGAGGAGCCTGCAGTGGGCCAGGTTGGCTTGCCTGCGGCATGCACAAGCCAACACGTGGTGTTAACAACTGCAGCGCTCAGAATTTGCACAAACCCACATTTAGTAATAAAATAGCCTGCAACTAGTCAAAGGCACCAGTAGTAGCCAAGCAAGTTTGGAATGTCTAAGCCAACCATTTTTAAGTTATGGTGAGCCAAAAAAAATTAGGGAACAGTCCAAGAAATGGAGAACACCTCACTTTTCAGGAACTCTCATATCTTCAAGATGCCTTGGCCGATCTACCTCAAACTTTCCAGAGGAGCTTTCCTTGGCATGAGACCATGACTCTGAAATTCCATGTGACTGGGTTTTACTTTGTTGAAGTTATAAAGGTTAAAACCAGAGTTTGTTATGGAAAGCTAATCTCTCCATTAGAAATATTTGTGCATAGTTAATATTCATTCCATTGTAATTGTTCACTGCTTGTTCAGACTGATTGTATTTTTACTATTTATTTCAGGGAGGTTTTTTAAAGGATAAATTCAGAGCAGTATAGGTTGGAGTCAAACTGTGCATGGCTGGCTATAGGCATATGTGGTAAGGCAGAAGCATTAGCCCTGTAACTGCTGGAGAAGGATTTGCACTTGGAGTCCTACTCCCACCATACTATCACTTTTTGGAGTGTCTGGTTTGAGACATCACTCACTATTTAGTACAGCTTTTCCCTCTCTACTCGGTAGAAGAGAGTGTCTCTGTTGGCCTAGTTATACTCTCACCTCCAGGCAAAAAATGTCTCTGATTGATGGCCAGCTTGGCATTTAGGGTTTCCCTAGTGGCAGCTCCTGCTGTGGAACACTGTGAGGGTGGCAGTAGCCTAAGAGGGGGATCAGTATTCTCCATGTGTGCTTTTGAGCTGCTCTTTGTTGTGTCTAAATATCTGTAGGCTGAAATTTCTAGCTTCCAAAATTGCAAGATTTCAGATAAGCATTAGAAAACACAGAGCAAATGCTTGTGGGACTGGAAGTGCCTTTTATTTTTCAAGTTAGAGGCACCTTAGCAGTGACTTCTGTACAGGGGTGGGACCTGGTTGTGCACCAGCCCTTTCCTCTGCTCTTAGTGCTGTTTTCTGAATGATGTGAAGACCACAGCAGGCCATTGCAGATACTTGCTATTGTTAGATGGAGCCAAATGAGCAAAGGTCTCTAAATACGCTGTATTTCAAGACATTGAATTAGTTTGACTGAGCCACTTTATAGACAGAGCAAGCAGGGCTGGAACAGATGTCAGGCTGGAATGAGCCCTCACCCTGAGGCAGGGGCTGAGTGTGTTTGAAGTCACTGCTTGTCTGTGTTTTTCTTTCTGGGGCTTAAGTATAAAGCTCCAGGAGAGACTTGGCAGAAGTCAAGAGGTGCTGCTCCTGAAGAGACAGGGTGCTGTGCACCACTGTTTGGTAGGGCTGTCTTTTAGGCAGGATCACTCAACACCTGCAAACTCTGCAGTCAGTGAGGCCAGGAGGTGCTCTGTGTGTCTGTGCAAGGCCAGTCTTTGTCCTGTTTGCCATCTGTACTGCTACCGGCTAGCAGCTGTAGCACAGGGGCATTCCTGCTTCTTGCCTAACACACCCCACACCAAAAATACAATTGTTACAGTAGTTTACTATGGGTTAATTCCTGTAAAAGGGTGTCTGTGTAAAATACCGATCAGTAGGTTTTCTAGTTGCTCAGGCATTTTATTATTAGGAGTGCTGAAAAGACTAACAGAGTCAGCTAAAAATCAATGTGCCTCTGTATAGGCAGCCACTGAGAAGGGTGCAGGGTGCAGGTAATGTGATCACAGCTACTTAAACCAGTGATCAGACACACCACTACAGTCTGCAAAAGCTTCAAGCAGGAGAGAAACCCTACTGAAAACTCCTGGACCATGGAATTAAAATAATAAAGTCTTGCAGTCTCTGGAGTATATATTACTCTTGCAAGGTCATCATGAGATAAATAGGGACACCAGCACTAGGTAGAGCACACTATATGTGGAACTTTGCTCCTGTCCTATATGACACTAGGCTCTTTATTTTTTTAAAGCAATAACTAGTTGCAGTTGAAAGTGCCCTGAGAGTTCTTCAGGTGGTGGTAGCACCAAAACCAGAGCCATGAAAGAGGAAACGCAAAGCAAAATATATAGATATGAGGATGCATCTTTTGATTCCTGAGTTAGCTCAGATATCACTGCATGGCATTGGAGTGCCTGCATAGTGACCATCTGCATGATTTCTTCAGTAAGCAGGGCCTCGAAGGAGGAGGTCACCTCAAAGAACTTCTATCTTCTTGGTGTTTCTAGAAATAGTATGTCTGCACTCTTCAGGCTGCAGAGCTGCAAGACTTTGAGTTACTACTGGTGCTGCTCCATCCCGTGCTCCCAGATGCAAGTTTCCAAGGAGTGTCATAAACCCATTGCACAAGCTGAGAGAAGGAATAGAAAACTGCAAAGCCTGTAATACTGCAATATTATAGTATTGTCTACTGCAGCAATAACCCTGCTGTGTTTGGAAGGTCTCAGCATACCAGCACCATGGTTAATCAGTCAAGCAGCCAATAGTAATTCGTAGCCTTGACTGCTGAGAAGTTCAGCATGGCTAAGATAGACATCTGATCTAGCTCAAGAAAGTAAAGGCATCTTCCCACAGCAGTTGGCTTTTTGATTGAGATGCTTTAAACCCTGCTTTTTCTGAATTTACTCAATTATTTGCTAAAGAATAGTTTTAAAAGTATGACACTTTAATTTAAATATCCCTTTAAATCCTTGATATTAGTTCCTTATTTACTGGCTTTTAACATTTTAAGTAAATGAAGCAGGAATGTTAACAGCCAGACAATAATACAACTGTGAAAGGGCAAGAAAGCTGTTAGATGGGCACTACTGGGGTTTTGTGACTCAAAACTGTGAGTGCTGAATCTACCCTGTAAGTATATGTTATAGGGTGTGAAGTCTTCCTTACCCTACCACTGAATTAAAATCAGCCTCTTTATATGTGAGATTTCCCCTCAATTGTTTGGAATTGGTTATAAAGCAGAAGTGTGGTCAGTAACAGCAGAGCAACAAGAGAGTTGCTCATTACCCTGCTGCCCAAGTTTCTCAGAAAGTAAAATTCAATGCCACATCAGTTCCACTGTGGTTTAGGGATATAAACTGAAATTGAATTTTTCATTTGGAGTTGCTAAACAAAAAAGTTACATTTTTGTTCTTTGAAATGCAGTATCTTTTTAAGCAAAAAATTCCCCTCGTTTATTTTCTACCAATCTGAAGTGAGGTTACAAAACAAGACAGTTGCAAGTCCCATGTATGAAAGGTACTTAGGGAAAATGTCAAGTGACTTGGAAACAGGCATGCTAAGTAAAAGTGTCATCAAGACAAAGACAAATTGGGTCAAGACTTCCAGCAATGTGACTGGTTCATTGGATTTGGACACAGTTCAGAATAGAGGTATTACTTCTTGAATTTTGGAAATCATGGGGTGATTATAGTGATATGGTGATGCCAGAGTAGACACACGGCTGTAATCTGGAGTTATCAGTCACTGGCTGAAATGCTGGAGAAATAGTAGCAGTAGAGAAAGTACATAGAGTACATAAAATATTTATTATATTAACAATATTAAGTTTTCCAAGAAAGACAGTGTTTTTAGAGAGCTAATGTCATATACTAAAAGTCTATTTTTTCCCTGATTCTCTGGTGCCCAAGCCAAGTGAATTGATTTTAAGCTAAAGACACCAGTGTGCCTGTTTCGTACAACAGTGTGCTTGGCAGAAAAGTTATCTATTAGAATTCACATAAACTTGGATTCTTCAGCTCCTGGAAAGGAGACTGTATATGTTACCCACTGATGGAAACATGGGCTCCTCTACAGTGTGCCCTTGGGCATGTTCTGTTTAAGTGTCTTGAAAATACGTGATTATTCCTCATGTGCTTGTCCATGCTCAGTTTGTTTATGAAGACTGTGACATTTACAGTATCTGCAGTCTGGAATGGTGCTTTTGCCATAGCTTTTAATGATTATCTCCTTTTACTAAAAAACCCCTAGGAGATCTAGGCAAGGCAATTGCATAGAAGACTTAGCAAATACAAATTGTTAATGGCATGTGGTGATAAAGTTAGAAAACACTTTAAAGAAATCAAACTTTCCATTAGCCTGATCTGAACCATACAAATTCTTCTCCTTTAATTTCTCTTCCCTCATGGTATAAAGGCCTGCTCATTCTTTCATCAAAAATGATTCAGACCTGAGGGACACTTGTAATTTGGAAGTAATTAGTAAATAAGTCAGATAAATACTATCCATTGAGATTTGTGAAAGCACATTGGATAGGATTCTTAAAGAGCTGTATCAAATCTGAACAATTAAAGCTTAAAAAAATTATCTCTAGTTAGTATGATAAGTCCATTTCATCATAAATTAATTCACTGTTAATAGTTTCTGCTGCTTTTGGAGCAATCTGAAGAGGTTTAGAAATCTGAAAAAGTAGTTAAAATAGAAGAAAATCTGTAATAGCACAGCATCTTTAGATGTTAAATTTTGTCAGTATCCAGATTCTGACTTGCAGGGAGATCTTACTTGTGTGCAAATGCCATCAGCAGTGTTCTGGGTCCAGAGCTGAACCTCAGGTCTGTGGGTGTAGGTACTCACTCCTCCCCAGCTAACTTTAAACAATATTTCTCTTGGTTCTTGTAGGGCATAACATATTGTCTGCCTGCTTGTTTAAGAAAAACTCAGTGGTGCTCATTTTCTTATGCTGAAGTCAAAAAACCCAGATTATGTGGCTCTTACTGGTCATAGCTTTGGACTCTTTAAGTGGAAAAGCAGAATTTGAGGTACAAGATATGTTTGAATAAATGTGGCTTGTAAGTAGACTGGTTAACAGCTGCTCACAAATTCATCTTAAAATCTTTATATCCCTCTACTTAAATGTCACTTCAGGATTGTGAGGTGCTACAGAATTCTCCTGTAGCTTTGCATCAATGCACAGGTGGGTAATGGGAACACACAGAGCTCTGCCATTACTCCCTGGGAGTAACCTGGTGTCTTTCATGCCCCTCCAGGCTCTGTTAGATGTAATATCAGCTTTCACATTTGCAGGGTTTATATAAGTCACTACAGTTACTGGAAGTACTATGAAGTTATACAATGCATTAAAATGGATTAAAACACATGTGCTATTCCTATATGGATTTCCTTCTGCTTTATTGGAATGGCAAATTTGGTTCAATCAATTCGCCAAACCTAGCTTGGTGATTGATAGGTTCACTACTAGTGCCAGGTGTCCTACCTGCCAGGGTAGGGAATTTCCTACCTGCCAGGTAGATTACCAGCACCTTGCTGTACTGCCTCATGTCCAAATACTGATTCATAAGAATTTTACTCTTTTCCTAGAGCAGAGCAAGCACAACAGACTGTTTTGCATAGATACTGAAAAATTTGAAAGAGTTTGGAGCAGATTGAAGACAGCTGAACACCAGAACAAGAGTCTCGTCACTGCTTGACATCATTTATGATTGCTACTAATATATCTATTTACATTTTTATACCCATCTCTAGTATGAACTTCAATGCATTTTTCTCCAACATTTTAAAAAAACGACAGCCCAGCCTGATGAAAGTAGGAAAGTTTTGCTTTGCTTGCAGTCATCCTGTGTAGTATAGTCTATATCTGCTATAGAAGTTTTAACTGTTAGTAAAACATCACTACTAACATGCTGACTAGAAGTATAGATGTAAATCAGGAAATAAAAGCAAGAATCCTGAAAATTTTAGAAACATTAAGCATTAGGTTTTAAGTCAGACTAACTTCTTTCCCCATTTATTTAGTGTCTGAATGGGATTGAAGGAAGACTAAACCCCATCAGCAGAATATGTTTGACAGGATTGGGTGTTGCTAAGTAATCAATCTATGTTAAAACAAGGATTTATTTTTCAGAACAGTCTCTTTTCATGTTGACAGAGAAAACCTACTTCTGATTGATTTAGGGCAGTGAATTAGCTTTACTTTATTACTTGTCTCATGCCTTTAGCACTTAAAAGCTGCAGGCAAGGGTCAAAATCACATAAATGTTTCATCTCCACCCTTGCAAACTCTTTCCTAATTCTCCCAGTGGTTGGTTTGAGTGTTGCCAGTAGCTTTCCTAAATGGGAAATGGTGCCACGGTGAGGGAAAACTCCTGTTTCCTGGGAGGGGCACGAACCAGAAGAGGAACAAGCACTGTCTCAGAAGAGGCTCCCTGGGAAAGCAAGCGGGTGGGTTTGCTAGGGCAGTGTGGGCACACCGCAGCTGCTCCTTGCCACAGGTGTGAGGGGGGTCTGTTCCCATGGATGCTGAGTTGTCAGTGTGCAGCAGGAAAGGAGAGGGAGAGTTTCAGAGGTTACTGACATCCTCTTGATGAGAGGATGGCTGTGCTCTGTGCTGGGCAAGAGGATGCGCTACATCGGCACCTTCTTAGCAGATGCATCTGCATCAAACAGTGTGCAAAAGACAGGCAGGGGTTTGCATGTCTTGGCTACTTAAGGGTAGTCTTAGAAAGAGGGCTTTTTAATGAAATCGGTGATATTTCAAAGGCCTTCCTGTTGGCTAAAAACCAAGAAAAGCATTTGAAATAATAAGAAATATTTTAATGAAAATTTTGATAATCCCACCTGTTGAACAATTGAAGGAAGGGAATATATTACATGTATACTGGTTAGCTTCAGGTTTCAAAGTCAGTATTTAAATTGAGACTTTACTCTAGAGATAAAGGCACAAAAAAACCTCTACCAAGTATCTTGGAAAGTAAAATACTTACTCTTTCACAGATTCATCTGTAGTAGCCTGTAGATCTCAGAATACAAGGTTTTAGGTTTTGTTGTCTCTTATGATGGTGAAAATTACCATCAAATGATAATTCCACAGATATATCCAGTGAGGATGGTCTAAATCTTATCCCATCCATCTAACTTTTATAACAAAAACAATTAAGGCAGATAATTTTGGGAGCTAGCCAGCTCTGTCTTGCTTCTCACTTACCTCAGTTTCTCACTGTTTTAATGTTGTCAGAGCTTTCAGAGAACCTAATGTTTTTTCTTACCATCCATCTTGTAAAGTCAGTTGTATTTGTAGGGAGTGAATGGCAGATGCTGGAAGAAAAGACTTCCTGTGTGCTGCACATGAGCATCAATGATTGACAAATCATTGAAGCACCCAGCCAACAACCTTGGTTTGTCACTGTTGTTCATACTAGTTTCGTGTTGGTAGTTGTTAGAGATCCTGTTTCTCTGTAAAATTTCCAGACAGGTAGGATTCCGGTTCCAGTGGTTCATGTCAGGTTATAAACAGCTGTATCCCCAACAGAAGAGACTTCTGTTATCTAGTCATAGTTTAAACTAATTTTGCCCATGGCCATGCATAAAACAGTGCCAGAATGGAGAAAGAAAGAGGGGGGGAAAAATACTAATACCACTTCACTTTGCTTTAGGAAGCCAACCAAAATATCCCAGCTAGTGTAGGTTGGCTTATTATCAGCATAGTCATGTTAAGTATTAAAATATACAAAAAAGAGGGGAAAATTGTTTCATTCCAGGAAATTTCATTTTTAGATTGTAATGTAACAAGGGCTAGACTGACTTCATGCTTCAGTTTGGCAAGCCTTCTTCCAGGGCGAAACTTTTCATTCAAGCTTTCAGACTAAGGCAAATAAGCACATAGAAGATATGTTGTTTGTATGTATATATATGAATATATAGAAATAAGATGTTAACAATGATAATTTTCTGACTATCCTCCTACAATTACTTTGCTAACATAAACAAATGGGAACTGGCACTGAGATAGAGCTGAGAATTAGGGAAAAATTTGTTTAACATTGTTCTGTATTAGAGTTTTTAAGCGAGGGCTGAGTTGCTTTCTGGAACAAATCTAAAAACACAAACTACAGTCTAATAAAGAAGTTAACAATTAAAAGGAAAGCAAAACAGCGCCTACAGTGTTAGAAACATACAGTAAGAACATACTTGGCAGATGTAAAATATACTGCTACATAGAGATGTGGATAATCAGTATATCTCAGAAATGCTGCTGCTTTACAGTGGAAAATCAGAATTCTCCAATCACTTCTGCTTGGAAGAGTTAGTGAATTTGGTCAAGTTTTTGTGATGGGATTGAAACACATCTTTTGTAACTGCACTCTCTGTTCATGTGTGTGTTGGTATAAATGTTTCCTTCTTTAAGGAAGCAATTCAGATTGCCCTTTTTCAGTGCAATTACTGCTGTGTTAAGTTCAAGTAATATAGCATCTAAAAACATTTATGGAGCAAAGAAAAGAAGCCTTTTATTCTAACCTTGCCAAGAGCAGAAATAAAATGAGCTGTTGTGCTGGAAGTGTAGAACTGCATGAGGATTTGTAACGTCCTATTTCTCGTGGTTTAGTCTTGTGTGTAGCCTGAGATTTGTGTGATTTAATGAGACTGTGATTCGTTTATCCTGTCAAGCTTTAAATAAAAACCCTCAAAGCACTTCCTTCCTTTTTTGAATTATGTGTTTTTGCAAGTACGGTATCAAAAGCTGTCCCTTAAAAAGAGGGAGGGGAACCAAATACAGTTATGTCTGTTGGCTGGATTTTTTTTTCTTCTTTTTTATTAGACACTGAGTAGTATTATCCATTTCTCTGCACCTCTCTGTCTTGTTTTGGGGCATTAAGAGGTTCCTGCCATCCTGTTCAGTTACACATGAAAACAGAACATAAGCACAGGCTGCTCCTGAACTCTGCTTTTGCAGGGGGGAATGGGATTAAAACCTCATTCTGCAGGTGGGGAATAAGTCCCACAGAAAGCCAGGCTGTGCCGAAGATGAGCATAAACTCCTGCTTGTATTGTGTGTCCTCAGGCACCATCCGTGCCTGTATTGTAGAGCATCCCTGCATGGGGTGTGAAGGAACATTCACAGGGGAAAATATGTGAAACTCTTTAGGATGCTGATCCATCACAAAACTCTATCCAAAAGTGCCCTGGTGCAAGGGCTGTGCTCCACCTGCAAGGACTAGTTCTTGCAAGGGTCAGTGCTCCAGGGTCCCCTTTCCCAATCACAGGGGTGGCAGGAAGCAGGACATTGACCTGGGGCTGGCTGTCCAGAATAAGGGGGAAAGACACAGTGTGGGTCTTGCTGCTCACCCAGGCTTCTCATCTGCTGAAGGAACATGGTGGCCTCTTTCCCATCTTGGGAGGAATAGGGTAGGATGCTCAGGTTGAGCCTTCCCTCAGCAGTAGCAAGGCTCTCATGGTGCTTCTCCAAAGGGAAGGATGTGATCATTCTGGTGGGAGGAAGTTTTCGCTTCCAGTTCTCATCCCTGTGGTGCTGAGGTGTCGCTGCCTCTGGCAGGTGTTGTTTTGCTCCTCCACTACTGCTATGGGCGTAGTTTATTTTCAGTCTCTCTACCTTCCTGCCCTCCATGCTGCCCTAAAGCCAGGCTTCCGTCTTTCCTGGCCCAGTGCCCCAGTCTCCCCCAGCCCCTGCTTCTTCTTCCCTGTGTTGGTGTACAACTCACTTCCCCCTCAATGACCTCACTGCAGCAATAAAACTAAATACCTTCATAATGTAGTTATGTATGAGCAGAGGATGCACAAATAAGTGATGGCCATCAGTCTGGTCACCTTGTTTCCATACCTGGCTTTTGTCTCCAGCCAGCTTGATGTTTCAGTCTGCACAGCATTCAGTTTCCCAGGACCTTCATGGTGGTCAGATCCCCTGGGAACAACTGCTGTTCCTCTGCAACCTGCAGTTTGTGAGAGAGAGGAGAGTTGCACAAAGGTAGCACAGAAAAACCAGGTGCGGCTCTGTGGTTTGATCTGCAGAGGAACTACTGAGGTGTACGAGTGGAGCCTGCTGGGATGATGTTTGTGCAAACCTACGTCCCTCCATGACTATGCAGTGGCATACTGAATTTCACTTTGAAAAAGTGACTTGCAACGTCTTTGGGTATTTGCAGGTTTTATATTGATGTAGATACGAGTGGATTTTTTTCCCCTGCAGTTTGGATCAAGAGAGTGCTGTGGCAGCTGAAATATGACCAAAACCCATCCAAAACACCCAGCTGGTAGATCTGCAAGGGCAGTAAAGATATTTCATGTGCTTCTTTACTGTGTGTGAGGGCATGCTAGGGACTGTGGCTCACGTGGTGGTTCCTGCACCCATGTCCCACAGTGGAACCAAGCTCTGCTGGCATTCGCAGCAACCTGAAGGAGCCTTGACCTTTTGCAACTTGCTGTGAACAGGGCCAGGACACAGCAAAGGTGAGGCAAGAGCAAACGGCAAAAAAACGTGTCAGAAGTAGATGAGGCTGAGTGCCGGTAGTACGTGGCTCTGTGAGGGGCTCCTTGAGAGGCTGTGGGGGCTGATTTGAGTTATGTTGTGAAAACTGCTTGGCTTCACACAACTGTGTGACACTTCTGCCCCTTTGCAGTTTTGATTAAAGAGCCTGGAAGTGATTTATACTGAGGCTGTACCGAATTTCATATGAAGTGGTATGTAGTTCAGTTGTCTCCCCTGACCTGAAATTTGTGAGGAAACCCTGGCCAGAGTGGAGAATCTCAGGGCATGTCAGAGTAAGAGCTGCTCTCATGGCTCCTGAGAAAAGCTGCTGCAGGTGGGGTAGGTGGAGGTTGACGTGCGAGGTGCAGTCACTGGGAAACCAGGTTCTCCCTGGCCATTGTTGCTGTGTTAAACGTTTCCACTGGTGGTGGGCAAGTCTGCATGTGAAGGCTAAGAGCTGGTACGGCTATTTTTACTTCCCTCCTGTCAGCCCACACTTGGACAACCTGTATGTGGTCTGTGGGCTGTGGGAAAGTGATCGCTGGCTTCAATGCCAGGAAGCTTGAACTTGATGATGGAGCATGGAGACTAGATATCAGATGCGCAGAAGATAACTTTGACCTTCCACTAAGCCCCAGAGATTGATGCATCTAAGCCCCTGTGCTCCTACAGAATAATCTAGGACATGTTCCTTGGCAGAAACTCCACTGAGCATTTCTCCAGCTGCCGGGTTGCCAGCTTGAGTGAGTTTTACTGCAAGTTTCACTATATTTGGCAATTTTCTTACAGCCTAAGCATCTGGAAATGGGTCATTAGTAAAAATAAATAAATTTTAAAAAAAGTCGCTTCACTCCCACCCCCTTTAACTTGAAATCCAAGGTTTTATCAGAGGACCTAAGAAAGGCACACTGCCTGCCTGCAACCTCAGAAGCAAGAACCTGTGACTGCTCTTTCGAAATGCTTTGACTTGGGACACCTGGCTCGCATTTAGTAGGTGATTCAGGTTAGCAATACCATTATTTGAATACCTCCCAAGGAATTTTCTCTAGGTAGATAATTAAATATAGGTTTAAAAGGCAATATTGGGAAAAAAAAGTAATCCTACTTCAGATTTCTTTGGGTGTTTTTTCTTTATTTCAGAAGACAGTTTCTTAGGTTGCAGCTTGACTCCTCTGAAGGAAAGAGCCAGATTTATCGGGACTAACAAGGAAGTTGTCCAAAAGAGATTGAATAATTAGGAGGCCTAATCACAGCCAATAAGACAAATGCCCAGGCTATCCACAGACTAATAGACATCTCTTGGCAGTCACCACTCCCCACAGGCTTGCCTGTCTGTTGCTGCCTACTGTATAGCTTCCACCGCAGAAAAGATGTGATAAAACTAAAACCAATTTGGCACTTCCCACATGAGAGGACGAGTGTGTTCCCCACCCTGGAAAATGCAGCCCCCAGCTGTCTTGCCCTATCCCAGAGATTTCCTAATACTCTGGAATTAGCTGACTAAGAGATGAAGCAAACTAACGGAGTATTTGCTATCTGTTTAGGCTGCTTAAGCTTTCCATCGAATAAACCTTGGTCTGATTCTCAGCCCTTTGGGAATGGTTGCCCACAGCTAACATTTGCTACCCCAAATAACCCTGTGGTGACCTTTGCTGCAAAGCTGCAGCCAAGAAAAACCCTGTTTAACATAACAGTGCACATCTTAGCACATCAACTTGAACCATCCTGACCTCTGAGCTGCCAGGGTCTGTACAAATTAATTTTAACAATAGACAGTGTTGAAAGGAAGGAATGTTTCAAAGGAATTAAAAAAATCTCCCTTATCCATCTCTTCTCATTTAAGAAATAGTCAGGAGGCCTACTTTAGAAAAATGAAAAGTGCTCCTTGTTGCAAAACAATGGGCTTTATAAAGGAGGGGGAACTCTTTGGTTTCTTGCATCTTGGCATGGCAAAATGAAATTTCCCACAACTGGGTGCTGCTTCTGGAAAATCAGCCTTTAATTTCCACTGGGGAATTGCCTGTATTTCCTGGGATGCCTCAAAGATACCATTGGGGTTTGCCTTTCTTTTTCATAGCTGCTGCTAATACTTCTATTAAGCAAATAAGTAGTCTTCCCACTTCACTGGTTTGTACCTTGCCTCATGTTTTCCAGGGCTTTTGTGTGAATGACCAGACTGGGAAAGGAAAAAAGCCATTCTCCATATGGTAGTTGGAACTTAAATGAGTTAATGATTGAAGGAGCCCATCAGAAATGAGATACGTAGGGAAATGAGGTCTTCAGCCTCTGGGGCAGACAGGCTTATCACTTCTGCTGAAGAGGAAGCTGGCTTGGGTTAAGTCTCGGGTGTTTCCCCCAGGGGTAGACTTATTCCTCTGCTCCTCCTCTGCAGCAGCTTTGACTCCAGCAGTTTGTAAGTAGGGAGGATTATTACAGCAGGGGGGTGAAGTTGGAGACAATGAGAAACGCTGATGATAATTCAAAAACTTGCGTAGAATTGCTTTAACAGTTTGAAAGCTGTATGTTGAGCATAGATAAAAGAGATGGAAGCTTATTCCTGAAGCATCCCATGGACTTCAGTAATTACACCCATGAAGCCACCTGTTTTTGTTTATTTAGCCAGTGTAATTCGTTGCAATTGTCCTTTCTGGTTTCCTGCACAAATGCTTTTCTCTTTGCAATTGAGATGTGCTGCTGAAGGCAGCACAGGGCGTGAATCCAAGTGCATCCCCAGATGGTACAGAGGAAGGTACCCCTGTGAGCAGCAGAGGGGTCTGCTGCCAGCAGGAGGGTGGTGGGGAGCATGTGAAAGGGCTGCCCTCTCCTCCCAAACATTTTCAAAGCCAGGGACTGCGAGGTGTGAGAAGCTGCAAGGGCTGGGGGGGAGAGGACTGCGTGTTTAGTGTAGAGGGAGATAAGATAAACTGATATTTCTCTGAACTTAGTGCAGCTTTGCACACACAGCCTTCAAGATCCTGTGGGGTTGTAGAGGTCCTCTTGCAACTAATACAGTAATGACCTTGAATTTGCTTCCAGCTCAGCTGTACTGCTGGAGGACAAGGCATTTCTTGTGAGCAAAAAACATTAAAGCAGCACAGAGATTTGCCTGCATAGCTCCAGTCTTCAAGAGATTTGGGTATCCTTTTTGAGGCCCCACTCGCAACGAGGAATTGCAGATAAGCTTCTGCAGTAGTTAATGTGTAAAGTTTTTGGATTTGTTCTCACTGGTGCCTCTCCTTTTGCTTGCGGTGTTGACAAACATACTGTTGGGTGCTGTTTTTTGTTTTACATGGGTATTTTTTTGCTGCACAAAGAAGGTAATCGTATGCATGCTTATATGCGCATGCTGAGCAAGATGAGTATGCTTTCGTGACATAACTGCTGTGGGGGGCTTGGGGGGCAGATATTAGTTTGTTTTAATTTGGAAATAATTAATAATGTGTCTCAGTCCTTTTCCAGATTGTAACCTGAATACTGAGTCTTGACTAATTTTTTACGCCAAGGCAGTCTGCTGTGCCAAATACGTGTGATCACAGACAATTAGAAATTTTTGTAGTCTCACGCCTGAATTAAGGCTAAACCTTTCTATTTCTTATCAACTTCTGGGTATAAGATACAACAAAAGGGNTGTACGATTTTGTTACAGATTATCTTTAAATTGTGTCTGGACTTGCTACGTGACTCAGTGGAAAATATTAGTGACTTCTTCCTTTATAACTTTGACTTCCTGCAAGCTTATCTGTTAAAAAGATCACGTGAGATGCTTCCATTGCAGATCCTGTAAGAAATGTGTATTCAGCAGGAGAAACATCTGACTGAGCAAAGACTAACTTACACAGTGGTTTGGAAGTCGCGTGTTGAAAAGTGCTGGGGAAACACATCAGGGAAAATGATAAAAAGAGATGAAAGCAGTTCAGATGGATGAAGAATGCTGATATAAAAATGCGAACCATCTGAACACTGATGAGTGGGCAGGTTGCAATAACTTCAGGGCAGACCTAACTTGCACAACAGCCGTATACTGTAAGGCAACTCCCACAGGACATCACCTGCAGTGATTTAAAATTGGAAGGTGTGGGAGTGTCGAGGTACTGCGGAGAGCAATCTTGCAGCAGCAGAGTGCAAGTAGGAAATGGGTCAGTTGGAGTAATAGCTTTCTTCCATGTGGTTTGTGTGAGCCAAGCCAAACAAATGTGGAGCACTGGGTTATCACAGTCACGATTTTTTTTTTTTTTTTAGTACATTAGAAATTGCAATGAAATTTGGTCATCCAAGCGTAACTTTATGAATCCTCTCTCTGTTTGGACGCTGCCTTGAGCCCCAGAGTCAGCTGTCTTTGTCTAACGTTCTAGGCTTTGTCTAGATCATTAAAATAGACTGTGTTTGGAAATGTAATAGTGCGGTCTCACATTCTCAGGAGGTCAGCAGAAACGCAGCCTGAAGTATCTTTGCTAATACCACCTGCGGTTTGTTCTCGCCTCGGCATTGTGGTAGGCGATTTCCCCATTTGTGCTGAAACAACTGGATGTGTGACCACACTGAAGTGGATAAAGGGGCTGACCCAGTTTTAAAAAAAACCCAACTAAACAAAAAAAACCCTCTAACGTGTATTTCCCCTGCTGTATCAGTTCCATACGCGGGGGTGTTGGCAGCAGCAGAGGCACAGTGCAGGATTGAGGGACAGAGCAGAGAACGTCTTATACTGGTGTTACTGCTGGGTTCTTTTTCATGTGAAAACAGAGTCTTAGTTACAGCTTCGGTTTAAACTTTGCACACAGCTTTGACAGACTTTAGCAGCTTGCAGAAAGGTGATAGCATGTGGTGACTGTGGTTTTGGTCCCTCCTGATGGCCAGTGTGAGCAGGCAGTGTGTTATCAGAGGCGTGTAAGCTGTGTGTGCTGTTCGGATGTGATGAGGTGGTGGCTCCTGAAGCACAGGCTGGTAATGAAATCCAAGCTTGCCCCTGTTCCCATTCCGCTTTGCTGATCACTGCTGGCTGGCACAAGTGGCTCTTAAGTTCCCACCATTAAGTGGCTATTGAAACAAATGGGTTAGAAAAGAAACTCCAGAAGAAGGGGCTTGGCTTATTTTTAATTCAGATCAGGTAAGTGATCTGTCACTAATTAGTACACTGAGTTACACTGCAGTGTAGCAACTGAGGCTGACAATGACTGTGGTGCAGGGGGGGTGAATGGTAAGGCTTATGGTGGGGGGCGCTGGATTTGCTTCAGTCAGGCTTGTAACTGATAGTCACACCACTTGATTAAGCAAGTGAGTTCGTGTAAGGGCACTGTGTGCTCGATGGTCTAGCAATGTGTTCTGTATTTTCCTTGGAACACAGCCCCCTCAGTCAGACTTTGTTTCATTTGGACCATGCATCCCTCCACTAATGCACAAGCTGTCCAAAACCCCCAGGTATTAGTAGGGCACATATTTCCAGGTCTAGGTCTGACATTCTCTACCCACTCTCTTTACGTAAATCTCTATCTTATCCTAAAAGGAATGTATTGAGATAGTTGTGCCACCCATTCTCCTTTTTGGAAAATACAAAACCCCTGGCACCTTGATGTGCACAACTCCTTCATGCCACTCCATTGTGCATGCAGCATCCATAGCAGAAGTCCAGGAGTTGTTCTTACTTGGGTCTGGTACTAGGCAACAAATGATGTAGCCGCTGGTGTGGTGCCAGTTCATACCAGCTGAGGAAGAGGTTCCCCTCTCACCCACTTGTGTGATGCTCTCCCCTTCACCCCCGATGAAATGCACAGAGCACCATCCTTTCCAGGCTGTGGGCAGAGGAGGGCTGCAGCTTAGAGCTTGTGCTCCCTGCCTGGTCCCTTTGGAGACAGGCTTGCTCTCAGTTCCCCTGCGTAAGGACTTTCAGTGGTAAGGAGAAGACAGCTTATACTGTACCCACTGTGTGTGCAGCCAGACATGGGTTTTGCTTTTGCTCTCTTAATGCTACGCTCGGTATAGCAGAAGCAGGCAGGCACATGATCTCCCTGAAGGCAGGATCCAGTGTTACTGCAGAAACTGGCCACCAGCTTGTTTTGTAGCTAGCAGCTGTCACGGTGTGGTTACAGCCAAAGCGTGTCACTCCTACAGTGTCTCCAGGCTCTGGAGTTCTGTTTCTGCTACTGAATCCTTTGTGCTACTGCTTGGAGATTAATTCTGCACTGTCTATCAATATGTGTTAAGATATTTCTGAATTGATTTTATTTTTAGAACAATTTTTAATAGTATTTGATGTTCTTTACAGGTTTCATTTTCCTTCACCAATACTTCAAGGCACAGAGGAGCTGGTAAAGGCATTGCCATGAAACCTAACTTGAAGCAATGGAAACAACTCATGCTCTTTGGTATCTTTGCATGGGGTCTGCTTTTCCTGGTGATATTCATCTATTTTACAGATAGCAACACTGCTGATCCAGTTCCAAGTTCCTTTTCTTACATTGAAACTAAGAGACTTCTGCCCCTTCAGGGCAAGCAGAGAGTCATCATGGGAGCCATTCATGACCCATCATTCTCTGAAACCATTGATGGGAATGAGGTACTTCTTAATGAAGATCTCCTAGGTACTTTTAAATCGGGGACTGGAAATTCTAAGAAATGGACTGTATTGGAAGAGGCCTTTAGAAATGAAGATGAGTTTTTTCCATCCCAGTTAGGAAGAAAATCAAAAAGTGCTTTCTACCAAGTGAATGATGATTATTTATTTGCTGCTGGTCAGCCTCAGTCACACAACCACCTTCAAGAGATAGAAAAATTCATTTCGGCTGATGTGAATAATCTAAAAGGAAATATTTTACAGAACAACTGGAGCCATCAGAGAAGAATGAGGAGAAGGAGCACAAAGCATAGGAGAGGCCAGATGCTTGATGAATCTGATGACTGGGATGGGCTGTATTCCACAATGTCGAAATCTTTTCTTTACAAGCTTTGGAAAGGGGATGTCTCTTCCAAGATGCTAAACCCTCGACTGCAGAAGGCGATGAAAGATTATTTGAGTACCAATAAGCATGGGGTGCGGTTCAAGGGGAAACGAAACTCCAAGTTGACAGGAGACCAGCTATTCTGTGAGCTAAAAGAAAGAGTGAATGTGAAAACAATAGATGGCAAGGAGGCTCCCTTCTCCACTCTTGGATGGGAAAAGCACGTTCCCCAGATTCCACTGGGCAAATTATATACACATGGCTTTGGGAGCTGTGCAGTAGTTATGTCTGCTGGTGCAATATTGAACTCCTCTTTAGGGGACGAAATAGGTGGGTGAAATGCATCCGTTCATGTGTGTATGTATATGTATATATGTGTTTGTTCATGTTTATCTTTCAAAAGGTTCATGCTTTTCCAGCACAGATCTGTAAAGTCTGGTTGTTCTCTCTCGCCAGAGTTGCATGAATGTAAACTAATGGACTCAGTGAAGCTGTTCCCTTTCAGAACAATGTAACTGAAAGAAAATCAGGCCTGAAGTCATAATCTAATTTAAAGAAAACAATGATGCCTTCTTATCATATTACAGCTTGTAGTATGAAGGAGGCACTGGTTTCATCAGATCTGCCATATTCAACATTTGTCTGCAACTGTCCTTTATTTCTTTAGCAGATTAGAGCCATGTTCAGGTTTTATTCTGCAAAGCTGTGTTGTACTGGTCTTTATTTTGCAATGGCTCATGAGAAACTGCTGGTGTATGGCTGTCCCAGACATTTGTCTCCATGTAAAGGAGCAGTAGAGTGCTCTCTTCATCTCTTGCATGTTTAGAGTTCACAGACGTATAGAATTCAGACCCTTGAGTAGCTTCATGCACTGAGATCAAGTCCCCAGGCCTCTTTTCTGAGACTGAATTTAAATGAGTTCAAGTATGTTCACCCATTGTTTTCCCATTGCTGCACTGAGTCAGTGAGGTTACGGGTGTGCTGAGATAGTGTCACTCAGAATTCCCCACCTCAAGGTGGGAGTTTTGTGGTAGCTATTCAGAAAAGGATGGTGGGGCCATAAAACTAACCCAGGCCAGTTTTATTTTTTCTTTTCAAAAATGGGTGCTACTACTTGTCTTAACGTCTCAGTAGTTCTTCATTTTAGTAGTACATGTGCAGTATGCTAAGACTGTTGAAAGAAGGATGAAATGTATGTCTCAAAGTTGTTTCTGGAACAAGAAGAGTTATCTCCTTCAGCTCTCTATAAAACCTTTTGATGTTCACTCATTAATCCTCCCCATCTTCCAGGACTTCACATTCCAAAACTTGTTTCATCACACTGTATCATCTCTTTGACACAGATGGGTTTCCTTTAAATCTCTGGGATATGTTGGAGCTGCTAGGATTATCAAACTACCATAATAGGCTTCCAGCACAGCAGAGGTGCCCAGCCAGCCTGCAGCTAAAATCACACCAGGGTGACCCCCAATTTCACAGGAAGCCTCACTGATTTAGAGATCTTTGGGGTGAAAAAGCTTAGCAGTTCCTGCCTTCTCTGACATGTTATCTTTGACTGAAACAGAATCTTCTGTCAGTGTTCCCCAGTACACCCAGTTTACACCAGTATGGATTAGTGCTGTACTGTAGAATCCATAGCACATTTTGACATATTTACATGATTACATATTACAGCATGCTTCAAGTCATATTTGCCCACTAAGGTGCAGCCCAGGTATGGACTTGGGTGCTTGACATGGTACCTGGGGCCTGCTTGCTCCTGTGCGTACTCACTTTCTTAGGAAGCTTCTGGGCACAGAAGCTTATGCCATTTCCTATGGAAGAGCTTTGGATTTAAATGGGAAATTGTCATCTGATGCTGCCTAAAGGGAGGAAAATGGGGTTTGAAAAAGCCTACATAGAACTTTCAGATCTCATCAATGTTCTGCAAGAAAATATTGGGGCACCAGGAATCACAGAATGTTTCTTCTAAATGTCTCTCAGGCTGTGGGCAGATGCCTGTGACTGGGGAGAGGATTTGGCCCAGACTGTGGGGGGCCAAGTGACTGCTTACAGCAGTGGTAGACAAGGGGGAGTGATTTTACCCTAAAAGAGAGGAGACTTAGGTTAGATGTTAGGAAGAAATTCTTTACTTTGAGGGTGGTGAGACACTGGAACAGATCATCCAGAGAAATTGTGGATGCCCTATCCCTGGAAATGTTCAAGGCCAGGTTGGATGGAGCTCTGAGCAACCTAGTCTAGTGGAAGTGTCCCTGCCCATGGCAGGGTGGTTGGAACTAGATGGTCTTTAAGGTTCCTCCCCACCCAAACCATTCTGTGATTCTATGGTTTATTCCCCCAAGAGAAAAAAAAAAACACCTATGAAAGAAGCAGTGAAGGACATTTCCCTTCATAGGCCTTTAGCTCCCTCTTCTGTGTTCCTATTAGAAACACAAGCAAAAATTAATTTGTGTTCTGCCTTTTGCCCTCCTCTCCCCCACCCCTCAGACTGTTTTCAAATGAAAGTAGGCATGGAAATACTGTGCAAGTATAGCAAACACTTCCATCGTGATCATGCTATTAATTGAGAGAACCAGTTATTTTGGCATCACTGGAAGTAACAGGGATCTGTGATCAACCCCCAAACTTTTTTAGATCTTTAAAATGCTGATCTACAAATATGTACTAAGATTAAAATCAGTTTATTTAAAACCAGGTATTATCAGTGTTAAGCTGCGTCCTGGTCATACATTTTTGATGAAGGAGAAGTTTTTCATCTGTATACAAAGAACCAGCATGAGTGATGTTGGAAATGCATCACACTGTCTCTCAATTAAACTGCAAACCATACAATTCCCATTTCATAATCCAGTTCCCAGTTCTCAGTCAACAGATTGTCTAAAAGTTGTCAATCACAGGTCCAAATTTATGTTCTCAAATTCATTTCCACAAACTTCGTTTTTCTTTTCTTTCTCCAAATATGTGGAGTACCTGCAGCTTCTATTCATTTCTTCTAGCTCCTGCACAATCAAGATGCTTGGCAGATGAAGTCTAGGTGTTGAGGCTAGGGTTGTCCCTGCATGGGGACACAGGAAAAACTTCCACTCCATAGGTTCTGAGGAGTTTGGCTTGGTGGGCATCTGGCAAAATCCCTCTTTTCAGACATGACATGTTAATGCAAACACGTATGTCTGAGATCAGGCTACTGGCTGCATGCCACACAGTGTTTCCTGGTATGGAGTACAAGAAGTGCAGAGGAAAGGAGGGAAAAAATGAAATATCCCAGTTCGATAGGATGAAGCCAAGACTCCACTGAGGCATGTTGGTTATCTTTGGAGACTTTTGCCTCCTCCAGTTTTTGAGCTACAGACAGCACATTTTAAGTGACTAGAGATTAACAGCTGTACAAACTACCTGTGGGTTAAGGCATTTCATGCCCTTTTTGGCCTGAATCCTATTCTCAGCTTCTATTGATAGAAGGGATAAAAACGGACCAAATAGAAGGCTATCAACAGGGGCTGTGTGTTTCTGGACACTGCATAAAATGTCTTGCTCTCCTTCGCACCTTTTGGGCTTTGAGATCCTCTTAAAAGAAGCACTGGGAGGGTGATTATCTCTTATCCAAGGGAGGCTTGCACATGGTGTCTGCCCTTGACCCGTACTTGACCTAGAGCTGCTTTCTATTCTCCGTGACTCCAAGGTCAGCAGCTTGTGGAGAAACTTTGACAGTTCAACTCTGTTAGATCTTTGCTACCAAGGGGTCCTGAGGTTTCTTTGTGTGAGCAGATGTGTGGGCTGGCTTCCATACAGAGGTTCTTTAAGATTTGTACTGAGCTTGAGAATAAGTACACAGTATGATTAATAGATTTGGGGTAGTCTGAGATTTGCAGGTGTTACAAAAAACTGTGAAACACAAGCTTATAGTTAAGCATTGTTATTCATTCAAATGTGCAATTAGTTATCCCGGCAGTTTACATGCTTTTGCATGGAGTAATTCTCTGTAAATTTTGTGATAGAAGTAGTGAGCAATTGTGTGTAATGGGTGTACTAATAATCTTCCCACACTAAGTCTATCCAATTAAGAGAAGTATTTAAGCATTGCATGCTAAATTAATAGATGATTCTGAACTTTCTTCCCAGTGGGCTTTTATATTAATAATATATGGCAGATGCAAGAGGATTTTTGTTTGTGCATAGTAGAAGGTTCATCATCCTTAGAATATCCAGATTAGGACAAATGTGTAAGTTTTGTATTAGTTTAGATAACTGGTTTTATTTTACTGTTCTGTATACTAAGAAAAAAGAGTTACCCTTCATTTATGCTCCTAGATTCTCATGATGCCGTTTTAAGATTTAATTCCGCTCCAACACGTGGCTATGAAAAAGATGTTGGAAATAAAACAACCATGCGGATCATTAACTCTCAGGTAAGATCTTCCTTTTCTGAGTTCAAGTCAATGTCTCTTCTCTACAATATGACAGTAAGTTAATAACCTCTGAAAAAGTGCTGGGTAATACGGGGAGCAGGTAGTGATTCAACAGTCATGGTGCAGAGAAGGTGAGAGTTTTCCCTTACAGGGATGTTTGCAGTGCTGTCAGTGTAGAATGATTGTGGTAATCACTCGATAGCCTTGTTTCAGAGAACCGGTTTGTAAAGTTTCTCATGTGAGCTGATCTGTAAAGGCTCTGCAGGATGCCAGAGCTGTCAGCACAGAAGACCTTGACTGCACTGCCTCCAGGATCTTCACAAAGTTCAGGCTGTGGCAATCCCAAAGCTGTTTTCTCATATTTTCCAGTTCCCCAATTATTTCCTTGCTGGAAGGCAAAAGAAATGGGAACTGAGTTGTGTAACTTTAGGCAAGTCATCATTGCTTAAAAATTTGGAAAGAACTAGTAAAAAACTTTAATGTGCACTGGGTATTACACATCAGGTGAGTTTGTTCATCTGAATGGAAACAAGAGAAAATGGGATTTTCCCTGTATGGGTATAAATAAATAATTGTGACTTGAGCTACAGTGACACCTTATGGTTGAGATTAGTTTTTCAATTTCAAAAATGCGATTGCCTGAATTCCAGTCTTGGGCAAACCAAACCTCTTTCCACTTTATGAAATACAGACAAAAAATCAGCAGCAGAATTTCTGTGGAATTTTATGACATACTGAAATGGTGAGTTTACTTAGTCAACACCAGGAGTATGGTTGGCCATGTAGCATGCTCTACACATATTGATTCTTGTTGAAGGAGAGCAAAATTTTCAGTTACTGTAATTTTTATTTGTTCATTTTTTTTCTACTTTGAGTGAGTGCCCATGCTAAATCTATTCTTGGTGGGTGTGTTTTTTATGTGTAGAAGCTCATGTTCTTTGCCATCAAATAGAGGACTGTTCGCTGTCATTCCCTTCAGACTCATTTTGTAGGTCTTTGTGAGGCTGCAGAACAGACTAGATCTTTGAAGTGAGCTGGGTTAAATATGCCCCCTTTCTTTTGTTCGCGAGAAGAAAGCAGAACTATCTTATTCTGCCTTTAGTGCTGAAAACATTGTATCAGGGAGCATGGATTTTCATGTATTTTATTTTACTATTTTGGGGTTTTGTTGGGGTTTTTTCCTTTTCTTTGATGGTTCTTCATTTTACTGTTAGCCAAAATGTCCTGATATTGACCATGCCTGAACTCCTGAGCTGGGCCAGGAGAAAGGTTTAGAAACTCTTTATAGTTTACTAGACTTAGTAGGCTCCCTGTAGAAGAGAGAAATGTTCTCAGGGAGTGATCTGAGCTTTTTTAGCACCCCAGCAAATTCAGAGAGATTAAATGGCTAAATTAGCTGCTCTCCATGCACGGCAGATGGGGGTCCTCTGGCTCCCAGAGCTGCTGGGGTATGTTCCCACTGGGATGGTAATGGAGGATCCCATGGTCTTCTCTTCTGTGCTGTGTAAGGCTTGCTCCCCGTAAGGCCTCTCAAGAAAACAGAGGGCCTGGCTGAAGGTCTGGCCAGGTCAGCTCACATGGCTTCCTCACCAGTTTGTATTCCCACCACCTTTGTGCTCCTTCAAAGAGGTCAGAAGCCATCCATGATAGTCTGGCCACCTGCTGAGAAATCAGCCTTGCCCTCTCTGAGAGTGAAATCTGCATTGATGGGAGTTGGTTTCCTTGCCAGTACTGGAGCTGGGTTACCTATACAGGTTTGCTGGCCCTCCTCCCCTCCTCACTGTTGGAAACTCCTGTGTTCACTTCATTAAAAGGCTGCTGTGGCCCCTTCTTCCTTCATATTCTCCACTGTGAAAGCCCAAAGAACATGAAGGAAGCCTGTGCAGTGGCAAAAGATACTGTTATTGCAGAAAAACTCATGTCATACATATGAATGCAGGCTCACTGAGAGCAAAATTTGTGTGGACAGCACCTCCAGAGGACTCTTGCTTACTGAAAAGCAAGTAAGAGCTCCTTTGTGTGGTAAATGTGGAACCAAGCTTTTAAAATCTTGACCTTTTGGTCAATTTACTCTGTATACTCAAAAAAGGAGTTTACATTCTGAGGTAAAAATTGCTCTGAGAAATGAAGTTGGGGATGCTGATCGCAGCATGACTAATTCTGTTCTTACTGTAGAAGGCTGATGGAAATCATTAAACTCAGTTTATGGTAGGAAGAATATTGCTATGGCAACAATATTATTTTTCTGAAGAAAAATATGCATAATCAAATATGGCTCATTGGATCCTAAAGGGAAATGAAAATTATTATGAATTTATTTGTCTGGAATGTTGATTATTTTAACAGCTGGAAGGAAATTCATGCTGTTTTGACCTACGCTGAACCTGCCTGACATTGGATGCACCAGGAATCAAAGAGATCTGGTTTGACGTGGAAAGTCCCAATGTGGTGGGATGATCAGGCAAAGTACTGGGAGATGCAGGAAGGAGTTATATGAGAGCAGTAGATTAGAGCAAAATGACAGTTACTTCAAAAATAGACCTATTACATGCCTGTTGTTGGAATTGTTTTTCTAGGTATACCAATTTATACTGTTATGGTCTAATTTGCATTTTTGGATTGAAATGAGACTGACTTGCTGTTGAAATGAGAAAGCCACGAAAAAGGTGGTTGGGGGTGGGAGACAGGGAAAGACATTACCCTTGGGGTCTGTAGGCCTTCAAAGAAAGCTGCTCTGTGTCCAAGAGGATCCCCCAGGCGATCTGAAATACTGTAGCTTTCGTTTTCAAGTTCCAGAATACACGGTAATGTTGATACACAATTATGCAGCATCTCAAGTGGTCCCATCACATCCCTCACAGATGGAGAGTAATTCAGCGTGCTGCTACTTCAAACTGTCATGAGTGCTGTTTATGGCTAAGCTTTTTTTGTATATTTTTTTTAACAAAACAAGATGCTTAAAATCAACCAGAACTGAAGCATAACAAACAGCACCGTGGGTAGGACTGTTCACTTGAGAGAAGGATTTTGCCGTTTTTCTGGATCCCACTTGCTTTTAATACTGTGCAATTCTTTGCATCTGTGTTTGCAGATTCTCACCAATCCAAACCATCACTTTGTCGACAGCTCCTTGTATAAAGATGTTATCTTAGTAGCCTGGGATCCTGCTCCTTACTCTGCAAATCTGAATGTGGTAAGATACCCACTTAGACCTTTCTTCCCAATTAGTTGAAAGTACTGGAGGAAATTAATTTACTGCTTTAGTCTCTTGGTTCTTCCTTTTCACCATGAACCCCAGGTTCTGTCTTGATCTGAGTGGAGAATACTATATCTATAGGAATTGGTCAAAATTGGTTTATTGGTCAAAAACTTTTTAGTAGCCAGCAATTATACTGGAATGGACTGTCTGAGATGCTAGGATAGATGAGTGATGGTGTTTGTTTTATAAAACTTTGCCATTTTCACATAACAGCGAGTTTTCTGTGTGCTTGCCAAGGACAGAACATTGCTATATTTCAGAAGGAGGTTTTATCAGGAAAGGTGAAAAATTGCATCCATTTTTCCCCACCTTCCCAAACAAAATACAACATCCTAGTGAAAATCTCTCTGGGTGCCTTCCCTGTTTCTCAGGCCTCCTCCCCACCAGTCTTCACTTCATGTCCACTGTCCCACAGCCATCTGTGCCCCGCCGTCCACCCCCTCACTGAGAGCAGCAGATGTCCATCTGGTTGTCACTGGGGGAGTCTCTACTTTGGCTGTTGCTGCAGCTCCAGTAGACAAGTTGATCTGATGGCTTTTGGCACAGGGAGCTCGGAGCTGAGCAGGCTGCAAAGTAGAAAGTAAGCCTTCATCTGCTGAACTCCCTTAGCAACAGATGCCAGAGGCTGCCTGCTTCCTACGCAGGCTGCCATCAGCCTGCGTCATGTGCTGCCACTGCCTCCATCAGGGACAGGGACATTTTCAGAGGAAGAGTCACCCCCGGGCCCAGGTATCGTGTCAAAGCTCTTTGAACCTCTTCTTTAATGTGGATCTGTGGGGGCAAAGTGGTCTTGGCTCATCCCACAGCAGTCAATTACTTATTGGGAGTCTCTGTAAGTAGAAAGGAAACAAAATAGCCCAGAGTGAGGGATGCCTTTCCAGCAGAAGCATCCACCAGTGTAGGCTGCTTTGGTACCTTTTCTTCTGCTCTGCAGAACCCAAATGAAGCCGGTTTATGCTATTGTACATGTAGCATTCAAAACATGTTTAATACTATTAAAAAACATCTGACTTTTTTCCTCCCAGTGGTATAAGAAACCAGACTACAATCTGTTCACTCCCTACGTAGAGCATCGCAGGAAGAATCCAACCCAGCCATTCTACATCCTCCATCCAAAGTTTATATGGCAGCTCTGGGACATCATTCAGGAGAACACTAAAGAGAAGATACAGCCCAACCCTCCTTCTTCAGGGTTTATTGGTAGGTGTATCAAAGATGGTCCCAGTAGACATGTTAGATTAAAAAAAAAATTTAAATGTATACATTGCATGAGGATTGAATCCATACATGTGTACTGTTTGTTCTTGGTGCTCTATACAGAAACAATGACTAGCAAAAACACACAGTATGAGAACTAGAAAATATTTGAGTGAATTTGATGTTCTGCCTTCTTGCCCTTCACATCCATAGTATGCATACCGTATATATAAAGCATATATATATATATCTATGAGAAATTTGCATTATTCCATATTAATTTATCTGTTGAGGACCTACTTAATTCTGAAGTTCCTCATTGGGATCACAGAGCAGAGAATCCTCAGACAACAAGTGAAAGCAGATGGCAGATCATAAAGACAGGATGAAATCAGTGGCAGACTGAGCTGTATTCCCTACATAGGCCAAGGACTTCCAGTGCTCAGTCTGAGCACTTCTCTTCTTCACTGGAAGCAAGAGTGTCTCACTGTATTTTTTGGTCCTTCCTTAGTATTTCTCGGGGGACAATTTGGCACTGTGCTCACAACTTAATCTGATGTACGACGGGTCCTGACTGTGAATGCCTAAAGGATGCAAGTAGTCAGAGTGGCAAGGCTGAGTCAGGGTCATCCTTGCTTATGCTTCTAGACTCAGAGGGCAGTAGAGCTTCAAATACCATCTTCCGCTTTGGAAACTCCATCCTTTCCTCGCTGACATCGTGATATTTATCGAGGTATTTGCTGCAGTCAGAAAATGGTTTGGTTTTTTTCTTTGTATCTGAATCTGAAAGTAATGACATCTGAGATTGCATCTGATATGGGAAAACCAGTTTTGAGCGTTTATCTTGGGTTCTGTATGCAGTAGTGGCATCCTAGGATACTGAGGAGCACACCGAAGGCCTGAGAGAGGGTGCGGAAGCTCCCGGAGGGATGACATAAAGGTGTCTGGGAGATGCCCATCTATGCCTCAAGTGGGTTGTGCATACCTGGAACACGAGTGGAAAGTAAAGGAGGCCTCACGTATTGTATGAGGGGGGCTTGGCAGTTGCTTACTTCTTGAAGTGAGATTTTTTTGGAGCCTGCTTGTAAAAATTCTCAGGGAAAAGACAGCTCATGTGGAATGATCTCAGCAGCTGCATTCAGATTTTGCAAAAGTGTTTCTTGTAGCAATGAAGTTGTTGATAAAAATAGGTTAACAGCTGCTGATTGTAAGAATAGTGAAGAGGATCATTGTGCTGTCAATCTGTACTTCCACCATACATAAAAAACACTTCAAAAGCTTTCTTTGAAGAAATGGAATTAATTTCACTATGAGAATAGAACAGCAATCTTCAATCCCAAATCTAAGTGTTAGTGACAAAAAAATATCCTTGAAGCAGAGAAAGCTTTGAAAATATCAACCATTAAACAAGCAAAATTTTAACAACAAAAGCTGAACAGATAAATATACTCTGTGTACAGATGCAAATTTGCCGCCTCCTCCTCTAGTGGGAATTTTATTTTTATTGTTCTTTTCCAAGGAGCAGTGCTTTTTGGTGTGCTGTTACTAACTTTAAAAAAACAAGGTAGTAAGAGAAGTTAATTGGATGTCATATCCACCTCATTTCATAACTAGCTACTGTTCTGATAGATGTATTTTAAATATTTTATTAGGGAGAGTCTTCCTGTTTTGGTAACCTTATTGAATTAATGTCTATGCATTGCTCATGTAACATAATCTAAATACCGAGGTAGCACAGAAACTGCAACTCCATATTGTCAGGGACATAAAGGGCAAGATAAAGCATAAAAAATATAATGCAGCTTGGTAGTCGTGTTGGTCTTCAGGTCAGGTATCTCTCAATCTCTCATGCAGCAAATAATCGTGTTAGAACTGAAGCTGGCAGACACAACTGTATGAAAGGGGTATCCTGAATATTGAGCTCCTACCTGATTCTTATAAAATCTATAAAATTATTTCCTATAGAATTAGTAGAAAGATTGAGTAAGTGGTGGCCATCACAAAATATGAGTGTCTTAATTTCAAGAAGAGAAAATAATTTATTAAATTACTTTAATGACACTACTAAATACCATTGTGCTTAAAACAGCTATATGAAGGAAAATAGGCTGTTGTTAAATACAGGGTATAAATTTTCACAGAGACATATATTCCTGAATCTAAGCAATTTCTATCATGGACCATGATGATTCTAATCGTACAGAAAAGGTTACAAAAATTATTCTGAGTCAAGTGAGGCACTTCTGTTTTGAGCTTTTTAGCCTTCAGTAGGCCCAGTTTACAAAATTGGACAAATGTATAAATTAAAACTTGGAAACATCAGAATGTTTCCTTTCACAAAATGTCAAGAATTTTTTAGCATGGTCTTACACTGTTTCTTCAGTAATTACGTTTTTCACCTGACAATTGTATCTATTTCTGCCTCTTAGCACTATTTACAAGAAACTGAATCTTCCCAAAGGGAGGATGTTGGTGGAATGTGTCCTCATGCTGTTCTTCTGCAGCAATGAGTCAGCATCCTTCCACAGTGACTGATGTCAGGGGAATCTTTTAACATCATTAATAACTGTATTGCAGTACTTAAGTCATAATATAATTAAATCTCTCAGAAAGGAGGCCAGTGGGGAAGAGGTAGTCTCATATGCTTTGATTTTACAGGAATGAGAGAGACAAGAGGTAGAACTTTTCCTCTGTTTTTTTTCGCTGCACGGGAGCTAAGGAAAATAATGGTTTTTGCACTGCCTTTGGGGTATGGGGTGCCCTATATCTGCATAAATTCTGCCTGGACACCCTGCCTCCTTAAAACCCTGCTACATCAGCTCTGCACCAGCTCAGTGTTGCTGAGGAGAGGCAGTAACATTTGAGAACTGGTGGCTGGGGTGAGGGAAGCACAGTACATGTCCCAGCTGTAGTGGGGAGAGGAGGGGATGGGGAGAGCAGGATTGGTTGAGGGGGGGACAGTTTGTGGGTAAAGGTCCAACAGGGTAAACCAAGCTTTTGATTTTAATCTGGGGGTCTTTTTTGGTTTGATGCCTGAGACACCAGCATGGACTGGTTACAAGACTTTCACCGTCTTGTAACTTTGCCTTATGTGGCATGTCATAGCTTAGCTAATGTCCCTCCTCGTTATAAATCATTTACTCTTTGTCTTCCTATTTTAATCTTTATAAAAGCTTTGAGAAGCCATTCCTTCATATTTTTGCATCATTTTTGCAGCTGCTGCCTTCATGCTTCTAAACAAATCTCTGCACAGTGTTCTCATCATCTTGCATTAGCATTAGGCAATTGCCATGGTGGCTTTTCACAGTTGAAGTTGTTGGTTCACATTTGGCTGAAAAATAAGTTTGCTAAATGAGTATTGATATGTTTACATCTCATCTTGGACTTGGATCTATGCCATTTTTCTCAGAAGAGATATAAGCATCCAACCACCAAACCTCAGATTTGGATTCCACTGGCAAATCCTAAATTAGCACTGTTACTAGGGGAGGATTTGCCCTACCTTTTGGCAGCAGAAGTAAGTCATCTCTCACTTCCTGTTAATAAGTCTTTCACTGTGAAATACGAACTCAGTCTTCCTCCCCACTTTCTGTACATATCAAAGTTCAGTTTTTAATTGAATCTGATAGTATATAAAATGTCAGTCTCTACTGTTAGCATTCTGCTGTAAGAAAAGACTGTTTCTGAACAGTCTTTGGTAGCCAATGTGAACAGCCTATTCTGACCTTAAATTTTTGTCACCTGAAGACCAAGAGTAAAACTGCTGAGTATCTCAAGAGCAGCATTCTGTGTGCATTGGATGGGATGGTACATTAGCATTCGGAAAGTTTGGGGGCTTTTTAATAATGTTGAGATTATATACAGGCTTTTCTGTGGAGATTTTGCTCCTGTCCGCTGTTTACTTAGTGGATTTTCTATAAATTCCTACTTAGCGTGGTCCATCAGTACACTTTGCTAATTTACCTCTTCAGAGGTGACTTTAATTGAAATTCACATTTACATACTCCTATAGAGCAATGACTTTTATCTTTTAAAAGCTAGCTGAAAGCTGTGACTGCAGTATTTTGAGTTGTTTGGGGTTTTTTTTTACTTTCAAATCAAAACATGAAGTGTGTAGATTCTTACATTTTAGGTTGTCTGTGTAGGTGGTAGTTTTGCTATGTGCTAGAAATTTTAGCATAACATACAATCCACTGAACACAAAATAACTGAGCCCAGATTACTTTATTGTTGAGAGAAGGGAAATGTTGTTTGAGGCTTTACAGTTGACGTTACAGTTTTAACAGTTATGCATCATTAATAGTTGGTAACATTATTTTAATCTTCATTTGCATGCATCAAGACAATAGTACAATCAAGGCTATCATTACACTGCAACATTAGCAGGTTGTTGTATGACTAAGAACTCAAATTTAAAATGGCTTCGGAGAGCATGTTGCTGATCTCCGAGTCTGCTTACAAAAAAATGCACTTTCATGAACTGAAAGAAACAATTAGACATATTAAGAGTTGCCTGTGTTGCTGTTATTCAGCTGTTCTGCCAGCAGTTGGTACAGGAACAGAATAATGCTCACTCTTTCCAGCTCAGTGCTGTTCAAGTGTTAGCACACATATAAATAATACCTCCAATACATAAGCTTCAAATTATTCTTACTCTAATAAATAGCACACTGAAATTTGAGTATCTCCCACTTCCAAAATGCAGACATAAAAGAGCAAACTCTCCTCTTAAATCACATAAAAAAAATCTTTATTATTCTAGTGTATCACCCAAAATTAAATAATACATTTAGAATTACTTTATATTTCTGGTCAGTATTTTCCAGTCTGTGCTCATATTACAGAATATATTATTGTGATTAATGTAGAGCTTTTTGCGTTCACCAAGTTATAAATATGTCATTTTCTAGGTCTACAATGTAATTCTAGTATCTATGCATCAAAGATGACAAGTATTGCACAAATTATTAAGCTTAGGCACAGGACCATTTGGTGACAATTCTTTGATAAATAATTTGGTTTTCTTGTGGTTAGTATTTTTCACATAGTTCATGAACTAAACAGAGGTAAAAGAACACCTTTTTAGAAACAAAGTGCTTTAAAAAGCCAGAGCTACTTTTGCTCCATGTTCCAAAGAATAACTGAGGCACATTTGGCCCAGTTTCAAGGAGCTTCCTGTGGTATCTGCAATCCAGTCAAGAGAGACTATAGTAGTAGACTATCATATAGAAAACTATACATTCTAAATGCTTTATGCTTATTTGTAATACTTTCGAGTACACAGATTATCAAACACCAACTTACTAGTATATCTAGCTAAGTTATTTTCTGTAACTGAATTTACGATGTGTGTGAAATGAGACATTATGAGTATAATAATCAGATTACGTGGATTTAAATGTTTTCAGCATCTCTTACATTATGTTAAAATGATTCTGTGTTCTTGATGAATGTTTGAGTTATACTTACAATTCTAGATGCTTTCATACAGCATCTGTTGATTCCGGTATATTAAACTATATTTTATTTATTTGTAAATTAGACAACATTCTTTTTAAAATTAGATGCTAACCACAAAGCTTAATCATACCATACAGTATTCATGCTGGAAAATCGAAACCTTTGGAATTACTCAAATTGCCAAGAACAAATCAAAAAAACATTTTCTCCTTTTGATTAGAATGCACAGTACATGTTCATTTGTAAAAACCATCCATGCAAGGACTTTAATCTTCATATAATTCTGGTTTAAATGTTCTCAGTGCAGATTGTAAAAGCTAGGTTTATTTGTGCCAATTGGACTGACTTTAAACTATACCAAACACTTCCTAACACTATAGATATTTGCCAAATAGGAAAAAAAAGGTACTACACTACACTTGATCTTAACCAAAAGTGGTAACACACTATTCTAAGGATTTTGAAATACTAATATATAGTATTTCAAAATACTTAATACTGTTTTAGCATCTACTACTGTACTGTTATAACAGAGTTGCATTTGACTGTTTCTCTGACAACCACATCATTTCTTTGGAATAATCTATTTTATAGTATTTTTAAAAGTGTGTTCTATGCTCACTATTCTTTTTTTTTCCTTTATTTTTTTTTAATGTCCAGTTGGGTGTTCATGAACATCACCATTCAACTATAAAACATTCACAAAGCACACCTTTGAATGTTCTACCATAATACAGGCAGAATCATTTTGCATTTTTCCATTTTTACAGTTGTAATCCAAACAGGACTTTTGAAAATCCAGCGAGGGTATTAGAATTAGATTAGAGTGCCTATGCAGAATTATCTTCAGTTGTGATTTGGAACGTATGGTAGCATCAGTTATGTTTGTCAAAGCTAAAATCAGGCTGGATACCCTGACTTTCTCGATAATGTGAAATATGGATTTGATATTTAAGATCTAAAAAGTTTTTCAATGTTTGCATGCTACAGACAGTCTATAGGCTTTCCCTTTCAGGTTTTACGTTTTCTTAAGTTGTGCATGTCTACTGGCCTTCCCTAAATACTTTGTAATTCTCTGCTTTTACTCTCATTCCCATACCTTAATACTTATGAATGCTGGAAAAAAACCCATCTCCCTTCAGCTTAATCATTGCACATAAAATTGCTCTATGTTTATGGTCCATGTCTGGGTCAGTCAGAGAGCAGGACTTGTGTGTCCTAACTTTAGCTGTTTCCAGTGCAGGTCTGTATTTGTGTTAGTCACCCTCAGACTTACTAGAGAAAAAAACAGGTACCTCTTAAATATCACTGTGAGCCCTATATTCCCCTCAACATGTGAATTTTTATCCCGTACTGCGAGTGCAGCTATCCATGCTGTCACTCAGCCTTCCCCTACAGCTAATAGAAAAAACCAGGAACTTCTGGGGAGTGGCTTGTGTGATCCATTAGACATGCACTGCTTCCTAAAAGTGCCCAATTTCTTCTGCTGGCAGCAAAGGAGCCTGTGATACCTATCTCAGGTGTGGGTAACTGTACCGGGGCACATTTGGTCATATCTTGTTTTTATTTCTTCTCACAGTGCTTCTGGAAAAGCCAATTATATTATTTTTCATGAAGCTCCAAAAGCTACTTACATAGGAGAGTAGAGGGGAAGGTTCTTGATAGCCAAGTGCCAGACTCTTGTTTTTGGTTTCTGTCTAGTCAGTGGAGTGGAACAACACTTAAAGGAAAGTTCTCTGTAAGTGAACAATTCAACACATCCTGAAGGAGACATCTAAAATAAGTCAGATGAGTTTTGCCCTAGAAATACCTGTCTCCTGCATTGTCTGTAAAGAATGCTTTAAACCAGGAAGGTCAGAGATGGGCATGAACATCTCAGTAAGATTAATTCTGTCCAGACTGTATATTGTGTTGGGACAATGATGTCTCATCCTGTTTATTAATAGCTCCTTAGGTCATGTGTAAGACAGTCTGTGCTGTTTTATATGTAATAATTGTGAATTGACTGAAAATGAATGTAAGGACTGTTAGCAAAGACAAATATTGAATTGTATCATATGGAAATTCGTCACCCTACAGGCTATCAAACAGTGAGGTTTTCATTCATACTGATAATCCTGGAGGAGTGTTGAGATATGGAACAAAGTTGATGCAGATGATGTTGAATTGGGCAGTAATGAGAAAAGTACACAGACTAAATAAAGAAGTGTATAGACATACTCTGAGGGCAGTACAGGGATAGGAAATAAACAAAGCACACTTGGACACTACAGGTGGGGAGAAAATGCCAATAAATTCAGCCACAGAAGAGAAACCTAGGAAGCAATAACACAAAAAGAAATGTGTAAAGAATAAATGGGAGGCAATGTGGGACTTCTCAGAATAGACAGGCAAGCAAAATGAGTTAATGGAAGCAAGATTAAGTCAGAAAGCAGTCAGGCACATACCTCTTCTTTATCTTTGACACTGTGTCCAAAACATAAAAGTTCAAACATAATGTAAAAAATATTTTAGGGGTCATGTAAGTAGCAAAAACCTATTGGTGATTTAAAAAATTTATAGTATCACTGAAGCTAGGTGGAGGAGAGAAGGGAAGATGGGAAAACTGAGTTGTAAGGTAGATGAAAATATAGACAGCTTGGCACACATAGACCTGCTGGATACAGATGTCGGTAACTCCCTGCAATGTTGTTAAAACTAAGCAAAGAGAGAAACTGAGTTAAAGAGTGGTATGAAAAAACATGGGATGGAATGTGAGACCCGTAGTCCAGGGAGCTCTGTTGGCAGCCCTGTTTTAGGGACTTTGGGAAAACAACCTAGACACGTGGCATTAGAAAAAAATAGAATAAAACCTGAATATATCCTAGTATGTGGACTGATGTAAATGTCCCAGTGGTCTAAACTGCTGCTCTTCTTTTAAAGATGCTCAATTAACATTTTTTGTAAACTGAGTTTGCAGTGATGGCTCTACAACACTAGGGCTGTCACCTGTGGAGGGGTTTCACATACTCCAAGGCATGAGACAGAAATGAAACTATTTCTTCTCTAATTTTAAAGAGGGCTGTATTTGTACAAAAAAAATGCCTTTCTTTCCAAAAAGAACCTTTTTTTTCCTTGTTATTCCTTCTCCATCCCCTTGTTTTCTTGGTTTTTTGGGTTTTTTTAGTGCAGTGCAGAACAGCAGGAGCAGATCATTTCAAGGGAGAATCTGGGGGCTGTGTCAGCTAAGTGGAGGGACCTACCTCCTCAGGTTCATCCTGTGTGTAATCCTGCATCTCACCCACAGATGGCTTGGATGGAAGTTCTGGTTGTACCGTGCTGTTGGTCCCATGGGCTGGGGGTCAGTAGTGTCAGAGGTGCTAAAGGAGGAGCAGCCTGCTACTGACCACCATTTTTGCCCAGATTAGGGTTTGAGCACTTGACATGTGCACAAGGTCTGGAAGTATCAGGAGTGCTCCCGATTCCACCAGGACCAATAAGCCTCTAGCACAGGGACAGTTCTGTACATGGTAATCTCTGCTTGTTGTGGTACCTCATCTTTCAGACTTCAACACAAGAATACGCTATAAACTAGCTGTTACCACTCAAAAAATAGTCTGCCAAGTCACTGTCTTTCCTCCTGCCAAACATCATTGTCCAGTATGAGCAAAAATGTGAGTAGATGTTATGGTTGTTTATAAGCAACCTAGACTGAAATCCCAAGACATGATCTGGATGGAACCAGGCAGGAAAGGTAAGGAACTAAACTAGACAGCCCTGTGTGCCTTTTAGATTGATTCTGGATTGAACCACCGATAACTAAAAACTAAAACTTACCATTTCTAAGTCCTCCATTAAATAATTTACAGGAAAGTCGATGATATTGCTTAAAATTTTGTCATGGTTGAACCATACCTGGCAGTTAATTGGCTATTTTTCTGTTATTAAGGGTCACAATTTTTGTTTTTGACAGTTTTCCAATCCCACAAATGGCAACTTCCTTTATTACTTTTAAAGTTAGTTTGGTAATGTGGCAGTGAAATAAAACACACTTTGGTTAAGGCTTATACTTTCCATCAGAGACAGTTTTCCTAAGATGTTGGTGGTATAGCTTTTGAAATTGGCTCCAGGCTTGGTTCTGAGCACAGGAGAGAAGTAATTTTACTGTCTGTTTCTGGATGTGGTTCATTATTGCACAGGTTTCCACCATCCGCCCTCTGATCCAGCTGGATAACGGTTACCTTGGAATGGAAGGTGGGCTCTCCATCAGTGGACGAAGGAGGCTGGCAGTGGAAAAGCTGACGAAAGCATTTGTAAAACTAAAACAACAGAAAAACCAAACAATTCTAGACATAGCTTCTTGTCAGATTACAATTCAGAGCATCTCTAAACATCTTCAAGGCAAGGAAACTTGGTTTAGTAAGCTTGTACTTATTGTCCAAATAGGGATAAAATATTTTTTTTGCCATGAATATGTGTTTCTGGCTACTTAAGACTAAATTTGTGAACTTCAGAGTTGATATGCTTAGCTTTTCTAAGACTATAGATTCTGTAGAGTGTAAAGCTGCAGAACAATTATAAAATATTTTCAGAACCTCTTATTTATGATAAAAGAAGATTTAATCACAGAAGTAATTGGTTTTCAGTTACTTCACACATCAGGCAGGGAAAAGTCATTTTGATAATCTAATGATACACAGCAGGGAGAACATAGAGTTCTTTTCATTAGCAAGCCATTGAAATCCCTGCATTCCCAAACTGTAAACTAAACTTCAGAAAATGGCTTTGCTTAATTAACAAACAAAAATAATTTTTTATGTTAATTCATTTCCCTTCTGAGATCTACCCAAAACACCTTTGATGATGCCAAAGCTGTTGTGCAGGAAAGAAACCCCAAACAACAATTACATCAGTTCTCATCTGTAAGTGCCAAGTGAGCATTTATACAGCTACCTCCTCTGGAAGCTGGCAGTCCTGTTCAACAGGTAGGGATATCAGTAGTGCTACAAGTGCCTCAATACATTTTCTACACAAATTTATTTTTTAAGTGAAATCTTCAAAAAAATAGATGGCGTCCAAAACTTACTTCATGTCACTTTCCTTTTGCATGGCTTTATGAAGCAGAAAAGGCTTCCAGGAGCTGTGATTGATGTGAAAGTATTGTAGTTAAGGCAATGTTGTTGATCATTATCTGGTATTAGTCCATCTGAAAGTGTGCAGCTGCAACAGCAATATTGCTCTTGTTTCAAGGCTAGAAAGACCGTAATTGATGGTGCTGATGATAGTGTGCCATTGGCACGTGGCAGAAAAAAATGGGTTGACATTTTGTGGATTTCTCCTTGCTGAGCAGAAAGTGGTCAGGGGCTTTTCCTTATGACAGCACTGCTCTAAGTAGGAATTTGTCTTTGGTGTCTCTCCATGAGACTCTTCACAGAATTGTCTGAAGCTGTGGGCTTCTGTGCCACCATTACATGGGTGATGTTTCTATATGCCCTTCTGCATGTATTTGGCCAGGTCTTCCTGCTTAGAGAGAAGCAAGTGGACGGGAAAAGTGGAATTGGTTCAATTTCAGACTAAGAACGACCAACATTGCAATAAGGTGGAGATGTTTCAGGGATTCTTGTGGGAGTTGTTTTGTGGACAGTCCACAGAGTAAGTGGGGGGAGGTGAGAAAGAGCAGTCTTCTCACTCAGGAGGCTGATGGTGATATGCAAGCCATTTATAGGCTTTTCACTCTTTCTGTGATAGGACTGTTGTCCTACCCTGTTGACTCTACAGAGATCACAATCTTTATGTATCAGGGACAATCTTTATGTATCAAGAATCTTTTCACGCTTTCTTTATGACTGTTGTCCTACCCTGTTGACTCTACAGAGATCACAATCTTTATGTATCAGGGACAAGTGAAAGCTGCTCTAATAAAAGGAACGATTGCTTCACCTAATCATTTTACAGAATACTTAAAGGTGTGCACAGCAAAGAAAAGCAGGAAAGAAAAAATAGATAGGATGACTGCAGGGAAATTTCTGTGAGAAAGTGAAAGCTGGTGTTCACTTTTGTTTCCACTTCTCGTTGCAGGTATCCTCATCATGATGTCCATGTGTAATGAAGTGCACGTGTACGAATACATCCCGTCAGTGCGACAGACCGACCTGTGTCACTACCATGAACTCTACTACGATGCAGCTTGTACCTTAGGGGCCTACCATCCACTGCTCTACGAGAAGCTCCTGGTGCAGAGGATGAACAAAGGTTTGCAGGATGATCTGTACCGCAAGGGGAAAGTCATTTTGCCAGGGTTCAAAGCTGTCAAGTGCCCCAAACGAAATAATTTCCCACACTTGTAGAAGTAAGTCTTTCAGACACAATGTGCAATAAGGTACTACTGTCGTACTATAAACAAGAAGAGAATACTTGAAAAACTGTATCTTAGACCAATCTAGTCTTGAGTCTATAAATTGTAATTAGGTAGCAGGCATGAGAAATACTTCTTTTCTGAGCCTGAGTATTTATTATTGCTTTGCAAATAGTTACAGGAAAAAAAAGCAAAGGCTTAGCTCATGAAGGTGCAAAGGACATACTTAGGCAGAAATATAATGTGTTGTTGTTGGTGTGACTGTCAGAATTTGTCGGTGGTCTCATGCCACATATGCTAGACAGTAATTTTTTTTAATGAATTTATTTAATTGTCAAACCTGGCATTGTGAAATGGCCTCTATTGTTCATGTATGTACAGAGCGGCCAGTTGAACAATGCAGCATTTCCTGTGGCTTCATGGGATTTTCACACTCTCCCAGAATGAAGTAATTGCTACTCCAAGCTGTGCAGTCACTCACTAGAGTAGACTTTAATGCCTGTTCCTAGGCAGGCTCCGTTCCAGGCCTCCAGCTGAACAGGGGCTTAGGGTGGCCCTGAAGTGCGTGCGGTTGGGGATGGCTGTACACAGCTAAACCAGTTAAACTACTGGATGTATTTTTGATGCCAGTCTGCCATGCTCACACTGACTGAATAGGGTAGAGAGAAATGTCTCGTTTCTTTAGAGAAAAAAGAACATATTTGTAACCCAATTAGGAAGAAAAACTCTCCCTGAAAGGACTCTCAGGAAGGTGTGAGATGGAAATGCTGCCGTCCCCCAGTCTGCGCAGATACAAAAGATCCAGAGAAGGCCAAGGGAGGCTGTGCAGCATTCACCCATCACACTGAAAGCAAGCATAGAGGGGGCTCACCTCTTGTCAACACAGATAGCATTCAGGAATACAGACATTGTTTGTTAGGTATTTCATTGGTATCTGAATCAAAGTCACTTGTTCACAAGTTCTTGCTGTTCAGAAAGGAGGAGTTTTCTGACAAAAGAAGATGATATCAGCATTTTTTATGTAATGTTTGAAAGACTATAACCCAGAAAAGCTGTCATGCCTGCAAAAAAACCTGACTACGGATTGTATTTGGAGATAATTTGATATTTTCATTCATAACAAGGACAATATTCCTTAAGGCATTTACTTGTAAAAGTCTGCCTAATTGCCAATATATTTAAAATATTATTTTCCAAGACTTCAGATTTTCCAGGTGGTGGGAGGTTAATGGTTGGAGTGTTTTTTTCAATTTTTTGTTTTGTTTTGTTTTTTCCCACCTGACTACCTTTTCTTTTAGACTAAGTTCAGCAGGAATATGTACACAAAAGCACAGCTATATCCTACTCATGTCCATCCTATAAAAAAGCAGACAGCTCAAAGAGGCATTGAAAAGAATAGCTGACTGGTTGTGGTGGAAAGTATTTTTTGTGTTTTGACTTAAGCAAAAAGCCTTTTGCCAGAAAGGCAAAAAAAAAAAAAAAGCAAACAATATTAGTGACTATTTTATCTTCAATTGTAGTGTAAATATAGTCACAAAATCCTTTTTCTCTCACTCAGCTCTTTGGGAAGCATTATTGGAAGGATCTTTTGGAAGGATTATTTTCCTTCCTCAAAATGAAAAATATATGTCTTACATAGGAGTTGGCCTTCTTTTTGGGCTTTATGATGATCTTAAGATTCTTCTTGTTGACAGAAATTATGTGTAGATGATCTAATAACTGTACTTCTGTGTTGTATGGATGGTTATGTCCATGAGGCATTTTGGTACATATCAAAATTAATGGGTTTTACTCATACGAGACTTGGACTCTGGATATAGTACATACCAGTTTCTTTTTAATGTAATGTGTGGAGGCAACTTTTATTCTTGAAGTTAATAACATTGTTATTTAGATGCATGGAGAATAGATAGCCTACCTAGAACTAATCTGTTTTTCCATATGCTTGGTACCCTCTTTGCAAAACATAAGCAGTCTGAACGGTGCAATCAAACATGTCTCTCTCTGCTGTACCCTGGGTTAGCTACAACATAACTGTAAAGGAAGAGAGTTTAGCTTTCTAAGACTAGTGAATATGCTACTTTTCAATAAGCAGGAAATTCTAGAGTTCCAAAAAGAAAAAAAAAATCACTTTGACTGGCCTGCAACCACTAACTTTTAACTTTTTTTCACACAGAAGAAAAATACTGACTGCATTGCTCAACCACCCACAGCAGGATTATGTAGTATTATTTATTCCCTCAATAATTTGTCAGAATAATCAACATAGCTGTTGATTATACAGAACAAGGCAAATTATAAAGTTTCATGTAACAATTGCTAAGCATACCTACTTAGTACATCATTTATATACCAATGTAGAACCACGTCCAAGATGTTATAAAATGAACTGTGTATTTTTAATTTACTGGACTGCACATTCAAGCCCTTGCAGCCCAAATTTTTTCCTTGCTTTATCCCTATTTATATGGCAGTCAGTCCTCCTTCCACAAGTGCAAATGTGGGTGCTGTAGCACCATCACCTCAGAAGATGCTGCAGAGCTGTGCTGCAAACGCTTGCTCACAGAGGAAGACCAACCTGTGATGCCACCTTTAAAAAATGAGCCTGGCATGGCTTTCTAACACTGGTTTCCACTGTGATGTTTTACTGGTCTGCCTGCTCAAACACCTTGTAGTTGCTTAAAGAGCATTTTCTCTCCTACATTGTCTTGTCCTCCTTCAGTTTCTGGCACAAGTGCAAGTGTGTTTGCTGATTGACGGCTCCCCTCCACTTGCTCTAAGGGGGAAAGGGGCAGAAATAAAGGGGAAACATAAAGGACCTGCAGAGATGTTCCTCTCACCACTTCTTAGTCTCTATGGCATTGGCATTGCTGACTTTTATAAGGGCCCTCCAAGTGCTTTAACATTAATGGGCCTTTCCCCATCCCTTGTGAGGGCAGAGAAATGTTTGCAAAGAACCACATTCGGTAAATTTAAAACAGTCAACGTGTAATAACACTGAACCACGGATCTTCTAAAAATAAGGGGTGAGAGTGACGGTTTTAGATCCATAAGTTAAATGTGGCAATGTGAAAGGAAGTGCATTTTCTCACCCAGATCATGGGGCTTTTTGGGGAAAAGATACAGGCATGGCTTTGTAGCTCTCCCATGTGGCTGTCACACACTAAGAGAGTGGGACAGCACCTAGACAAGAGAGGTTTGCACAAACCTGGTGCATCGCGAGGTGCATCATCAGCCAAGCAATTGCCTCTGCTCTTGGGCCCCTGAGCTCCCTTTGCACTTGCAGGCTTTAAATTTATGGAGTTTTACTGACAAGTAGGAACAAGTTGCCTTCAGACACTATTGAGCCTCATTTCCGTGCCCTGGTGCTGTGGACAACAGTTAAAGTTAACTGAAACAAACCAGAAACAGCAGCAGCTTAAGGAAATGCGCTGAGTTTATGTTGAATTCAATCATGCTCTTCTTTCCCCACTGTGAATTCTGTAACTTTCTGACTTGTGGTGCTCTGTCATTTGATGCATTCAGTTTTGGATGGTTAAATCAAGGTATTCTTTTGTTTAATCAAGAAAACAACAAGAAATATTTTGCCTCATTTTGAGCCAAAATCTTTTTGCTAGGAAAAAAAATTTATTTCTTCCATTCCTCTACAGTTCTAAAGGTTACCTCAGCATAAACTCATAGCTCAGTCCTTCCTTGGATTAAACTACTATGTCTTTTTTTACTTTGTTGTGCAGTTTTGTGCTGTAGAAACTCTGGTAAATTCAGTGAAATTACCATGATGTACCTTTGGAGAGAGAGAGGGGTGACATAAACACTCTAATGTACACTCTCACTGTACAAATTTTAGGCATTGCTTGTCTTTGATCAAGACACTTTCTTTGGTGAAGGTATCCAAATTCTGAACTTGTTGCTGTAGATCTCTTGCCAAAGTCAGGAAAACCAAAAGAGTTGTTGGTTTGTTTTTTTTTTTTAATGAAGACAAGTGTCTATACTCACTGGTTGCACAGACTGAACACAGTCATTTTAGAGACTGATTGAATTAAACATGAGTTCAAAACACATGTGGAGCAATCCATAGTAGGGTTTTTAATTTCTTTTTTCTTCAGAAGTTTTTAAGGATGAAAAATGCCATTTGGACAGTGACACACATGTACCATGAAAGGGGTATTAAATGCATTGACTGCAACAATAAATGGTTACTGTTTTTCTTTTCATGCTTTCTAAAGTTGATGCATATTTAAATGAAATTCTGCTTTGAAGTAGGTAATTCAGAAGCCTGCTGTTAAAATGATTTGAATCTTTCACAGCATCTATCCTCTAACACACAAGGAAGGATACCTGATTTAACTGTTTGAAATGTAAAGTATCCCATGTCTGGGCATACCTGAATCACTTAATGAATTTTGACAGTGCAGACGTCTTCTTCCTGGCTGAGCAATCAGATTCAGAATTTTGTTCTTGAAATAAGAGTTGTGTGTAAAAGCCTTACTTTTTTTCATATCATGTCATCACTCTTAAAATATGTAGTCATTGAACGATTCAAATATAGACTGTGTACTTTTTTAATAGCTTTGAGAATTATTTTGTATGATGATTTTTTTAAATGAATGTGTACTCTAATAACAAAGCTTAAGATTTTACAGGAGTCACATTTTTAAGCAGTGTTTGTATACATTTTAACACTTTTTATATTTTCTATTATGATTTTGTATATTTTTATGTATACACAGTGTACAGATTTTTTCCTGTAAATAAAACATTTGTTTTCATTTGTTTAGGAGTGCTGGTCTTTTCATATTGCCTTAAATGAATCTCACTGAATTGCAGGTGGAACAAAAGAGGGAAGGTGCCTGTCAGTTCTGCCCACAATTTCATTGAGATCTGAAATGGAAATGGACAGCTACTCTGACTGGAGGTATCACAGTAAACTAGAGAAAAGAGGCAAATATTGTAAAGCCAGTTTTATTCTAAAGTGAACATGTGTACCTGAGCAGGTGTGCTAGCATTCCCTGGGAGAATATATTCACCATACTGCTCAGTAAATTTCTTGTCATTGTCAAGCCCTCTATGGAAGTCATGCTCTGATGGGTTTGGGCTGTACTTGAAATGCTGGTAGACTTCAGCTAAATGGCTGTGCCACCCATTCAAGGAATCCAGTGTCATGTTTAAGGGAAAAGAACAGACTTTTTAATAAATTATTAATTAAAATGAAAAACAACTTACCAAAGGGCAAATGTAACTTGCCATTCAGTCTGTGATGAAGTACTGTATAATTCAACCACTACAAGCCTGCTTCCATCCATTAAAAGTTGGATTGCCATCATGTACACTCCCAGCAGTAACCACACAGCTCATCCTGTGTGTTACACCCCCTCCTGACAGGCAGTGTTGAGGGGCTAGTTACTGTCATGATACGCAAGTAACACCTCTCAGAAAACTCACATCAGTGAGATACACTAGAGGACAAACCGAATGCTGGGACAAATGAAACAACCTATTGATACTTTTCAAATCCGGCAACTTCGCTTTTTTTATTTAAATAACGAACAAGAAAATACGATCACTGTACTCTGTCTATTAAATGCCCAGTCAACTTCACTCTCTGTGACATCAGAGAGGACGTTCTTGTCTCACTGCATTCAAGCTGTACCTCAGTAGGAGGTGTAAATCCATGACCTATATTGTGTGGGGTACAGAGGACATCTTGCTGTACACACTATTCTTCAGTGGGGACAGCTATAGGAGATGTGACATTACCTTTCTGATAGTATCTCAAGGAGCCTTGGAGACAACTCATTTTCAGGTTTATTCCCAAAATTGCACTGCCTTTTTTTTGAGCAACATGCCTTTTTTGGAGGTACCTTTTATCATTTTATTCATAGAAGCCAGCTGTGTTTCACTTGAGTAGTTCTTAGGGGCATTCTGTTGAGAGGTCAAAATTCATACAGGCATTTTGGTCTGTTTATCTGCATTATTAGCTTGCCTGTTCCAGTGTTCAGCCTGTGATCTGGCTGAAAGACATCTCTCAGGATGATTAATTCAGCTTGCTATCTTGACTGCAGCATGAACTTGTTGAAGAAATTCTCCCCTTCTCCTCCGTTCTGGTGAGACCCCAGTTAGAGTACTGCATCCAGATCTGGGACCTCCAGCATAAGAAGGACGTTGTCCTGTTGAAGCAAATCCAGAGGAGGCCCACAAAGAGGTCAGAGGAGCGCCTCTCCTATGAGGAAAGGCTGAGAGAATTAGGATTGTTCAGCCTGGAGAAGAGAAGGCTCTGGGGAGATCTTTTTGTGGCCTTTCAGCATTTAAAGTGGACTTACAGGAAAGATGAGAAAGGCTTTTTGCTAGGGCCTGTAGCAATAGGACAAGGAGTAATGGTTTTAATCTAGAATTTTGTAGATTTTGACTAGATATAAAGAATAAATTTTTTATGATGAGCATGGTGGAACACTGGAACAGGTTGCCCAGAGAGGTTGTAGGTGCCCCCTCCCTGGAAAGATTCAAGGTCAGATTGGATGGGACTTTGAACAACCTGGCCGAGTTGAAGAAGGTCCTGATCATTGCAGGGGGGTAGGACTAGATGAGCTTTAAAAATGACCTTCCAACCCAAACTATTTTGTGNTCTAGAATTTTGTAGATTTTGACTAGATATAAAGAATAAATTTTTTATGATGAGCATGGTGGAACACTGGAACAGGTTGCCCAGAGAGGTTGTAGGTGCCCCCTCCCTGGAAAGATTCAAGGTCAGATTGGATGGGACTTTGAACAACCTGGCCGAGTTGAAGAAGGTCCTGATCATTGCAGGGGGGTAGGACTAGATGAGCTTTAAAAATGACCTTCCAACCCAAACTATTTTGTGATACAATGACGAGAACAGCTAGACAAGCAAGGGAGGAGCCAGTCTTTTGCTATAATCACATCCACCATCTTCCGCAGGTAACTGCGCCTGCAGCAGTGATTAAACAGTATCTTACTGTGGGGCTGCATCAATTACTGTGAACAGAGCACTAACATCTGTGGTTTGTTCGGACTTCTGTTCTAGCTTTCCTGGTATCTTATTCTTTCCAGTGTGACAAATTCAATTGCTTCATCAGAACAGCATAGATTTATCTGCTGCACTGAAACCTGCCAATGTCTACTCCATATACGTATCCTTCCTTGGGTTTTTTAGATTTTACTTTCTTACACCAGTAAGTTACTCCAGAGAATGCACTTCAAAGAAATGGCAGTACTGTTGTGGAAGTTAAATATAGTCTTAGACTATACTTATATAGACCCTGGAGCTTCATGCCTTGATAACCAAGGCAAGTAAGAAGTGCATGCCCTGTTATTTCTTTTTCCTAAAAATAAGCTAAGTAAATGCTTATTTAGCTTGATGAAAATATTACCTGATTATATTAAACTGACTGGGAAGTAACTATAATGTAGTAATATTGTGGGGGTTTTTTACAATGGAGGCAGAATAGCTACCAGAAAACTGGCAGCACAAGTAGGTTGTGACAAATCACAGGGGGAATCATTTCTGGTGTGATTGCTGGATCCTTAAAAATTATAAAAGTAAAGAACGAGGTCAAGTGGAAGGAAGGGTGAGAGACAAGGAATTATGAAAGACACCAAGAAAATAGAAAGAAATAGCTAGAAGATGTACCATAACAGATGAGCAGGACTGTTGCTTTTTTCTAATATTCACTTACTTGGGATTGGCATTTTGTTTTCTTATGTTTTTTTCTGCACATTTGGAGAGAAACCCAACTCATCTGTTGGTGCTCATATTGCTGCTGTCAGGTTTAGTGTGCTGGGATGTGATCTTTAAAGAACTACAGTAGAGTTAAGAACAGACTTCTGGTGGAGTTCAGCTTCTTTGTGAAAAAATGAATCACACAAATTTAACTGAGAAAAGACTAATGGGGTTACACTGCTACACTCTGAACAACCTCCTCCATGTGCTTATAGTCCTCTGTATGATAACTGAAATAAGAAAACCAATTTCCTCTGGTGACCTGTTTCTGCACATAGACAAATACAAATCCAGTACTGTCTTGGTTCCAGGATGCTGACAAGTTGGGGATAATTACTGCAACAACAATTCCTTATATGCTTGTGAGAGGATTCCAGAAACCCTGAGGGGTTACTGAGGGCAGGCAACAGGCATCACAGGTGCCTTGATTTTATGGAAGCAACCAGAGGGGAAAATTACTGCCAGTGCTGACTCCAGGCTGTGTCAGCTGCTGTTAATTACCTTGCTCCCAGACAGTTGTCTGATTGCAACTGAGCTGCCTGATTAAAATATTTTGCTGCCCCACCTTCTAAACGGTAGGTTTTCTCCACCCTCAGTCCTGGAGCACTGGTGGATGTGTTGTACTGGCTGCATCCTGCACTACTGCTACCATGTGCAGCAGGCATGTCTCCTGTGCAGGTGAGGCCCTTGGGGTGGGGGGTGGGAGTGTTAAAAATGGAAGCAGTTTGGGTGATTCTGGATTGTTTTCATTTGTATAAATCTAGAAGGCTTTATCTTTTAAACATCATTTAGTGATTGTAGTTCTAAGAAACGATATGAGCATGCCTCAAGAAGTTGGAGTTCATGACTTGTGAGTTGTTTGATGTTTTGTAAACTAGGCAGTATTCTCGATCTAAAGTATCTACACTTTGGACTAAGATGGGGACAGTATGAAAAGTTTTTGGCAAGTTAAGGCAAGAAATATGCAATACGTGTCTTGGGCAAGCTAAAAGTGCCAGAGGTCTACCCCTAGGCCCAGCCTTACTGCCCATGAGGCACATGAGCCAGGAGGTTTATATAAGGTGCTATATCCTGAGTATGAAGAAGACAGATGACCAGAAAGGAAAAGTGGGGAAGGTTCTGTTCTGGACCTGTTTCTGGGCCTGCTTTTTCAGTAAAGGGGATAGGAGTCTTAGCTGATGCTTTCAACTGGATCAAGCAACATTACTTTTCTCCCTTATCAGTATTCCTCTTTGGAAGTGTTGGGTTGTTTTTCAGTTATTTCCAGTGCTTGTTTTCATCTATACAAATGAAATTAGAAGCCATCTGATGGACCTCATTTAGACTTTACAAATGCACAGGGCAGAATGTAGCTGTCAAGACATTAGGCATTTTAATGAGCAGCTGTAGCATCGCAAGAAGCAGAGATGAGAAGTAAAAATGTCAGCTGCTACCAAAATAATAGTAACAGAGTTGTTCCATGGTAGAAAAGCAAGGAAAGGAGAAACAACAGAGCATATACCATGTCTGAGAAATATTGCCTTATTTTCATGGTTATAGCATGCTATTCAGATAACTATTTTAAAATATTCCTTTTAGATAAGTCCCCATGAAACATGTGCTCTCATATAAAGCTAACAAAGTGAGAGATCAAAGCTGAAGGGATCATAAAGTGGGAATGGTTATTTTGTCAGAGGAAACAGAGAGAAACTTTGCCCATACTTCAATGGAATCAGCATAGTTGCTGAACTTCAAAGGGATTGATTATGCACATGAAAGCAAATATTAACAGTGCTACTGTGTCTTCAATACACATTGGTTTAAGAGAGCACATGGTTGCTTTCAATGGGTTTATCACTGCAGGAAAAACAGACCAGTTGTCATATTTATCTCACGCATGCTCTTCCCTGGCCTTAAACAGAGCTACTAAACCCCATACAGTATACAGTAGGAGTAGCACGTGAAGTTAATTCCTCCTACCTAAAAGAAACTTAAGAAGAGTTTCCTAAAGCAACATGAGGAATAAGAACAGGCTAAGAACTTCACTGAATAGCAACAAAATGAATCCTGCTTCTGTTTCCCATTTTATAAGTTAGAATTGTTTAGGGTTTTGCAGTGTGATTGATGGACCCTGACTAACAGAGGCAGCAGCAAATTTACCGGTCCCTACAGTAACATTCTACTTCATGAGGAGAAATGAAGGGTCTATTACCACCGTAATATGGGATGAGTGATTCCAGATCGTTCTAAAATAACTCCCATTTTGCTGGAAGTTCAAAGCATAACAACGAGAAATATTTTGACACCTGAAAAATCTATGTCTTTATTTAGTTACAGTCAATATGCTGTTCTGCTGACCCAGTTTTTTCTTGTGTTTTTGATTCTTCAGCCATTGAATCTAGATCAACCCAAATGAATTAAAATAAAGACTTCAGCTGACTGTGATCAGTTTATGCTGGTATATTCCTGCCCCAGTCTTGCTATGAATATAGTACATTATTAAATATTTGTAGAAATGTGATCTTACTGTGTTGGGGGGAATTTTGTTGGTTGGTTTGATTTGGGGTTTTTTTGCAGGAGGTTATGAACTGCCTGTCTTTGGCTATGTGTGTAAAACATGTTTAGGGAAAACAGATCTTCCAGATGTTCCGTACAGAGTTCCATTAAGGCTGAGACCCAGAACACTGCACAAGGAAATCCAAAGTGTTATTTCCATGAGGCTATTTTTGTAGTAAAATACCACTGGCTATCTTCCCTTGTGAATTTCTCAGGGTCTTTTTGCTTGAGTGTTGGTCACTCTTGCATTCTGCGAACAGTGACACACAGAAACTTCAGCAGCTCTTGGGCATTTTGCCTACTGATTCTTCCTTGGCACTAATTAATTCCACCTCTGGCTAAAACATAGGTTCTTACAAGCCTCCTCCTCCCCCAGATTTCCTTACCACATGCCCTGTTGCTTCTGTTGTCCAAAATTACATTTCCATCAATTGCTATGAATGAGATACAGGAAGTTCTCTGAAATGGAAATGCTGGAAAACCTTTTAATTGCCAGATAAGCATTCTACTGCTGGATGAGGGCACTTGTTACAGAGCTCACACTTTTTCAAGGAATGAGAGGTGCAGTGTGCTAAGTGGTGGGTGTAAAGGATGAGATCTAAGTCTTCCCTGGGTTTTACTTTTATCTTGGTTTGCAGACAATTAGGTATTGATTTTACCCAAGGCAGAATTAGAAATTACCGAGAGGGATTTAATTTGTGACTGTGTTTTAGTAGCAGTCATTTGGTTTTATGTGTGCGTCATGCAGTAACAGAACCCACTGGGTTGGGAAATCAGAATTTCTGTTCTGACAGAATTTTTAATTCATCTATAATTTCTTTCTTATATTGAACAAAACCAAAATAAATTATCAAAAAATTCCAGACAAAACCCCAGACTGTCAAAATAACCAATTACAGGAAGATGTTGTTACGGAGTTGTAGGTCAACTTTATTCTGACTGTTCCCCTATAAATTAGATCACTTGGCTGGGCTACATTTCACTGCATTTCCTCCTCCTTGCTGAGCCACTGCTGTCCCTGCACATGGGGGATGCAGTCCGGTAAGAGAGCTTGATCTGCTGCATGAAGGACAGTGTTTTTCATTGAAGATACTTTTGACAGGAACCAAGGTGTAGAAACTTAAGCGTGGAGATCTGGGCTGAAATGTCCTTTTTTTTTTTCCCTGCTGAAAATAAAATTTGCAAAATTAACAGCTTCTCTAATACTGAAGAAGCCACATTTTAGACTGAGAAAATGCTTTACTGGGAAATTGACTAACAAGTGACAAAAGTGCCTGGTTTTTGTTTCTTTGATTTTGAAGTTGGTGCTCGCTTTGAGAGAGGTGAAGAGTGGTGAAGGTGAAAAGTAATATAAGTTTCTGGTTAACCTTTGAATCCTACTTGTAGTATATCCCTATTGGCCTAAAGCCAGCAAACACAGAAATCCCGAAAAGCCTTGGGTGAGTTGTAAGGTCTTGAGTAAGTATTTTCCCTAAAGGGTTAGAACATTACATCTGAAGCAGGGTCATCCATAAAGTATTCAGCATACAATAGTTGTACTTTATGTAGCGGACCCCTGCATATATCTATACACCCATTTCTGAAAATCTGGTTCTAATTTAGATAAAGGGATTTAAGAAGTCACTGTAGAGCTGATGTTCTTGTTTTAAGTTCAGACTCTGAAGATAATAATCAAGAGAGTTAAACACTGCAAACAAGACAGAAATGAGAAATAACTCCTCCTGCATTGAGGTGTTGGTTCTCTACTAACATCCAGTGAATGCCTAAACAGTTTCCCAAATGAAATACCCAGTTCCAAGCATGAGTACCAAAATTAGAATTTGAATAATTGTTTTGAACATGAGATTATGAAAAGAGTTAAACTAGTTTCACGCTAGCAATGTGGGGACAGAAGGAGATCTGTTTAAGGTGTCCCTGTATGAGGAAAAGACAACTACCAAAGAAGAAGGGCTTTTTGAGGAATAAAGGTTTATAAACTGGCTACAAATATATTCAGTTTGAGAGCAGTTATTATACTACACATCAGAGGAACAAAGCTCTGTAATAGCTTCTACTTCAAAAGACAATGAACCTCAAATTTATTTTCATTTGAACACAGATTTCTGAATTGCATTAAATGATGCAGTTTAAAATGAAAAGGGAATTATTCTAATGAATTACAGACCCAGTACAGTTTTATATTGTATTTTCCATACTGTGGCCATGGTTATGTCTTTGAGTACAGCAGATTTTTTGCCCTGGAGGAAGAAGGACATCAGGATAAAATCATAAAATAAAGTTCTACAGATTTGAATTAGAATTGCCAAGCAAGTCCTTGAGGGTTTGACCACTAATCTAACCTCTAATCCTCACATTTCTCCTGCTGTAAGACTAGGATGATGATAATCATATGCTTTACAAGGATACCAAGGATTAAATCAAAAATATTTATTTAGTGGAGGTTACACAAATGGTGAATAATATTCTCTGTCTAGGAAAACTCTTTTTTTCTCCATCCATCTAATCTGAAAAAATTGTTGCTTCAATTCATAGTAAGATACATGACTGCAAAGATGTGCCTGGTACACACAGTAAAACTCTGAGAAGTAATCACAACTGACACAATATGTAGAAAAATGTCCTGCTCTGAATAAAATTTTAGTATTATGCCACTGCCACATGACAAAAGATTACTCGGTTGTTGAACAGGAGAGGAAAATTAGAGGCTCTGTCACCACCAGGGTTACACTTGCTTTTTCAATTCTTTTTCATCTGTTGAATCTGATTGTCCTCATAAAGCAACTAAATTCTTAGTTGATCTAATACATTGTATTGTATGGCATTACAGAATGTTGCATTCTCTTTTCTTCAGCTGACCTATGCTTGCATTCAGCTTTGAAATGGTAAGTTGTACCAAATACTTAACTGGACTCCTACTTATAAAAGTTGGACATATTATAGAAAAACAGAAACATTAGAATTGAAATAGGGAATTCTGAGGCTAAATTAATGCTTGACCTTAACCAAACCAAGGCATAGGCTAAAATCGAGTCTGATCCCTGAAGTGCCATTGCAGCTGAGACTACTGCAACAGAAGATCCTGTGACATCCATTCAGTGTTGCTTGGCAATGCCATTTTGAAGAGTAGCTCAAATTTAGACTTCCTGTGGATTGCATATGACTTTGCAGGACTCTAACTGTCTGCCCCAAACTTGGAAATCCATTCAGAAAAAAAAAAACAAACCAAAAACCAAGCTGCCAAGTGCTTTCACCCAACTTGAAGTAATGGAAAGTGAGAAACAGCACAATTGCTATTATTTCATCCTTTTTTCGCTCTGTCTCTTAGGACTGGCTGAGCTTTTGACTATCTAGACTGTCCCTTGAGGACAGATGTACCTGTGAAGCCAGCAAAGAAACACCACTTTGGTTAAGTTTCTTATGATGTCTACTTGCAAGAGTAAACAGGCTACCAAGGGACCTTGCTTACAAAAATCCTAACACCTTTTTTTTTAGCTGTGAACATGCCACATTTCTTGCTCTACAGTAAGCTCTGAATACTGGAAACTTCCATCTATCAATCTACCCTGCAGGTTTAGTGTTACAGGTGGAAGTGTATGAAAAACAGCTGATTGTAAAGGAAGTTCTGAAACTGCCAGCACAACTGTAGGCTGATCATGATAGGCAAGGGCAAACTATTTGACTGAAGCTGTTTTCCCTGTACTGGAGAAAATTTGAGATGTGTAACCCTACAATTTCTCTGAATCCTTAAACAGCTTGTTGTTTTATTGCCTCTTGGGTAGTGAAAATGATTCTAGAGGTCAGATCTTCCCCTACAGCTATTTCCTTGCTAGCCTCCAAACAGGCAGCAATGTAAAATTCCTGTCATTCAATCATTGCAGTTAACGCTGATTTATTTCTCTGTCTCCGCTAGGGTAAGTGTGGCTCTGACCCTTTGTATTGACCAGCATTGCCTACAAGGTTGTTAGGAAACAGCTGAGGCAATTCTCCCTCTTCTCTAAGCTAATCACAATGAAGATGCAGTAGAGTGGACATGACCTCTTAAACTGAAATACAGCTATACTAGTTTTTGAAATTTGGCTGGTCCAAATATAACAAAATGTTTACCTGCATCATGCCTAGGAGCTTATTCTAAATTACACTGATCACTTAAACCTCTGTATAAATAGTTTAGTCCATCCAGGTTTAGAGAATAAGTGGATGAGACAAGAAAAGATGAATTACATATGTCATATGACAGGATTACTTCTGTGTTATAGAATGTTATCATGGGTTGGGTTGGAAAGGACCTTTAAAGGCCATCTAGTTCCAACCAGCCTGCCATGCCAGGCAGGGACATCTTTCACAGGATTATGTTTCTGAAAGCCCTGTCCAACCTGGCCCTGAACAATTCAGGGTATCCACAGGGTATCCACATTTCTCTGAACAACCTGTTCCAGTGTCTTGTCATCCTCATTGTGAAAAAAAAAAAAAGAAAAAAATTATTCTTTGTATCCAATATAAATCTACATTCTTTTGGTTTAAAACCATTGCCCCTTTTCCTGTCACTACAGACCCTGGTGAAAAGTCTCCATCTGTCTTCCTTATAAGCCCCCTCTAAGTATTGAAAGACCACAAGATTTCCCCAGAGCCTTCTCTACTCAAGACTGAGCAACACAAACTCTCTCAAGCCTTTCTTCAGTGGAGAAGACTTCCAGCCCTGTGACCATTATCATGACCCTCTTACAGACATGCTCCAACAGGTTCATGTCTTTCCTGTGCTGGGACCCCACAGCTGGGTGCAGTACCCCAGGTGGAGTCTCAGCAGAGTGGAGCAGAGGGGCCCTGCTGGCCGTGCTGCTTTGGATGCAGCCCAGGATACAATTGGCTTTCTGGGCTGCAGGCTCACATTGACAGGTCATGTCCCTCTTTTCACTCACCAGTACTACCAAGTCCTTCTCAACAGAGCTGCTCCCAGTCCATTTATTCCCCATTCAGTATGGATACTGGTGGTTACCCTGACCCAGGTGCAGGACATTGCACTTGACCTTGTTGAACTTCATAGCATTTACTCAGGCCCACTCCTCAAGCCTGGAAAGGTCCCTGTAAAGGCATCCCTTCTCTCAAGCACATAAAGGGCACCGCTTGGTTTGGTGTCATCCGAGGGTGCATGCAATCCTCCTGTCTTTGATGAGGATGCCAAACAATATTGGACCCTCCTTCTCTCTTTTTGCACCACTTGTGACTTTGAATTCAACACCTCAGCTTCAGTCTCTTTGGAGTCTTCTGTCTTCTCCTTTCAGAAATGCGTTTTCTTTTGCAGGGTGGATATGGAGTACAAAAGGATCCCATTGTCTTTGCTACAAACTCTGCTCACTGCATTTTCCCCTTGGTTTCTGACCCATTCGTTTCCCTTGCCTAATGTGGAGGTCTCTTGCCACTTCTGTGAAGCCTCATGTTTCTCTGGTGCTCTGAAAAGAGCAGTATAGGAAGAGACATTAACATATTAGATGCTGTTTAAAATAAGATTTAAAGAGATGTTGCTGCCCTTCACTTTCTGTGTCTTCCAGAAGGAGGATCTTTTAACTGGATGTCATTTCCATTAGTGCATTGCCTAGCCATAAACTGAAAATCATTACATAGTTTAAAACACATGTGCTTATCCTGTGTTTCTCTTCGTTCATCTGTATTAGTTTTCAACTTTATTCAGTATTTTTCTTGCATGAGAGGTGGTCCGGCTGCCTGCTTCCTAGTTTTTCCCTGGGTCTAAAAGAAGAAAGTTCTAAACCCTTCTGTGATATTGAAGCCAGTCCAGGACAGGCAGAACGTGTCAACATAAACAGGATGTATCAAAGGATGTGGCCTGGGGCAGCATGAAGGCGGCTGGGGCTGCTTGGGACCCTAGTTAAATGCCCAAGTTATTTACCTGAACTGATCTTTTTGTCATGAACTGCAAGAGAAATTCCTAAAGTAATTTTAAACTTACTGTGTGAAATGCAATTATACCTTATGACAGCAGCAAAGGTGCCCTTGAGACCTTTCTTCTCTTTGCCCCTCTACTTTAAAAAGTCATAACACTATATGTTGGCAGAGAAATAAAGTCAAAACATTTCTGAGCTGTACTACACTGGAGTATTCTGCAGTAAGAGATCATTCTGAGTTGACCTATTTTCAACTGAAGAGCTTGGGTGTGTCATTCTATTTGGATTATTAATTTCTCAAAGACAGCTTAGCTACCAACGAAGAGAGGAAAAAATCCAGATCATGAGTATTGAAATTGATGTGAATGTTAATGAAAAATTGTAACAAAATAAATCTTATGGTAAGTCCACAAACCTCTCAAAGGTTTGAACTAAGCAAACAAGGTCCCTTTGCAGGACTTAACGGTGTCCCAGTTTATGTATAAAATGAGGTTTGGCACAACTGTCCCTGAATTGCATACTGTCTTTCTGGATCTGTAGTTTTGTGTTCTCATGCAGCTAAAATATCTTAGCTTTCCAAATGTGAAAATGAGCAACTTAAAAAATACAGGGTTAACTTACCCACATATTCCTCCAGCTTTAAAAATGAGCCATTACCTTTTGTTGGCGATACTGAAAACTGCACACTACCCCATGAAAAATGACTGAAAATATAGCTGTTATAACAGCCAGTGGAGAAATGTTAAGGTTATTTTTTTTTTTTTAATCACAGTCATGTGTATCTCCCTTTCCCAAAGCTCATATGCATTTCTCCCTGTTCAGGGAAAAAGGTAAGATCAAGAAGGACTGAAAAGGATTGCTAGAAAACTGCATATACAGAAACCAAATAGATTATTGTTAAGGACAGAAAGACTCTTTGTTATTCATCTGGGAAGTTCCACAGGGGCCTTGGAGGAAGGGGCTGCCCCAACCACAAGCCACTCATTCGGTAAGAGGAGGGTGGAGGTGGCACAGCTTCCTGGGGACCGTCAGAGCCACAGCAGAGGTGCCTGGGAGGTGTCTGATGTGTGATGTTGGGCCCAGGTCCCATTTAGGAACACTCTTTAAGTACATCATTATTATTCAAATCTCTTCAGAGAAAAAAAAGTCTTTGTACTTGGCTTAGTTTTTTCTTTCTTTCTCCTTAATTTCTCCCATACCCATCATGCCCCATTGCATGATAAACTTGGAAAGGTCACAGTAGTAATGACTTTCAAGTAAGTGTGTATACTCTTTTCAGCATCACTTCTCAAGTGATCATCACTTCTCATTTTCTTGGGGAAAATGACAGGGTCACCTATTTTTTAAAAGTCCAATGATTTTAATACAAGAAGACAGACACTAGAAATCAAATCACTAATCAGGGACTTATATTCACATTAAATACATCCCTTCCCTCCCACTCTTCCTCCTTATTTTGCTCAGAGGCACTTTCTGACACCAGAAATAGCACATTACTGATCACATGGTTTGGGTGGACTTTTTCTCCAATTATAATATGCAATAGAGTATTAGATGTGCTAGCCTGAGTTTCAGTAGTCCAGGGAGACTTAGGTGCACTACCTGAGTGACAAAAAATCTGAAAGGAATTAGTGTAAAGCTCGTGAGCTGCAGTGGAGCAAGGCTATTTTGCATCGGCAAAGATTGTGACTTGTAATCTGATCGGTAGTTTTCAAACAATTGGTTCTCTAGATCAATAAGTAATACAGGTTTAAACTTGACTTAAATTTGGCTGTCAGTAGCAATGCAGAAAATTTCTATTTTCTCCAAGTGCCATCTTCAAATTATGTGAAATAGCGAGTGGAGATTCACTCAATCTCACTGTGATCTCATCCACAACCACACTTTCTTGAACCCTTATTATTCGCATCTTGACTTCTACATCAATAAAAAATGAATTTCTGCTGTATAAAACAAGGTTAACCTCTGCAGCTGCCACAGCATTAGGTTATCCAGCTAATAATCCCTGGTTCTCAGTGCAGTATGTCCTCTTGCACAGTTATACCAGCCAGGCAGCTCTTCCATGTTGGGGTTCCTGTGCTGTTCTGTGGAACACACAAAAGCAGGATGCTCTCAGACATCACCTCCTCAGCAGTAAACCCATGGCTACAGGGAAACTCCGTATCTCCTGGGTGAATGCTTAATATTTGCTTGCACATAACGTGAGAGAGCAGGTTTCTGTCAGCACCACCGTGGTGAAAGGAAGGTACTTGAAATTGTCATTAAAAATCTGTTTGGAGTGGCTGCATGGGTGGAAGTTTGAACAATGGGAACTTGACAGGGATGTGTGATGGGAATAAAAGACACTGAGAGAGGTAGGATAAGATAAAACAAAATCTGCACAACTACATTAACTATATAATTATAAAGGACTGATGTATAAGCACACTGTGAAAGTGTAAGCACATCTTGCCCAGCTTACTTGGCTGTGTGCTGCCTTTTTGGGGCCTGACCTTAAGGGAAGCTGCCCCAGGCACACGCAGTCATATTGCCAAGAGCCAAAAGAGCCTTCCATAAAGTGAGAACGGGGAAAATGGGGTCTCTGCTACTGTCTCCTCCAGCTTCACCCCAGCATCATTTCGTCTCAGGCAGTTTAGTGCTTTAGTTTTGTCAATGAAGCTTGATGTCTGCCTGGCATGTTATCAGCCCAGTAACAGTCCAGTTTAAACAGTGCATCTCTCTCCTTCTGGAGCACAGCATGGGAAGAAGGATAGCGGCACACCTCATGCCATCCCATCTGAGGGAGTTCCTGCAGCTGGAAAGAAATTCACTATTTTTCTCAGTGATTTATCACCTCAGGTCAGTGCAGTAGGCAATGCCAAAGACAAAACTCTTTCTCTGGATTTCCAGGACCATGAAAGTGACTCAGGGAGTGCTTGAGAGTTAATTTAAAGATGTGCTCTGCAGGATGAGTTTTAAAGCTGACTCAGAGGCTGATGGTTCCACAATACTCTGCGCAGGTTTATGATAGCTGGAATCTAACACCACAGCTGCAGTCAACCAATGCCATTTCAAAATCTTCAGGGCATTTCCCAGAGCAAAAAGACTTATGCATAGAGAGCTAAAAATTCTGCCATATGTTCTGTGTATTTATAAGGTGCAGGAGTAAATACCCTACTGTGGTACCTCACATCTGTAAAGAGAGGATGGTGAAAAATGCAGCCAGATAATTTCTGTGTTGGGAGGCACCAGCCTTCCGTGACAACTCTCAGCTGAGCATGAAGACCAGGAAAGCTGAGTGCTGAGAAGATTAACAACTTCTTTTCCTGAGCTGTTGAATTTACAAGAAAGTGTAAGAACAACTACAGAGGTGCCAAGAACACCAGTGACGCATCGAATGGGGGTGTTACTATTGTTCCTGTTCTGAAAGGAGGAGGAACAGACAAAGAGATGGGTTTCATCTTTTTGAGTGCAGCACATTTCTCAGTGTCAGTTAAAACCAATTATTTTCACTGCTAATACACAGTGGCACAGCAGAGGAGATTTGCAGGTTAATGCTGCACATTAGCTATGATTTTGGTTTCATTAGTCAAAAGTGTCTATCCCAAATCTGACCAGGCTTGTCCCCTTCAGGGTGGCTCATCACATCTCCATGTCTAAAGACAATGCCGACATGTGTCTGCTATCAATATTATATAACCTGCTCCAGTGATCACAGCACAATCAGATTATCTCTCAGTCAAAGTGCTCAGAGAATAAAGAAGCAAGACAGATGCTGCTGTTGAGAATTTTTCATAAGAATTATAAAAGGTAAGGGGGAGAAGTTAGTGGTTTTCTTCAGCATTAACACTTTTCAAATAGAATATTCTATTTGTTTCAATGTCAGCTCAAACTAGACTTTGGAAATGAAGCCCCAGTCTCGGGGAAGGCAATAGACCTTTTTCCTTCTGATTTCAGGGAGGTTTCACAGCTTCCTTGAGATTTTTTCCTCAAACTCCAAGAATAGATTCTTTTGTTGTTTAAGAATTTTAGATTAGATGAAGCAGGCCAAGAATCATCTCAGGCTGTGGCAAAACCTGAATATATTTGGCTGTTACATTTAACTCTTCCCTTGTCTCAGCTCCATAACAATATAATGCTGCTGTTGATAAAAACTAAGGTGGGCTCTAGCATACACTGAGCAAGAAAAGATAAAAGGGTTTTTCTTTGCTTTGTAATAATGTAATGGACATAATGAAGAAAGAAAACTGAGAACAATCACTAACATGTAATCTAATAAAAAAAAGTTTTCATAAAGTATGCATATTTTTCAGATTTCCTACTGCAAAACACTTTTAAAACTCCCAAATCTGCCATTATCAAACTTTGGAGTTAGAATTGTCAACACAGAAACATCAGGAGGCTCACTTTTGAGTACTGAAAATGGCATTTACAGGAATGAGGGACCTGATCTGGATGTAGGCATTTTAGAATATGCCTTGGTGCTCATGAGACAAAATTCATTATCTATTTTGGCATGTAGCTAAACTGTGAATTTAACAGTAAGGATGTAGATATCCACAAAAACAGTAACTGCAATGATATTTGGTTTCAAGGGGATCTATCATGAAAATGGTATTCACAAATGGTCTCCTTTATTTTATTTTCAAGGTCATGAAGTCCCTTTGTCTTCTTGTCCATTTTTCTTCCCACTCCTCAACCTCACCAAATATTTGAGTATTCTTCTTGTAAATACCTTCGGCAACTAACTCTGAAGGATAAAAATTAATACCCAGGGTCCCCTCAGAAGAACACAAGCAATTTCAGTAAGCAAACATTTTTCTGTTCCTCCTTTCTAGCAATATGCTGTTGTTTGCAAATGCTTCCACCCCGAGACTCCAGTAGTATTATTTGGACAAGCTTTCAGTGTCCTTAAAGATACATCTATAGGACTGGTAGTCCCAATGGTCAGCAATGTCTGATGGACCCTGAAAAAAATACAGTTAAAAAAGAATGTATGTCTTACCTGCTTATTCATAAGTATGTAGATAATGGGATTGCAAACAGTGCTGCTTTTTGCTAGGATGGAAGGTATGATGCTTGTAACTGGAGTCACAACACCTGGCTTACCAAATGTTGCAAGTAAAGCTATAATCCCATATGGAATCCAGCACACCAGATAACAGATAACTGTAGTGATCACCATGAACAGGACATGGTATTCTCTTTTGCGGGCAGCATTCTTGTGGATTTTTCCAACCTAGGGAAAGGTGAAAAAAGATAAAATTTAACAAGCAGAGCTGCTGGATTGACTGCGCTAACAACCTGGGACTATTGTTCTTGGATCAGCAATAACAATCAACACAGTAGTTCCAGAAGCAAAACAAATGCAAACCCAAAATTGACTGAATGCAGTGAAAAGACTTTCCTCATCTCCATTAGGCACTAGGGGAAGCTCTGCAGAGACCACACTGCATGCCAGCATAAACCAGAGTCCCAGTGGAGGCTGGAGCAAATGCAGAAAGGTGACAAAGTTAACATCTAGTCCTTAACAGATGTTAGGTCATCTTTTAAGGTATGGAATTTTGTGTAAGTGTACCATGTTTTCACTCAAGTTATTCCAGTGCACAGAACTTGCTTGAGATGAAGAAGCTTTACATAGCACATCTGAACCACCAAAAGTATTTTCTGTTAAGGGTGTGGAAATAGCAGAGCAACACTAGGATTGTGCTTAGTATCTCTGTCCTTGGATATTTTCAAGACTAGATAAAGCCTCAGCTGGCCTGGCATAGTATTAGTCATGGTTACACTTGGAGTGGGACACTAGAGAAGCCTTGCTGACTCACTTGGTGAAGTTTTAAGTGGTAGGATTCATTCCTTCTAGACTATTTGTTCCAGGTACTTAACCATTTTGATAAAAGGGCTTCACTCCTGCTCATAATCAGAAACAGGTTTTTGTGCTTTTAAAAAAGTGTGCTGAATGCAGATGTCATTCATTGGGTTTTTTGGGGAAATGGAGTAGAATTGGTTAAACAGGAAAAGCAGATGTGAATGAGCAATTTCAAAGTGATGGTACAAGAGTCAATCTTGTTACCATGAATTTGCCAGTATTTACAGTGTGGGGGAAAATCCAGCTCTGCTGTGGAAGTATTTATAATCTGTGCTTCAAAATGTACTCTCCTTTAACCTGTTCTGGACTGAAGCATCATGCCCTTTGGGAGTCTAGAAGCTCAAAGATAAAGCTTTAACATTAAAATAACAGCCAACTTTTATTTTTAAGCCTTGGTGTGAATACATTTTTTCTGTAGACAACTACAGAATGCCCTTCCAGTGTTTGGGCAGCTGAGTGCATTGGTGGTAACAGTGAAGAACAAGCTCATTCCCTAAAAATCAAAAACGAGCTCGGCAAGGAGGTTAATTTTGGAGACTCTCTCTCCGCTGACTCTAGATGGAGCCTCAGCCCATGAGCCTCCTGAGGTTATGGCTGATCCCTCAGCTTTACCCCAGTGTGTGTTTAGCAAATCCAGATGCACCAGCAGGACTTCAGGAACTATTCAAATGTTTAAACTATATTCACTGAGCCTTGTACTCAGCCGAATCTGATTTATGTCCACTTTAAGGTCTTTCTGCCTCTTGAATGCAGCACTTGAGAGTAAACTGCACCCAAGGGAATTAAACCCATGTAAAACTACAAACATAAATAAGCAAAAAAGCAGCTCTGTGTACTGGAATACATCCAAACTTTACCTAACTCAATTTTTTTAAAAAAAGTTTTAAATCAATAGTTTAAATCAGTTTAAACTGATGCAGGTAAATAAATAGAGCGCAGTTAAAGGTGGAAGCCACCAAACCTTCCAGTCAAATGTAATTTGCTGTTGCCTGACACATACCTTGCACATGCCAAGGAAATAGTCAGAGCTTTTCCTACCTCTTTGTAGTGTGAGCCTTTTTGCATAACATATGTGTTTATGTATCAGATTGGGAGAACACATATATAGTGACTGCATAAAGTACATATGAAGGCAAAGTAATATGGTTACAGTTTCTTTTCAGTTCATTATGACTCTAGGCTTCTAGAGTGCTTGGTTCTATCTGGAGTTTCAGTGGAAATGCTCCTGTAAATAAAACACACACAAACTTAGTCTGCCCAAAACTAACAAGTATCTTTCCTGTCTAGTTTTTTAATGACTTTCTGCAAAAAGGCAATTACAAAATAAAGTCTATCCTTTCTGAAATGTCTCAGGGCTATATTTTTTTATAAGAAGGCAACCTGTTTATTCCATAATTACTTCAGCTTGAAAAAAGGATTAATAATAGATAAAGGTCCAATCCTGTATTGCTTATTTGAACTAAATTTTTCATGACTAGTGGGAAATTTCTCTGACTGATGAATCCAGGATCCCATGTGAGCTGCAGCTATGCTACAAATTAAATATTAACCAAGGAATGCAAAGCCCCAGTCAGCCATGGCATCCACAGATGAAGATCTTCAATAAACATGGAAGAATCAGGCAACACATTTTTGCTCTGTGTTTAGATATGTCTTGAAGAGTTTGCAAGAATTTACCCTCTGCATAGACAAAATAGAGACCATAAACAGAGGAAGGAAGGATGTCTAAAACTAGTGTGACTATGGACGTGATTTTGGCATGTGTCCTTCCACTTTCACATCCTTAGCTCATTTCCTTAGGAAGGGAAGTTTTGAAATGTACCATATTTATCCACACCCTCTTGGTTTTATTGCTTTTGCAGTTTTGCAGCCTACCTTTAGAAGGTGTTACCTTTAAAAATTGTCTGTTTATAGGTGCTGGAAGGCCTCCAGCAAAGTATAACTCAGGTTCATGTAATCTACAGAAAGATTGCACTTCTGCAGGTGAAAAAGCAGTAGACATTTTAACATTAAAATAATTTTATTTGTTATATTAAAACTACTGGACAATTGAACACAATTACTACACTATATTTTCAGTAGTCAAATGGAAATGCCTCCATGGATATCCAGCTAATAGAAGAGCATCAGATAGTGATGAGAAAAAGCAGATTAAAATGGTATTCTAGAATAGCTGAGCTTGTAAATCTCTGTCTAAATGTGAACATACAGGGTATATATAATATAAAGTTAAAATGCTTAGAAGATGTAAACCACATTTTAAAATGGCTCAAGAAATACAGGCCAATTTGGATCAGATTATACTCATGTAGGATGGCTGGAAAACATTTGTTTGCTGTAAACTCAGCTGTTTTCTCTGGGACAAAGAATCATCTCCTGCCAAGTTTGGCAATATAAATGTTGGGAAAGCACTATATTTAAAGAAAAGAAGGTTGGGGGGTTGGTTTTTCAGGGGTTTTTAATGAGAAAATGGTGTTTCTCCCCTACTTTCATCCTGAGAAGTAGCAGAAATGTTTTGGTTTTTCAGAACTCAGCTGGAGGCAGCCACAGGCAAGCTTGTCTAGTCTCAGGCACTGAGCGTAACAGTGGCACAATTAGCTCTGGTCTGGATTTGCCCTGTAGCCACGCTGCATCTCACGTATGCCCAACACTTTTTTGGGTCAATCTGACACACAAGATACCACTATTTAGATGACTAGGGCAGCATGCTGAGCATGTACATTCGATGTGACAGGCCACAGAGTGTGGGAGAAGCCACGGTGGCATTCACTGAGGAGGCTGGCATGGCAGAAGTGTCCTCAGAAGGAGCCCAAAGGACACATTGATTGGTTGACCTCAAAAGCTGCATCCACAGCTGACACAATGTAGCAGATACATCACTCACCAAGTAATGGACTGCATTGCTATTCCATGTTTTGGAAAAGATGAAACTGGGGAGCTCTGAGCAGAGCATAGAAAATTTCAACAGCACTGGTCAAAGTCTGGAGTGGTCACAAACCAAAGAAAAGAGGAGCTTACAATATGGGTATGGAGAGGGCTAGTAAAAAGAGATGCAAAGAGTTTTGCTGTAACTGTGGAGATTGTTAGGTTGGAGATTCAAGAAAAGGATTCAAAATATCTGCTATGACAGGTACTTTGCAAGGAGAGAGAACAGCCTCAAACAGGATGCAGGCAAATGTGTGGGCCTGTCACAACAAGCACCCAGAGAAAAGGCATGACCTAGAGGAAGCATGTCTTCCTCTAAGGAGAAGTCTATTCTTAAAGAGAAAAGAGGATGTGTCTGCCCTTGCAGAAGACAAGTAAACCTTCCAAACACATAGACACTGTTGTACAATGGTAGGGGAGATAATGATAGGACTATGTGCCATAGGAAGTGATTTTAAGGTAACAGGTTCTGGTTACCCAATTTAGGCATTGCGGGTGTCAGTCCAGACCTCATCACTGTCCAAGTCAACTGGTTGAGTCAGCCTGCTCCTGGAGGGAGCAGCCAGATGGCAACCACAGCTGGTTCCATGGGTTTTTGTCAGGCTAAACACTGGAGCTTTCCAGCCCAGACAAAAGAAGACAGCAGCAATCTGCCTCTGGGCAGAGATTTACTGCTTTAAACATTTTTCTTAGCCATCACACATCTTTGTATGGACAAGAGCCCTCGGCAGTGCCTTGCCCAAGGGAACAGCCTGCCCCTTCCTGTGCTGCAGAGCCAAAAGTCTGACCTACTGCAGCCCCTTGCTGGCTCTCTCTGGATTTATCTGGGCATGACTTATGGACAAAGGGAATACTAGTAGGACTTCATCTACTCAGAAGGTACAGGTGCCAGGAAAGACCTGAAGGATGGTTGTGCATACAGGTTGTGAGGCAACTGCAAGGCCCACAGTGCCAGAGTCATATATCCAGTCAGTCCATCGTATTCCCATCACACATGGGCAAGCTGGGTTTTATTATATATGTAAGGCAAGGAAGGTGGGCCAAAGTCAGCTGTTAAGAAGGGGAAGCTTCAATGATGAAGATCTAACCTGACTGTTTTGAATTCCCCTGTGCTTTCTTTTTCACATTTACCATAGTCTCTCCTTACTTAATGTAGGTGTGTGCTTTTCTCATAAAGCATTTCCTGCATATTTTAACTGTACCCATTTTCAGCTGTGAACATCTTGAAAGGTTATGAAGAATATATGGCACCCCATCCATCTAACCACTAGATGGAGAGACTATGCACCATCCAGAGCCGTTTCAAGCAGGGGACATGTACATCATAACATCTTAGAAATCAGGGATCCTGTTTGTATGTTTTGTCCTTCAAATCACTTTCTCTTTCTCCAGCTATTTATTAAGATGGAAAATACTATCAGTTACTATACCCTGTGCACCTAAATCCTTTATGTAGCTCACTCTAAACAAGCAATATGGAAACAGGGCACAAAGTGCTTTTTTCATCACGGCTGATACATTATTCCTGGATCTCTATTTGTTCATCTTGCATTCATATAACCATGTTACTTCACTACTTCAGAACTGCACAGTGAAGAAAAGGGTATTTATGAGCAGCAGTGTTTGTTGCCACCAGCATCTTTCAGTATCAGCTGTAAGTGCTTGTTTTGACATGATCAAGTATTCGACAGTACTACCAAAACCAGACACAAATAAAATATTCATAATCATCTGAGGGAAGTCTGCCAATCTTTGAACATTTAGTCTACTACTGCTTCTTGAAATGAACAGAAGGGATCTAGACTTTTTATGCAAAAGCTGCAGTACAGGAAAAAGCTGGAAAAAGATCATTCTTCTTCCATCATGAAGCAGTCAAGTAAGACAGTCCTCTCTGTTGCATTTCTAAAAAAAAGAAATCAGATATGGTCTCCATTTATCGGTGTGAATAAATCTCTACTAAACCTTGCAGTCAGACTAAGCAGTGACTGAAATGTCAGTTATGAGCTTTCTCTTCTCCCATCTCTGCGGATTCTGTTCTCAAGCAAAAACAAGGAAAAAGAAAAAGAAACCCACACCTCCAAAGCATGTAAAGTTGTAGAAAGCTGTAGGAAACAGATACTCCAAGTAATTTATTTCTCAGTGTGAGCTACCCCAGAACCAGTACAGTACAGATTAATAATAAGGGGGACGAAATACTTTGTTTTTTAATATAGGCAATCCTGGAAAAAGAGGGCTCACTGGCTTAAAAAATAAATGCCTCCTTTGTTAGCAGTTAGGTGGCTAAGCTCAAAACAAATGAACACTGAAGAGATGATTGTCCTGTGGAAATGGAGAGTGAGCAGAAACATCTGGTTTGGGTCATCTTAGAATTCAATGGGCCTTGCCTCTACAAAGCATTTACACGTGTATGTTCAGTGAGCAAACTGAGATTTAAGCATGCACTTGAGCATTTTGCTCAGCTGGGGCCACATAATGAGTTAATAGCAACAAATACAGAAGGCAGAAGCCATAATACCACACAAGGGGCCATATAGCTAATTATTTTAATGTCACTGTTAAGTGTAGGAATTTAAGTCCACAGGAAGGATATTTTATCAGCTGAAGACTGGTTTTATTGTAAATTTTTGTTATTGAAATGGGAATTAGCTGCCTTAATGCCTCAAGGTGAAGTGATGCTTTAAATACAAAATTCACAGCGTTGTACATTGCCCTTAAAGCATAACTGCTATTGCTGCTAAAATCAGCAAAGTTCTATTGTGGACTTAAGGAACACTATAATCCTCTTAGATGCAGGATTTTTTTTTTTCACTGCTAAAGGGCTTTTAGCAGCAATTTGACTAACATATTGAGTGAACATATTCCCATACATTAAACAAGAAGCTCATGGTGTCGCTCCTGTGGTTGATAATTCATGTTTTATCCTGACCTTCTTTACTCACTGTGTGTTTTCTAGCAGCAGTGCACATGAGAAGATAAAAGGTGTACATGCCAGCTATCATTTGGTTTGCATTAACAGTTTGGTTTTAGAAAGAGAAGTCCATTAGATACTCCTACAAGCATCATCAAAGTCCAGCTCCTGCCCTTGCACAGGACAGCTCCAATAACCACACCATGTGACTGACAGCATTATCCAAACAAGTCTAAGTGCCAGGTGCTGCACACGGGCTGGGGAAATCCCCAAAATTACTGCAGACTGGGAAAAGTCATTGAGCCCATCCCTGTAGAAAAGGAATTCAGGGTTCTCATGGATGAAAAGCTGGATGTGAGCTGGCAATGTGTGCTCGTGGCCCAGAAGGCCCAAATGCATCCTGGGCTGCATCACAAGAGGACTGGACCGCAGGTCGAGGGAGGTGATTTTCCTCCTCTGCTCTGCCCTCATGAGAGCCCACCTGGAGTGCTGCATTCAGCTCTGGAGTCCTTAACACAAGGAAGATGTGAACCTGTACCATAGTATTGCTACACGTGTTGCTGCTCTGCAACACAACTTGCTATTATAAAGGTGGAAAGTGGTGAGATTGCTTTCCGAAAATCAAGCCAGTAATTTAGTTTAACATTCCTCTTCTTGAAAAGCTTTCCAACAAATGATATTTTTAACCAGTAATTTAATAACTAGCTTCTGGTTTGGGTTAGGTTTTCTGTTGTTGTTTTAAAAACTTTTGCAATGGCTTTGACTGAACAGCGCATCTGACAATAAGGGAAAGGAAAAATGAAAAAAATTAAAGCTGACTTTGGTGTATTTTGCATTGAAGAATTTCTGAAGCAGGAAGGGAAAACGTCAGACCTTGATTCCTTCTTGGTTTCTGTGTTCTTTCTTCCATAGACAGCAACATGTAGAATGTGTATATGCAACATCACTAATAAAGCTGAACTCTTCAACAACAGAAGAACTGACAGGTGTAAAATTTCTTTCCAGGTTTCTTTCTAGGCTACTTTATGCTAAACAACAATATGCTACCATCTACATAGAAAATGGACTGCACACTTTCCTGCACATAAAGGAAAAATGTTTTCAATCAAAGGTGACAAAAAATAACATTTTGAAACATATATATATATATATTTGTATTTATGCAAAAATGTATACACACCACACACTATATGTGTTACAAATATATATATATACACATTATACACACACACACACACATACATATTCCCATAATTATGTGAAAATTTTTACACCAGAGTCATCCAAGTTTGGAGAAGAAAGTTAGGAAAAAGCAAGTTATGATGCAAGTATTGCTCACCACCCTCTTTACCTCACGAATTAAATTAACCACAATCTTTTCTACTCTAAATATCAAGACGTTCTCTGAATCTAGGGTGTGAATTTAAAAAAAAAAAAGGTGTCAGGGTAATGTTTTCCCTGAAAACAGAGCTTGGCTATTCCCCTAGGTCCATTTTTGCAGGTATGTAAGCTCTCACTCACATTTAATGCTACTTTTCACCAGGCTAGCATATGTGTGTGAGAACTCGAGCTTTGCTTTCCTCTGGATTGACAGGTGCACTCCTTACAGTGAAATCAGATGACAGAATCTCTCAGGCATCATCACTCTTTCAGTACCTAACCACAAATACCCTTTCTCCTGGGAAGAGGTCAGGCTTTCCCAGATTTTACAGAGGGATCCCCTCCCACTTTCCTGAAAATTTCTGCTGACATAAAGCAAGGAATCATTAAGGACATGTGAGTATGGCTTTGACATGTAGTTATTTACGTTTAAATAAGCCTAATAGATAGCTTGGATCTGCCTGTCAAATCCTATAGACCTTACAAAGAATTTAAAGACAAAGTGTTTTCAAAGCTCTCATCTAGCTGACATCTTTAAAAATATAAGAATTATGCCAAAAATAGCCTGAAAATGTTCTCCTCCAGATGCTTTCCCTCAAATTCTTGTACACATACCATGGTAAAGGTGTATTCCAAAAAAACAAAACAAAACAAACCCAACCCTGTGAAGTCTGGAAGTCTTCAATTCATCTCCTCTCAGCAGGACCCTTGATGCCCTCCTGATTTTAATCCCACTCTACAGCATACAATCCTTTTTTTAACACAGAATGACAAATTGGACATAGAAATTCATGTAAACAGCTAAGTTAGACAAATTAAATTCAACCAATAAGACTGAAGCTCAGGTGTACACACTTTTTTCCTTGGGAGAGGTGTACCCAGGATTGTGTTGCACCTGAAGAAGTTAGGTCTCTCTAGCCCTCATTTTGATAGGCCAGAGAGGGTGAGCAAGGGGGAGTTGGCTTAGTGAGTTGTACCTAGCCTGGTGTTCATAAACATTTATTTATCTTCACACACAGAAAAGTAGCTTGTGGATTACAGACAGTCCTGTATAAATTGTATATAATTTTAAGACTTTCAGTTAGGAAACATAAGTGGTTGGAAAGTTTCATATTTGGTTTAGATTACTAAAAAGGCAAGATAAGCGGAAACTTAAAATTTTGTTACAATTTTATGAGTTTGATACATCAGATCTGTAGGTCTGTCTTTGGCTGTGCAGCAGTTTGTGCCTGTGATTAAACACAAAATAATCCAGGACTAAAGAAGACTGATGCCAGTAATAAATACTCCATAATCCTCTGCACAAACTCCCTACCCATGAGGTGGGTGATGGGTGCAGAGTGTCTCCAGGACGTGGTGTGTGTGCAAATACAAAACAGTCCTCCTGCCTGCCACGTGTACCTAAGCTGCAGGCACAGGGACAGCATGGTGAGGAGGCACTGGGGTTTTAAGAGTTAGGTTTTGCAGTACATTACAAATATTTCTCTGCATGTAGTCAGTTTGCAAAAGCTGAGACTATATTGGATATATACATATTTTTATATATATCCACATACAGATTATATATATATATACACATATTATATATACATATTATATATAAATATATACATATTTTATATATATATATTACATATATAGTTTCTTTAAACAAGTTTATTACTAATACAGATGGTACAGGTATAACATGTATGGAAAAGCAGTTTTCAGTTCTTTATTTATCAATCACAAAGCGGCTCCTACATGAATAAAACAAATCTGATTTATTTTAAAAAACACTGTTTAATAAATTGCTGATTGTTTCTGTCTTGTGAGTCCAGAGCTGTATCATCAGTGGCTACTGGAAATAACCAGAGCATGAGGTAGTTTGGCTGATTTTTAGATCTACCGAGAATAAGTACAGTTAATAAAAACCAAAAAAACCAAACCAACAACAAAATTCCTTTTTCTTGTTAAAAGTTTCATTCCTGCCCCCACAAAACAAATTTTAAAAAAAGTTCTACTGGAGTTGGGGTATTCATAGCATTAGACCAAAATTTGACATTAGAAGGTAAAGACAGCATAAGAGATTCTAAGAAAAAGATCAGGGAATGGATAAGGAAAGGATAAATAATTGGACATGGAGTAAGTAACGTGCATTCTCTAGCGTATAATATGTGGCCCTTTCTAGTGATTTGTCCACAGAGATTTTTCTAGTCTGGTGCTATGAGCTCTGCCTTTTGTGATGCTGCCTCTTCCACTGGCTCTTGCATCCTTTTAGGAGAACCATCACAGCTTCAGTCTGGGAACATCTACTCTGTCTACCCCTCTAACGCTACCTTGGGGAATCACCTCACAGCAGTATTCCTCTTCACATCAGGGCCCACCAAAAAAGGGAAGGCAGTGGGCTTGTTCAGCCTCTCGGCTGGAATGAACACACTCTGTCAGGTTCTTTAAAGAGGGGGGCATCGTGTTCACTGTCGGCAGCCAGACATTGCTTCACATGGAAACAAGATGTAAGAAACTGCGTGGGAGTGACTCCCCGAAGCCTGTGGCACTCGGAATCATCATGCCTTCAGAAACGCAATATGGGTCTATTTGCAGAAATCCAAAAGGTTCATTTTTAGGAACCCTTTATAGGATATCTAAGACATGCCATACCCAAAAGTGACAGAAGAAAAACAGGCGTAAATAATGGGAAAGACTTTGAAGGTGTCAGATATAGCATAAGGCAGCTGGTGGGCAGCAATATGTCATGGAAAGAATGGATTAGAAAAACAAGTCCCAGAGTGCCCAGTCTAAAAGAATTGACCACAGTTTACCCATGCCCAGTACTTTGAGACATGTGAGATCCAGCATTTATACATTCCGACTATAGCTTTGTGATACGCAGTGCGACATGGGTAAAAACATGTTACAACTCCTACATAATATAGAAAAGATGGGCAGTTGTGTTTTAAATGCTATTCCTTGTTAGAATTTTGATCAAAACTAGCAAAAATAAGATGCTTTTATAGCTCAAAACATTCTAATTTTCCAAATGCTTACAACTCAAATGGATGAGCTTGTTGAGAGACTTCCAGTTTCTATCCCCCGTATCCTCTCTGATGGAAGACTGTGGATCTGTGGAAGCAATGATGCTTGAAAACTTCTAAGTTCTACATACATATGGCTGAGGGAGGGATATAAATGCAATTTTTTCTTTATTTCAGCTTTACACCAAATTATGGCCTAAAGTGTACCCATCTAGATGTCTTCCCTGCAGAGTCAACATCCTCATTAGAAAATTGAGCAAAGGAGTATAAACAAATCGATATATGTGTGGGGCTTTTTAGTAAAATGTCTCTGAATTATACTTTTACCAGCATACATGATTGTTCAACTCCAGATTAAACCAATTCTTTTCTTTTGTCTATCTTTTGAAGTTGGACATAATATTTGAAAATGGAAGGAAGTATGTGTTTTCTAATGCAACAGAAATTGAAATATGCATCCCAAAGTATAATAAACATGCCATAAAATATTCTTTAAGTAAAAACAAATGCCAAATGTCATAGAGTCAGCAAAGTTTTGGGTTATAGCTGTTGTTACATATTCACAAATCTGGCATTTTGAAAGTTTATATTACTTTGTCAGATGCACATTAAAATAAATAGCAGCTGGTGGAGACAAAGGACTGAATTTCTCTGCTTTTGTACCATTTCATTTTCATGTTGTCATAAACTTCTCCAGTACTGTACATTGCTTGTTACCGTGATGAAGTGGTTTTACTATCTTTGCAAATAAATATTAGGAATTCCATGAATTTTAATGCATTTAAAATCTTACAGCCAGAGGGCTGAAAGGATTCTCAAGGGATTTAGTGTTGTCCATCATTCCCCCTTCCCCAGTATGCACTACATGCAGGACAAATACTCCTCAATCAGCCTGAGAGTTACCATCTAATAGAAAGATATTTCATATCCCTGAACAACCTGCTCCATGATTTCAACACTTATCTCCTTAAAAACCTTTTTGTAACATCTGATCTAGACCTTCATTTCTAGAAATTGTTTCCTTGTGTCTTTCTATTAGGCTAAGGGTATGCAAGCACAATGAGTCACAACCGCTTCTCTTTAGTAGCAGTGTTTTTACACTTAAAAACTGTTCACATATCTGTTCTCAAAATTTGCATATCTTGATTGAACAAAACCAGAAGAGAGAACAGAACACAACCAAGGTCAGGTGTTCCACACCTCTGCTCACCTGTCCCACAATAAGGTCTACTCTGTTTGCAAAGGTGTCGTGTTCCCAAACCCACACATTGTGTGGGACTCACTACTCAAATTGGATCCTTTAGACTGTACTGATTCCCAACCTATGCTAATTTATTTTGTATGATTTCTTGCACAAAAAAAAGAGAATGCTGTGCTTGCATTGACCATTCCTGATGTTCACTGAGTTTAAATTATAGATCAATATCACTAATGAAAATGCTGAAAGCACTTGACAGATCTTCATGAAAGGGCACCTTACAGGGAGTCCTCTAGGTCAGTATTTTCCTAGTTGCTCAGGGCATGTCATGTGTCAAGAACTTGAGTTGTATCACAACTACAGTTTCCTTTTTACCCACTAGACCAGGTTACCTGTCAAAATGTGAGTACAGTTAATTCTGGCCAACTCTTGAGCAAATCATTTTGGCAGTTCTGATTCAAAATATTCAACTACAAAGACTTCAAAGCCTTTTTTAGAGTAGTGAGAGAAATAAAAAACTTTAAAAAGGAAAAAAACCACCCTCTACCTCCCATTTGGTGTTGCTGAACTATGACTTAATGGGGTGTCTATAGAAAGGAGGTAGTTGGAAATGTCCAGGTAATGGATCTTTGGGAAACAAAACTCCTTGGGTGATGTTTCTGTAGTAAATGGCCAGACTGATGGATGGAAAAGGGTTTTTCTTCTATAAATCCTACTAAGGATTAGTAGGCCACTGCTAAGCCTATTAATGCTGAGTAAATGCTAAAATTGCCCATAGCACAGAGCATTCACCTGAGAAGGGGGGAGCTACTATTTCCTGCTGACTTTGCAACAGGCCACCAATGGTCTTCACTGAAATGAAGTTCACCAAGCTTGCTTAAAGGCAGGTCAGTGATTTTTATAGTCACCATCATCACTTAGGGCAGAAGTGGCAGTTTTATAGCACTAATAGCCCAGCTGGCATCCTACTGGTATTTCTAGGAGAAAGCTAGGCATTTGTAAAAGTGATGAGCTGTGTTAACTTCACCAGACTTAGATAAATCCTTGTCATTTCTCTGCAGAAAGAGCACAATACAGATAGTGCTGACACACAATTGTAAAGTATACTGACACTGAATTATACTGTTGATATAGTATAGGAAGAGAAATAGATTACACATTAAAAATAAAATGTGCAACTTTGCAAAACTTGGCTAGTTGGCAAGCTCCATTTCATTTTTATATGTGAACTGTAATCATATATAAAGTAAAACACATCTTCCTGATGGGTATACTTACTTTGGAAGAAAACAGTGAAAAACACCAAGAGCCCATCAGGTTATATTGGCTTTGAGACTACTAATTCTTTTGAATTCTGACAGCTCTGGGCCTGTAAAAGAGTATTATTATAGCAAAGAAACAATTTCCATAAGAAAAAGACCAAAATAACCTCTTAGAAGATGACTGGGATACAAGATAGCTGGGTTTGGAACTGTGCTTCTAAATAATACTGGCTTTCTGTGAAATTTGTTTCTCATTTGTTGAAGGGCAGTAGTTATAGCAAGCACAGTACTATACTGTTGTTACTCTGCTGCTGTACAAAAGGTAGCACTTTTATAAATGATTTCTTCAGGTAGCACCAATTTGTGGGTTGTAGGGGAACACGATGAATAACACAGTACTGATGACAACTGAAAACAATCAATACAGTTCCAAATTTTGTATCCAAGCTATCACTCTGTAATGGTTCATTTGACCTACTTGCCATGTATTGTCATATACTCCAAGGGGACAGACAAAGGCGCAGTAGAAGAATGTTATGAATTAAAACTACATGATGGCTATTATTTAGTATATTTTAATTTTTTTTGTGGTGATTAGAATCCTGAAAGAGCAAAGCGGCAGCTGAACCTATGGCAAACTGGTCATCTGCCAGTGAGACCACTGACTGGGTCCAAGAGGGCATCAGTTCATACAGCTGCAGGTTTTGTTCAGGAGCAATCTCACAGTAATCTAATATAGGGCTTCCATTAGAATGGTTCAGTCAGCAAACATGATCAGGTAGCTACACCTTAGTGTGTGCTTTGATTTAGATGAAAACAATTGTTATCAGCAAGCTTCTTGTTGACTGACAGGAATGAGAAGGAGAGAAAAGGACAGGAGAGCGTGGAAGAGGAGGGAAAAATGTGGGGTCAGGGGTGAGGGGAGAGGGAAAGGAGGGGCAAAGGAAAGGAAAAGGGGAAGGGAAGGGGAAGGAAGAAACTGGTGTGATACAGTCAACTCCTGCTCGCTTATGGAGCTGTACTTGGAAATTCAGAGCTGATGTCCTGCTTCTCAAACACTAGCTATATACACAGGGTTCTCCATGATACTCTATACAGACCAGGATGCTTTCCAGCTTGGATCATATTATAATCTTGGAATCTGGGATTTCACCTGGAGTGTCTGAAATATAGTACCATACTTGAAAGATGGTAACGTTTGAATGTTGGTTTCTGAGGATATTTCTCTCACTTTTAATCTCTCCTTGAACACCACTTCTGTGGCTCTGATAGCACTTGTTACCCTTTTTGCACTTTTTCTGTTTCTCTTATATTCTTTTCAAATAGATGACCAGAAGTCCTTGCAATATTCAAGTTTTTACAATGGTATAACAACACTGGGGATGTTTCTTTCAATCCCTTTCCTAGCAATTTCTAACATCTTATTTATTTTGATTTTCCTGAACAGAGAACTGAATTTTTCATTAAATTACTCAAACCAACTCTGCCATCTCTTTGAAGGGTGATAACCAAGAGCCCGTCATCATACATGTAAGTATATATATGATGTATGAGAGAGTTACTTTGCACAAAAAAACTGCATCTCAGGTGCTGTTATCACCTGGTATTGCCCACCTCACCCTTGCTCTGTGACATCCACCTTTGACAAAGCTACTCACATGCCTTGTTCCCAGCTTTCCTGCTTCAGACCATTGTTGTTGGCCATTGTCCCTTGCTTCCCCAATCAACTGCACTCACTTCCCAGCTGATGATCTCCATGGATATTTACTGTAAGTCTACTAAAGGGGACTGTAACTACTGAGGATGTCACACACTAAGGATGGAGATCCTGCATGTGGCAAGTGGTCAGATCTGTGTTTCACTCTCTCAATCTGCAAATTAATACTACTTCCAATTTTATATGTCCTTTATTTTCCAAGGAAGAAATTGGCACTAGAACAATTTTTTTACAGCCTAATTTTGTTCTGGATATGCTTTTTTTTGACAAGTATGGCCAGGAAAAATCAACACAAATATTTTTAATAATTCTCTAGAATTCCTTCTAATTCTAATTTCAATAGGGTCAATATATCTGGGACAATTAGTGGCCAGATATAAACTATTCTAGCAATGGTTCACTAACAAGTCCAACCCTGTTAAGTCAGTATTTGTTAAATATAGATATTGCAAGTTTAGCTCACTTGTGAGCAACACTTTCATTTCTGAGTTTTGGGACAGAAGAATTCTTCACAGTGCAGTGAGTAAGTAGGGACAGATGTAGTTACAGCCAGTATGAAACCTGTCCAGTGTGAATTTTATGACCTCAGAGATGCTGTAGTCGTATAAAATTCCACCATTCTTCTGGAAAGGCTGAAACCAATCGAGCAATACCTGTACCTCCCTAAGGAAAGGTCAAAGTAAAAAGAAGAAAGAGTTAACAAGACAATTCAGCAGGCTGGAATTGTATTTCTTTCAACTTGACATTTAGACTGAATTAACATCCTGAACTTACTTGGCAAGCAATGGAGACCAAAGCAAATCCGTTTAATTATATATTGAGAAAATCCAAAATGTTCCAGGCTGACATGACTAAGCACCTACTGAGCCTTGACCATCCTGGAGCACAGAAGCACAAGCAGGGCAGAAGAGCATTTACACTACTGAATAGTGAAAGAATGCATACAAAAAGAAAAGACTCCCAGAGTAGTATGCAATTAACAAAAGGCCAAGGCCAGACTACCAACCACAGTTACAAATTTTCTTCAGGAAAAGATTGATGCAGAAAGGCCAGGTTGGAGCAATGTGAAAGTCAGTTCTTTCAACTTGACATTTAAACAGAAGTAATATCCTGAAGTTGCTCAGGGAACGAGAGAGAGAAAATTTTCAGGTAAGGCCTTTAAGGACTTTTATTGAGCTCTTGCAAGCCATAGCAATAGAGAAAGTAAAAAGCAATATCCAAGGTGAATTTGTTAAGTGAACTTTCCCAGAGATGGGTGTTTTTAAATGCCCAGCTCCACGCTGAGGGCATCAGAGCAGAGCAGAGAGCTATTGGTATTTAACCAGGGAGAGATGCAATCAGGAATTAGTGGCAATATTCATCCTATTTTCTGTGCAAGGCAGTAGCTTGCATGCAGTGTTTTACAGACATATAACCCACATTTTAAGGATGTTCAGTGGGACTGCCAATGGGAACATAAAAATGTGTATACCTCAGTGTTTGCCAGGTAGGCAAAGATCCCTTCTTTATGGGAGTGTTTGCTCAATTTTTGCTTGTCTGTTTGTTTTTAATTTAGGCTCAGAATATTTATGAATTTCTTCATTTTTAATTTCTGTACAGGTCGGCTTTATTGAAACTTTGTTTATATTTAATCTTTAATAGGCCAGTTATAAGTACCAAGACTTCAGGTAAATGGAAATCTATCTTTCCATGTTCGGGGCAGTTTCAAGTGAAGTGTTATATTACCACATAAAATGAATATTATAGGCTTTTGAAACTGCAATGTAGTGCCTCTTCTGCCATGTAAGTGGCAGAAACAAAACAGTCCAATATTGCTGAGATCCCCTTAGAAAACACCTTACATGCTTTTTATTACCTGAGAAGCTGTTTAGCTGACAGATCTCCCATTTAAATTCAGATTACCACTCTTAAGTACAGGAGAAGGTCTGGAATACACCCTAAGGCAACCCAGCACATACTCATCTGTGATGAATTTAGCTGCTTAGCAGATGTCAGTTGTACTACTGACTAAAAGTCAAATAATCACCTATTCATTGTAAGCCCAGGTGGCTCTACCTCAAGCCAGAGACAGTTGTTTGTTGTTTTAAGATGCATATGGTGTACACAATTTAAAAGAAGAACCATGATAAAAAGAAATGCTTAATGAACAGGGAAGTGAAGTCTCAGGGCCCTAAACACTATGAATAAAGAGTGAATGTTCATTCTTCGTAATTTTATACCTTGAAATAACAAGGGAAGAACTAATTAAGACCACAAAGCGGACAGGCGTTAAGTTACAATCAAAACTGTATGAAATAGAAAAGTTGGAGAGCCAACAGATTAAAAATAACTTGAGAAATAGATTCATACACCTTATGCATATTCCTGTGAAGGAAACATTGGCTACTTAAGAGCTTATCTTTTACTTTCCTATCCTTTACCTGTCCACAGATTTACTGCATAAGGATTCCTGAGCTTTTTAATATGAAGACCTCTATAATTAAGCAGCTGAAGAGCTCATTTAACAACTGCATTACTAATGAAGCGAAATTCAAATGAAACATCTGCCTAATAAGAAGAAATGTAAAACTCTCTACATGATGTTATAGATGGGTATCATTTCTCCTGGGAAGGTTCGGACGAGTGCTCCTTCAGTAAAGAAGGCTCCCTGTAAAGCAAGTGTCAGGTGCAAACTGGAAAGTGCCTGAGCAGGATCTCTTTTCTTCCAGCAGGAGCAGAAGTTTTGAAAAGCCAAATGTTAGTACTTAATTTTAAAAAGCCTCAGAAGCCTCTACTCTACATAGTTCACAAGGATGGGTCTCACTCTGCTGGAAGCTGCTCTCCATCAGGGTGCAGTGTGTTTTCCCAGAACTGCCAAGGAGAAGCTACCTGGCCCCACAAACTGCACAAATTCTCTGCTGTGGCCAAGACAATGGTCTTGACCACAGACTGGTCCCTTCGTCCTGCTCCAGCCTTATTTTCCCACTTATTCCCCTGCCACGCATTTCAAACAAACAAACAAAAAACAAACAAACCCCCAAATAAACAAACAAACAAACAAACATTAATAGTCACCCAGCTGACTGCCCCAGTGTTTAACCCAATGGAGTTACACTGGGCATTGAGTGCTCTAATGTTGTATTCTACCAAGGCTAGTAATTAAAGGCACTCAGAGTATTGGTAATCAACTGTTATTGACTCAAATTAATACAATGCTGCCTGAAATATAAATCGGTGTTTAAAATATTACTGGCCCTATTTCTGCCATAATTTTTCACTTGTGAGAGTGGCCCTCACTTTACTATCAGGACCACTGAAATAAGTATAGTAAGTATAGTAAGACAAAAGATACTTGTAAATTGAAGTATGACCCCAGTTTCAATCTGCTACAGACAGCACAAGCTAATTTCCACTGATTTAGCATAAGACGGAGACAAGTAGTCTGCAAAGCAGCAACAATTTAATAAAGGGGAAGAATTCCATAAAATATCCTGGCTGTTTATTTTAAAAACAAAGTTGGGGGGGGCGGGGGGAAGGCAAGTATAGACCTATAAACCTTACAACAAAACTTGTGATAATACAGATTTGGGTTGACTGCAGGAACATGAGAGAACACATTCTCACATCAAAATTAGTGTGACTTCTCAACATTTCTTTGCTGTACTGGTAAGGCAAAGTGAGCTGAACCAGTATTTGCACCTTTTCCCTTGCTAAACCGCAGGGGTAATGAACTATTATGTGAATGCAAGAGCTGCACATTTATTATCGTACCACATATGCATACTGAGCAAGGTGGAGAAGATGGAGAAGGTGGGAAAAGCTAGAAACACAGAAACCCTCTTAGCATTCTATGAGCCAGCTGCACTCCAACAGAAGTGTTTCCTTGGCAATTTAAAGATCAGCTAAGATCAAAACAATTCCTAGCATGACATTTTTGCAATGGGAAACTGATTCACAAAAATGAAAACATCCTATGGGAATATGCAAGTTTGAGACATTTCTGGTGGTACTCAAGTGTCCCTGGGCTTCTTTCATTCCTTGACAATATGCCTGACAGAGACCAAAAATGCCAGGCCTTTTAGTGCCTAGTTACCTCACAGAGCTATTTTATTCAGGACACTGGATGTCACAGGCATTTTAGACCATCAGCTCCAAGGATTTCCAGGATCTTTTGTTCCATGTCACTTTGGCTAAGCACTGCTCTACAAGGGTATCAGAGCCCTGAGTGGTTTCAGGGTCAAGAGGATATTGTTTTATTTTTAACATATAAATGTTCCAGAGGAGGATTATGTAAAAATAAAGTGCTGATGAATTGCTTATCTGTGAAAAATAGGGAGGTTAAGATTTGTGTTGTGTGTGTCCCCCTTACTCAAGAGAAAAAAAAAAATCTTCATCAAAAATCTCTAACTGGAAAAAGACCAGAAAGTCTATTTCTCAATCAGGTCTATTTAAAACAGTACCCACATTTGTCCGAAGTCAAGAAAGAAAGTCAAAATTTTAGACATTCATGTGCACACAAAGCATTTTTTCTTACAACAAGCTGCCTTTAAAGAAAAAAAGAAAACTCCAGTTTTCATAATACGCATATACACACTCAAATTAAAACGAAACCCTCTTGGAAAAGAAAGACATAGAATAGGTGAATATTTTTAAAAGCATGAATACTACATCCCTCGTACTGCATAAAACTACCTCACAAAGTGAGATAAAGCTCTCATCCCTGATCATCCACCCTGCTTAACTGCCAGCATGCTTGGATACCCTGCAGTTTTGTCTCTCTAAGAAGGTGCCCGAAAACATCAGTGACAACTTCCAGTAAGTGGCATGGAAAAGGCTCCACGAGGTTTGGCTCCATCCTTTCTACATAGCCCTCCAACTTGTGCCACAGACTTGCACTCACTCACACCTCTGCTATACAGATCAGGGTGTAGCATACTGACTTTCAGCTTTACACTAGAGGAGTGTACAACTCTACTGAGCTGGAAGACAACCCTTATCTTATTTTAGACACTTTGGTTTTGGCAAATAAAGATATGAACTACCATGTTCAAAGGACACATATGGTCCAGGAAATGCTCAAGGCCAAATGCTGTGCAGCATGAACATAGGCAGCTGGTACCATCAGTTTCAAGGTTCCTGACCATGTAGAAACATGTCAACATTGCATATGCAGACTTAGCTGCATGCATGCTCCTGCATGCTGAGTCCACACAGACACACGCAAAAAAATTTATTCTGCTTCCACAGTGTGTATGATTTAAAAGACTGACCTTTATTTCAGATAAAGGTTAAGTTTCAACATGGTACAAGGCTGAAGACAGCATAACCTTGCATCTCTTGCAATATGTTGTACTTACTCTCATTTAATCTGTTATATTCATATTACATCTGGGTTTGGCTCCACTGAAAGTAAATATTGGTTTCAAAAAGGAAGTATTACACGTTTCAGTCTAGCTCTTCAGCAGGGTATAATACTCACCATAAAAAACAGAGGATATAGTAAGTGATAAAAAATATTACAATATGAGTAATCGTTGAGCAAAAGTAATATCCATTACAGGCAGGTTAGACCACCTTAGCTTTAGTCAGGTTAATCTCAAGATACAGGATCAGAAAACACTGGAGATGGTAAGACAAATCTTACTGGGTTTTCTTACCTTTAGTTTTTGGATGAAATAGTTTTAGTGCCAACTATCCAGGGAATCTAAGTTTTGACTTATTTCATTTGTGGTGAAAAAGTACGATCATTCTCATTAATTTACATAGTTTAATACATTTCTTTTATTAAGATAATACAAGCTTGGCAACTCAATTGCATTCCTCTGGCCATAAGCCTTCAATCTGTGTTTATATAGAGGTACTCAAGCAGATGTGCAAGATTCAACTGAGATGGTAAAAAAATCCTACCTAGTGGGTAGCATTACAAACTAACGAAACATTGGATTAGAAATTTTGAAACAAAGTTTGTTCTAGATTTTATACATTTACCTTTCTTCTTCTATATGCTTTTGATTTTCATTCCACAAGCACATAATCGTTTGCATCCCTTTCATACCTCTGTAGCATGTGGATATTTCACACCATTGTTCTTGACTATACGATAAAGTTCTCAGGTAAAATTATTTCCCTCAGTTGCTGCCAATACATACTGCCTCAGGCACCTTTGGGATTTTCAGTAGGGGAAAGGGGGCTAAATCACAGAACCAATTAACCATAACAGCTATTACAAGTGCCCCTGGCCAAACCTTGGAGCTGTAAGTAACACAGGACTAATGATGAGATGAAATAGTGATGAAAAAGGCAGAGCAAACATCCTTGTTAACCCTCTTTGCTCCACTAGAAAAAAGCAGAAGTACATTTTGGCTTGTAGTAGATCTTATAGCACCTTCCAGTAACTAAAGGTAACCTACCTACAAGAAAGCTTGAGAGGGACTTTTCTCGTGGGCATATAGTGATAGAAAAAGGGGAATGGCTCCAAACTGAAAGAGGGAAGGTTTAGACTGGATATTAGGAAAAAATTCTTTACTGTGATAGTGGTGAGACATTGGAACAGGTTACCCGGAGAAGCTGTGTCCTGGAACGATTCAAGGACACATTGGATGGGGCATTGAGCAATCTGGTCTAGTGGAAGATGTTCCTGCCCATGGCAAGGGTGTTGCAACTAGATGGTGTTTGATGTCTCTTCCAACCCAAACCCTTCCATGACTCATGACTGCAGGCTTTGCTATACACATTATGGTTTATGTGAACCAAGGCCCTCTGCTTTGACTTCCCACCTGGACAGTACTGGCTGGGGACTGGCCTCTCATACAATGGCACAGTTAATGTGATATCAAGTGCATGGTGATCAGCAGAGAAGGAAGCCTCAGGGCATTGCACATTTCTTCTTTTCACTGCACAGCAGCATCCCTTTGCAGATAGACCTTCAGAAGTGTTTCTCTAGCGGACAATGCCACAGTGCTGCTACATGTAGGACAATTAATTTTCCTCGAAGCCTTCTGTCAGGGAGTTTGCCTAAGGTCACAAGTTAGTCTCTGAAATGGAGTTAAACTACAGAAGAATAAGTGTAGCTAAGTTCTTCCATGCTGAAGTGTAAGTACAAACCCCCACATTTTTTACCCTGTAAAACACCCTTCTGTACATTTAACCTTTCCAGTTTTATAAGTGGTGAACAAAAAAAAAAATCTTATGCTTTTTCTTATCAGGAAAAATCTTTACTAAATCATACCCTGAACTGAGATGTTATGAGTGCTTGATACTGACGTACACCATTTGCAGTAAACTGAAAGACTTATGAAACCACAGGCTATTTTTTATGGACATAATGCATCCAGAGATTAATGCATCAGATCTTAAATTTCTATTAGCTTCTTATTAAAGATTATGACAGACTTATTTTCTCCCTCGTTTATCTATAGTATGAAAAGTGGCAAACCCAAGGAATTCTTATTTTCTGACCAGCCATTAATTTGATTTACAATGAATTTGTATGGTGCCTGATTTATGCTAAAGTTTTATCACTGCTTGTCTACAAAATGCAGACAATTAACTAATGATTTATACTTCTGCAAGCACAGGGGAAAGAAGACTATAATCTTTTCTCATGTCTGTTTCCCTTCCAGCATGATCAGACCTCAAAAAATAAAGACAAATCTGATTACATGCTTTAACAGTGGACACTTTTTAATCAGAAATACTGAGAACAACCCTGAGTGAGTATACCTGTCACTCATGAGTTAGGCGTGTCTGTGCAAGCACAGCTGCTGAAGTCCTTGAAGACTTTGAAAGGTATTTTATGTTGGATTGACTCACCACAACTTTACTCTCCTAAAAGCTGAGATGGTGAACTTATAAGCCTTGCAGCTATACACGAAGAAAACAAATGTGAGCTTTCTCCTTTATTTCTCAGGATTTGAAATTTTTCTCCACTATTACAGAAAACATTGAATTTTATTCCCTTGAGACAGAATCCTTTAATAAAACTTGGCATAAACATAGTGCACAAAACTGAAATATTTTTGCAGTTGAAAGCAGAAAACCCCAAAAATCAATACTATATTTACAGTGTTTTCATTATAGCTACCTAATAATCACTTCAGCTCCTGGGAAAACCCTAATAGTTATGAAAGAGTACAAGACTAAGTAAGCTCTTTAAAAATTAAGCATGCTAGTAAATCTTCCTCCTAGCTAATGAAAGCAACCTTTTATTCAAACAGGCTTCCCATTAAAATAAAACAAAAATAAATCAGCTAACAGGAATAATCAGCACTTGCTTCACTGAAATATCCTTGAACAAAAATGTAAGGATAGAACTGTCTGAAACATGAAATACTGACATATAAAAATTGCTGTTTATAAAAGTATGAATGTCAGACGTTAGTGTCAGAATGCTACCGATTTTGCTTGAAAAGTTATGCTATGTTTGTACTTTATATTATGACCTGGCATTAAATAGCAATGACATAATGGCATAATAATTTAAGTATCATAGCATTGTTTTGAAAATAATTGAAAACAGGTACCATTTTTTTTAAAATTGATACACTGTATCCCCTTTTCAAGGTCAAACTATTTCCTTGTTTTGTTATAACATAATTTGCTTCTTTTAATGCTACTCATCTTATGCACCAGCAACTGACAAAAGTTGCTGGGTTTGAGAAAAATCTCCTTGATGTGATTTTCTTTCTCTACTGAGTACAGCGGGAACATAGAGAAAAAAATTAGGCTAGATATATTCTTAAAATGCCTTGAATTCTCACAGGTAATTTCTCAAAACCACGTGCTTTCCTTCAGTACAATAGGAATACTAGTATCAGCTTTGCAAAGCCTTGGAAAACCAGTGTATAGTCACAGCATCTTCAGACCATCAAAGGAAAAAATGTATGGAAATCTCTTCACTGAAAGAAGGAAGAAGGAGATCTATCTAAGTAAAGAATGGTGTGAGGGTAAAGGAGAAAAGAAGCAGTGGGACTCATGGGCTGTGAAGATGACAGTGGTTACAGAAACTATCAGAAAACTTTTAAACAGAAAGAGTTGATATGCAAGGATTTCTTATGTGTGCAATACCATCTACTGATTGCAATCTGAGTCTGAATAAATTACATATTCAACACAATTTAATTACTTACTAAGAAGAGCAAGATACGACTTCTTGTCTTTTTTTCCCAAGAATTCCATGGCTTTTTTATTAATAATGTTCAAAATAGCTGTTCCAGATATCACCTCACCTACAGTATTCTGTTAATTTTGATCGTGTTAGAAGCCAAGAAGACTTGAAAATAATCAGAACTTCAAAGAACTGATCACTGATCACAGATACATACTATATGCAGTCGAATGTCTTTCAGTGCTCCTCTGCCTCGAAACAACAAAAAGCAGTCAGCTTTTCTACTGGAGATAGGATCTAGAATTCTGAAAAAAATACAGTATTGCACAGGAATGTAAATGGTCTCATAATTTAAAGCCCATTCTTATAGCAAATACCATTGAGTCAAACAATAAAAAAACAGGGCCTGAGTGTCTGTTATCACAAAATGTTCCTGTTATCACAGAACCCAAAAAATGGTCTGTTGCCAGGTTTGTGTTCTGGCTGTGTAGTGGCTAGTACATGAAGAATTTGGCAAAGGTCAAACAACTGCCTGATAATGAGATGTTGAATATTTACTGCTATGTGCTTGTTAAATGCTAATGATAATGTTAAATGATGTACAGAAAATTTGGAATTTTTTTTTTATGATAGGCTATATTACTTTATAGCATTTGACAATCCAGCAGACCCCTTTCATTACATTTGGTAAGTTTATTCCAATTCTCTCAACCTGAGACTTGTATTTTAATTAAGTTCCCTTATCTTCATGATTATGTGACAGAAAACATCTATTAATTCATTTGCAAACTAAATTTCTTTTTGCTTTGAATGAGATGCAATTATTATATATTTATGGCAAGGTTTAAAAATTAAAGGCAAAGCTATTTATCATTCTTCTTCTATACCACCAGAAACTAGGAGAGAAAATGTACATGAAGATCCAAAGGAAAGAAATAAAATTTATGAACATATGGTAAAAAATAACAGGATATGGCTGTCTAATGAATGTAGATGACTGTTTAGGCATAGATGCAGCAAGGGTCAAACATACTTGAAATTAAGTCAAATCCCAAATACACTTAACCCCATTTGAAAGGGATGATCTACAGGAGTCATATAACCAGGTCTACATCATCTTCACCTGAATTGCTTTTCTTGGAATTATTTGTTTAATTAAACAACTAGAAAAATGTTGAACTTCGCTCCCATGACTACAAACCTGGTTTTATTTAGGGCTCTAAGAAGTTAAGATTTAATGGTGCATAATTGCTTTATCAGTTTTCTCAACATAAATCATAACTTCAGTGCCATCAAAGATGAAGTTTCAGAAAACCGAGTTTCTCTATAAATAGGCATATGAGGCATATGAAGGAATGATGGAACAATAATTATGTTCTGATCCTGCTCTTTGTATTATGTGAAGATTTTTGTTCAGTTTAAATCACTACGCATTATGCCCTAATATGCTCTCTTCCTCCAAATTATCATTTCCAAAAGAGATGGAAAACTGGAAACATTCACAGGCATGGTCCTTCTACTTTGTTGTCCTTTCCTGACTACTTTAATGAATAACTATACAATAAATGCTTTTACAGATATAATTTAACTGTTCCAAATGGTACTGATATAAAACAAGATTAAGGAATCAGAAATCATAGAAGTTTACCTCTCTTCTTTCCTTTTTCTCTTAGACTTCCTTTATGGGCACAGGAGATTTCAAAACCACCACTGTTGTTTATACACAAATCTTTAAAAAAATACCTATAGTCAAAATCTCACCACAGAGAATTAAAACTTAGTTTCTTGGGGTTTATAATTGAGTGATAATTTCACTCTGGGGCCTTACTTCTTACATAAGAGATGGAAGCACTTTTCCTCCACTAAATTTGGTACTTTGAAGTCTGGACGAGGAGTAAGAAAGAGGACCAGACAGTTCTCTACTGTGCAACTTTGACTTTCCCAGTACCCCAACAAGATGACAAAACTCATAAAGGTCAGGGCACGGGATAAAAAAAGGTGATCTGGTTCTCCTGTGATATCTGGAAGTCAGAAATCATGTGGCACTTCTCAAAAGAAACAAAAAAAGTTGCTGCAAAAGGAAATAGTTGGGTAATTCCACTACCGGGACTCGCATTTTGGTCACTAGTTAAAACTAGAAGTTTTTGAGGAATTAAACAATAACAGGTGCATCACAGGGTGGAGGACAAGGCATTCTGCCTCATATAGTCTTAAAATTTTCCCTGAATATTTTTTCTATTTTCTTTCTTTTTTTTTTTCAAAGACAAATCAAAGTACTGGAATAATGACAGGGAAAAAAAAAAGAAAAACAGAAAACATCACACTGTAGGACTATCAGGTCACATTGTAAATCCATCTACTCCAGACCCCCATGAGACATTGGCCCTTTGCCCACTTCAACACAGTTTCTTGCACTGAGTAAGAATAGCATATCTTTGTGCCCTGCTTACAGTCCTTTTTATTGTTTTCCATGTCCTAGCTGTGTTTCACGAAGAGTTGCTAAGCTTTGTTCAGGCACAGCTTTCAATGAAAGAAGTCTGACAATAAGATGAGAGTCTTTTATAAAACCAAACTGAAAACTTCTCTTGAAACAACCTTCTGGGATTCTTCTTGTCCTTGGGTGGATTTTTGCATGTAAGTAGGAGATAATGCAGGCTGAAGAGATCTCTTTTAAAAATTTTGCTAATTTTCATTAGGCTGGTTCACATGAGTTCTCTGGGCCCCTCAGTGGAGGATTTTAATCATGGTGTGTCTTTTGTGCTACAGTGATCACAATGCCAATCTCTGTAATTCCACATTTGGGAGCCCACTTCTCAAAGCGTAAACAACTGACACTGACTTCACAAAGAAATTTTTCCAGAGGGAATGCAGCAGTAGAGTCACAGAGAAGCATCATAAGCCAAAAACTGAAAAAAAAAAAAAAAAGGAATTGTACAAGGAAAAATAAACCATCCTCGATTTCCTTCCCTTGTGCTGTAGAATGTCCATGGATAAACTACATGTGAATGAATTTTGTGAGGGAGAAAGCTTTGCCCCTTTGATCAGACTCAACCATCCAGATAAAGCCAGCCTGGAAAAAAAATCCCATAACTTTAAAAAAAAAAAGTAATTCCTAAGAGTCTTCAGGCTTGATAAATGGCAAGAGCTCTGCGATAATGGTGGAGTTGTGTTTTAATGCTGCTTAATGGTGTTTGCTATTAATATTATTCATACAAGGATGCTATTGACTTGTAATTCCTTGAAAAGATGATCTTTCATAAAACCTGTATTGGTGAAATCCTTGAGCTTTTTACCATTACACAGATTGCAGATGACTTCATGGGATCTATTAATGCTTCAAGTGACAGAATGCTACAGCACCCAACTAAATTTAGAGAAGAAAAAGAGAAAGGCAGACCTATAATCACTGCCCCTGCAAAGAAAAAATGAAGGCACTATGCCAATTCTTGCATTAACTATCCCAAATCTCTTAAGATACTTCTTCCACCTCAATAAATTTACACTGCACTATTAATAATGTCATAACTCCTGCACTCTTGATTTCAGGGTGCAATACCATTTTTGCTCTAACATAAAAACTTCTGTAGATCTGGCAAAATTATGAAATGCAGCTGGAAGATGCAGCAAGGAGCTGAAGTTGGGATAATGCACTTACTATGTTTGCAATGCTCCCACATTACTGGAAATACATGATACAGAGGTTCACAGAAGAATTTTACAAGGCCAGAAAATTGCAAGATAATTTTTTTTGCTCACACCATAAAGTTACAGCATGACAATTAATGTAGTAACCTCTCTTAACCTTTTTTAAAGTATCCTACCTACTCTTTTTACTTTTAGATAAGAACTACTATATTTTCATTTGCATATTGCTCATTGCTTCCTCTAGTTTGAAACATGACATACTTTAGCATTTCATGAACTATCCCATTTATTACAGGACAGTTAAAGGACCTCAGATGAAAGGGAGAGAAGCCTGTACTTCAGTGACTGTGTCATGATATGGTCATTAGAAACTTACATATATGTCACAGAAAATTTATTAAATGCAAGGTTTCAGGATTATGGTACTGAAAATAGCTTCTGGTACATCACAGAAAGCTGAGGACTGATGAGTTTTCTGATTGAGATTCTTTTTGGTGAAATATAACTTATCAAGAAAATCTTTTACGAACACCAGGAAAGCATTAGATATTTTGTGTAAAAATTTAGGGTTTAGCTATTCAAGACTTCACAAATACTCAGGCAGCTCTTAGGACCCCTAGTCCTAACTTCAAAGACATGATCTAATCCTCACTGGATTTCCTCTGCATTTAACAAGTATTAGTTCCCTAAGGCCTGTCCCTCCAACAGGTTGTGAAAGATTGGGTTCAATTCTCTTTCATTTCCACCATTTACAAAATTTCTCAGGATCCTCTAACCTCAGCACCCACCAGGCTTGCTGATCATTCTGGAAGGCATGAGGAGAATGGAGGAGAGAGGATAGTGGAATACGCTATTCCTCCCCTCTTCTTTTTTTCCTCTGGACAGCTGATTAATCAATCAATCTAATCTTCCATCCAGTCTACCCAGTCTTCAAGACCAAATACAAAATGGCTATCGAGTGCACATATCGTTTCTATATTAAGGTTTTCCCTCAGTATATTTGCCACAACTTGAGACCCATCAGGCAGATCAGTGAGATTATGAATACTTTTCATAGAACTGAATTTAAAAAAAAAAGTGAATAGAATAACATGAGTCTCGATTTAGTGCTAGAGGCTAAAGTATGTGCTCAGAAGCTTCATCCATACAAGTATTTGTATATCATGGATGGTGGCTGTTGTCAGCAAGGGCAGTGAGAGATGAAGGAAAGAGAAGCCAAAATTTTAAGAAACATGTATCTCCTGCATGCTTTTAGTACCACATATTCCAAACCTCTGCCTCTTGCTTTAAGGTGATGCCAAAAGAAACTGCTGCCCAGAGATCCCATATGGACTGATGCCGCTGGGCTCACTGTGCTGCTCGGGGGGCGACCTTGCGGCTTGCTAAAGTGCTCGGCTGTGGAACACTCCGTGGGTTCTGAGCACCATATAGCAAGGTGAGAATGGAGCTGTTCACTCTGAGCCCCTCTCTGGGGCTGGCCAGAGCCCGATGGTAGCTTGAGCAGCCCACAGAGATGAAGGAGAGGAAGGGGCCCCTTGTGACAGCAGTCCGAGTTTATTCCCCGAACAGAGAGAGCACAAAGAGCCCCGAAAGCCGTCTGCAGCAACCTTTTGTGCTACTTTGAGAGGGGGGTAGGAGCAAAAAGACAAACCAGTAGAGAATGGCGTGAGCTGACTGTACATAGATAACAGGGGCATTAGGGAGGAACATATTTTAAACAAACCAGTGGGGATAACAAGACAGTGTAACAGTCCAGAAACTCTTCTCATGCCTAAGACAAGGGAGTAGTTCGGGGGAGGAGGTTTCCACAGGTATGGGTTTTCAGGGACGAGGCCAGTTCCCAGCGCTGTCAGCATCGGGGCTGGATTCATCCTCCGAGCAGCTGTCCCCGGTGGGAAAATCCTCCCAGCTCACATCTTTATTTACTTTGAGAGCTAAAGCAGGCTGGGTCACCCTCACAGACTGATACTTCACTTTAATGGTTTACAATCACAGGAATTTTTTTCCCTATTAGTATTGCACAACTTTTCGGAAGAATACTAATGTGTGATTCATCAAAGGGATTTTACTGGCCTACTCAGTACTCAAAGAGGAGAAGATCTCCCATTTGGGCTTTAAGTGTTCTCAAAGTTTTGACAAATTGTGTAAAACAATCAAACTTCATTCCTTATGATATATCAAAGCAAACTACATTCACTTTAATTCTGTAGGAGAGCCTCAATTCAGGGATTTACTGGGTTTTTTTCCCATTTAACACTTTTAGTTAATTCATCTGAACATTTTAGAGAATTGCTTTTTAGAGAACACCTATATATTAATTCCTCTCTCATTATTCATCATTAAACCATTTCATTACTGTCCCAAAGGTATTCAAACTTCACAATACCACACTCATTTCAGGATCTTTTGTAACATTCATTTTGGAATATCTGCAGTGCACCTTAAACCACTGAGAGGAGCATCACTGTAGTAGGAGGAGGAGTAGTAGTAGTGGTAATGGTGGCTATAGTCAAAAGAAAAAATTAAATGTGGCCTAGAATAACAAGGAGAAGCCGATCCTTGGGATAACTCAACAAATCAGAGTAGAATTACATTACTGTATAGTTAAGCTTCCAGAGATTAAGAAGCAGAAATTATTAAAATGTCATAATCCAAAATCAGGAAGAAGTATTTGCGTGGATATCTTATTTATAAACAGGTAAACATATTTTTGCTTCATTACAAATGCAAATTTCACTCTGATATACTGGTTTTCTCAGAACACAGTATTACCAACCACAAAATCAGTATCTATATGATGTTATCTGTTTGTTTTGACTGGAGCTTCAGGAGAATTAAAAAGATTGGTGAAGACCTCACACTCCTTCCTTGAGGCTTTCTGCCGTCTTTTCAATTTCATTTTGGCTTGCTGATTTGCCCTCAACCATCAGTACTTCCAAATTTGATAAAAGAGAAATGCAGAACCTGCCTCAGCGCAGTCTGCACCCTGAGAGCAGGCAGCTGCTTACCTGTTTAACTGCGTACAGGAGGCGCCCGTAGCAGCACATCATGACCGTCACAGGGACAACCAAGCAGAAGATGAAGAGACAGATGATGTAGGATGTGGACTCAGCTGACTCTGAGGACCAGCGTACTGAACAGCTTGTCCCTGCACCTTCTATCCCATAACTGCTCCAGCCGAGCAGAGGTGGCACGGTCCAGACCAGGGAATAAATCCAAGAACCACCAACTGCCAGCAGAGCCTTGCGGTAATCATCGCTGCGCTTGTGGCACAGGGTGAGAGTGCTGTAGCGCTCGTAGGACAGCACGGCCAGGGAGATCAGGGACACGATGCCTGCAATGAACCAAGCAATATAAATGCTTACTTCCATTATTTTGCATGTATCCATTCCAAATCCCAAGAAAGCAGATGATTTTTTTTGTTATTATATATTTGAAGCAACAGTGAAAACTATTTCCATTATTCTCTATGCGTTAATTCTCACTGGCCCTGGCTGCTCTGTCCATCATGTCAAATTTTGTTTAACTCACATTTATCTTACATTGGAAGATTTTTATACTTGAGAGATATTCATCTTCTAGTCAGGTTTTCAGCTTTATCTGTTTTAGTATTACTCAGGGGAAATCAATTTTCTATCTGAGCTAATAAAATGGTGAAAGATTCTCTTGATAAGAAGTACTCAGTTTTTAACATCCCTGAGCATTTTCAAATAGTGCATTGACTTTTACATGCAAAAAAAAAAAAAAAAAAAAAGAGAGAGTTATATATTCAAGACTGGGAGCCCCAAAGTGAAAGAAGCTTTTGCTTCTTTTGCTCTGCCCCATCAGCTAGATGAATCTTCAGTTCTGACCACTCATACATGGAAAAAACAGACAAGAATTGTAATTTGTGGAATCCCAGACCACAAAAGTTCAGGAAAAATTGCCATTATTTTTGGGTTTGGCACAGTAAGACTTCAAGGTTTGAACTTTTTAATAGCACTAAAAAAATGTCCACATTATGACTGGGATATGCCAGGTTGCAACTTTATTTACATATTTATTACATAATGAAGTTTAAAAGTGTTTTACGTTAATATTGAGCTCTGGGTGTCATAAACCCATTATATCTTCCAGAGGAAGGCTTTAAAATTTGGGTTGTAGGATATTTCCATTCTCTTTTTCAAGGTTTGGGACCTAAGCCCCTTTACAAAACTTTATGGTTTTCCATGGCAGGTTCTCAGTCATGAGTCAATGGAGTGGGTTTTGTTATTTCCTATGGTTTTGTTCTCCTCGCAGCTTCCTTACAATTCATGGTGACACAACATTGGATACCACTTCAAGGATTTATGACAGAAGGAACTTGATTGAAGATCTTTAAAACCATATTTTCCAAAGTTTTCCAGTCCCCTTCTTTTGCTCCTGTAGGATGAAAAACCTGAATAGAGCAATGTCAGTCCAGCTCTTTCCACAAGTTTTTTCTTGATCGTTGCTATTAGCAACAGCCAACTATACAGTAGCACTGAGATATATAGCCTGCCAAAACTCTCTGATTTTGAGAGGTACCTACTCCTAGCAAATGGGTTAAAAGAAAAAGTGTTTTTCAGGGGAATCCATAGCTGTAATCCATTTTCCCCATTTAACTGTCAGCTTCTCCTATAGCTCCTTCCCAGGCACGGAAAGGAGGTGAGTCAGAGACTTCCCTTGGGAATAGCACTACTCTATCCTGCACCTGGGCAAAACACCCCACACACAGACCCACACAGGGCACAGTGGGATTTTCTCCCCAGGCACAGCATTTTGCTCCACTTTTCCTTACAATTCAGTGACTCATTTCCAAGTTAACTGGATGCAGGCACAGCTATTTCTGTCATCCTGACAATAATTTGCAGTTACTGTGTGCAGAGCTGGGTATGGCAAAGGACCCAGGGGAAATGTGAGCACTGCTTGCTGCAATAGGATGCCTTATTTCTCAAGGGAAAAGGAAGCAGAAGGGTGTGAGGAGAAGGCAACTTTTGAAGAAGAAAACGTCTTTCTTGTTACAGGAGTCTACTAAATTATTTTCTGTACATTACTGGGAAGTCAGTCCTAAAGAGCAGATACATTTACAGCTGTAATAGCTCCACTAAATTCCGCTGACTTATAAACTTGCTTTAAGGCTAGGCTATTTTAGAGACAAAGGAGACTTTCTGATCATCCCTCACCTAATCTGATTTCCTACATAACACCGCTCTTGAAAGCCCTTGGACTCGAGAGAAAAGAATCTACTGCTCTCTCCTTGCTCGCAGCCCACACTTAATTATCTTCACTTTCTTAGCATTGCCGCTTTCCATGTTTTTATCTGCTTGACTACAGAGCTTCTCTCTATCAAAAACATTTAGCTCATGTAGGTACCTAAGGCAAAAATCCAGATTTTATATTTGAAACTTAGGCCTCTGTCAGGTGTTATAGATCTGTTTCTGTAGTTTAGATTAGACAATCATGGACTAATTGAAAACTGTCTTGGGAACAAGAAATCTCTCCCTTCCCAGCTGGGTCATCTACAGCAAGGATCTACTGTTCTTGCTCTACCTCTGATGGCAATTGAGACCACATTTTCCCTACTTTGATGAGATGGCAAGTGAGCTGTACTTTTGCTGAGGATATCCTACATTCCTGTGTGTGCGGTGCTGCCTAGAAAACCCAGATAGGATGTTCAGATTTCCCTAGCTCGGGGCCCCGCTTCCTGGATTGCTGCTTTCACCACCGGGCTCTCACGTCCAGCCAGGCTGCCAGCTCTGCCTGCTCATCCCTGTGGCTGTGCTACTGCCCAGCAGCTTCTTCTGGTGTGTATTGTCATGATATGTGGCACACATTTACACTACCTCTTATCTTCACCTATTGTCTAACACAAAGAAGATGCTTAGCTTTTCTCACACCGGGATTTATGATGGATGGCTTTATGGAGTGGATCTGAATGAAGACAACTGACCATGAATGCAGGATTACTTGTTTTGAGATGCAGAAAAGTTATGTCTTACACTGGCATAGAATGAATGTTCAGATATTAAATTAGGAACATAGTGATGTCAGTCAAGAATAAATCAAGTATTAGCAACCAGACAAAACCACAAAAGTTACCTTTAAATTGTAGAAAATAATTTTCTTCTCTATACAGAAGAAAATTTGTGACTCTTAATTGCACATCTTGGCAGGAGCTAATTCATCTTCGCTCATCTTTTTATTGAGTTTCACTGACATGACACAAACCACACTTTTGTCTGGAGGACAAGAATTGTAATTTATGGAACCCCAGACCAAAAAAGTTCACGAAAAATGCCATTATTTTTGGGTTTGGCACAATAAGACTTCAAGGTTTGAACTTTTTAATAGCACTACAATTAATACCACCACACATTAACTTCTAATACTTTCAAGATAAGGGAAAATGAGGAATACACTGAAGAGGTAGTTCATAAGAGGTAAAAGAATGTGGCTGTGCTGCCACCATATCAGGATGCTGTCAGCAGCTCTGCCAGGCCAGCTGCTTGGGAGGGCGTGTGGGCCTGGATGCAGGGAGCCCAGGGTCTGTGTGCTATGCCCTGACCACAGCAGGAAAACACGAAAGTGGTCGAGAACGCAGCTTCCACTCCATGGGGCTTCCCCCAGGCCGGTGGGAGACGCGCCAGCAGAGATAAAGGCGAAGAGGAGAGATCTGCTGCTTAGACTCCAGGAAGTTTAATCTTCTGAAAACCCAGGAGCAGTGAGACGACATACCAGAAGTTACAGGCATTTTTATACTGGGACATAAGGAGGCGGGGTGAGGGGTACAATCCAATAGGGAAAGGGAACATGGGAGGGATCAACAGGGAACCAGCCAGTGAGGATGGAACAGGGGAGGGATTACAGACAACCAATGGGGAACTGAAGGCAGGGCTGCAGGGACACTGTGGGAACTCGCAATTCATGATGCTACAAAAAATTCAACATTTTTCGTGTGGTTTAAACTTAGCAAGCCTAGCTAACTTTTCAGAAAAATTACAGTTACTTTGAAAGAATAGAACTGGTGCTTCGAATGAGAAAAATATAAATTCAAAGCCAAAATCAAAATAGAAATTTAACAAGTAGCTTTTTCCAGCAGTGGGATACATTTTGTTGAATTGGCTGTGATTAATTAAAACACCTATTACCCAGGTGAGGAAGAAACAGGAACAACAGAGGCCACTGCAACCCTCTCTCAGTCTGCTTTGTGTGACCTTGGGCAGTATTCACTAAGTCACAAGATGTGCCCTGAGTCTCTGTGTCCCGACACTGCAGCTCCATCCAGCCTTACTGACGGAGGGCCTTTCACCCTAACACAGATGCCAAGACTGGTCAAAACCAAACCACATCAAGAATAACCTTGCTGCAATGTTGTGGCAGAGCAGCTCCAATGTCCCTGATTGCTAAGAATATCCTCAGCTTTTTAATTCAAAAACAAACAAACAATTTTTTTTAATCTCACTCTTTTATTAGTTCAGTAGCTGAATCCTAGAAACACACCAGTATCCTTTCATCAATTGTAAGAGAAACTAATTTGTTGGACTGAGACAACATAATTTCACAAAAAAGGCAAAACCAGGTTTTGTGTTCAGTACTTAGTTTGACACTGGCTGGAAATAAAATACGGGGATCAGGTGTATATGAGCTGTCAGCTTGCAGTGAATGAGCTGCCAGCAATAAACTGATGATTGCCCTGTCCTTTACATGCTTTTCTATAGCACCCAGTGTGATCCTCTCCATAATTTTTCCAGGTACTGATTTTAGACTAACAAGCTTCTTGTTTCCTCAGCCCTTCCACATGCCCTTCTGGTAATCTGTTTCGGCTAAAACAGAACAAAGCTTCTCAGTTTTCATTATGCCTCCTAGCTTTGCATACGGAGTTTTCTTAATGCCATGTGCATTTAACTGTTGTGACCTTTGTCAGAAATCCTGCAGTTATCTGGTATTCTATTTCATGCCCTACCTGTTGCAGTCAGAGGAATTAGTGAGAATCTCAGCTTAAAAACAAAAAGCAATTAAATACTTTAGAATTGTCTCTGAAGAAAAGACTTGAGCGCAATCTCCACGGTCTTAATAACCAGAAAACAAATTAAAAAAATTAATGTAAGCTATAAAAAGAAGAAAATAATTATAAATCTTTATGCCCATGTTTCATTCTTACTGTGTAGTAACATTTATGACTGTGTAGACTGTGCATATTAATTTCAAATGAGTAATTTTTCCTAAAATTGCAACAAAATTAGGTTCACGAATTGCAAATCTAAATGGAATTTGCTTCCAACAAATATTTAGAGCCTCAAGCTGGTACCTAGACAAATAACTCCACAGGAGTCAATCACAGTGAGAAACGTAATTTGCTCCCCCAACATTTCATGCATATATAGGAACAAAAATGAGATTCTCACTCAACAGTACTGAAAAAATGTGGAAAATTCCACTGCAGATTGCATTACAGGAATAGGTAATTATTCAAAAGTTAACCATGGAAATAAGTGACTTTGAGACTAGCTGGGTGTGGAGCCTTTCTACACAGCAATTAGTTGCAGTGAGTAGAGTGCAAGAAATTAAATTTCAAGTCATAAACCAGGACAGACATCTATTTATAGGGCTGTCATCTGAGACATTATCTATTATTTACTTTTATTTAAGGATCTGTACATTTCTCCCTGGCAGCACAGCAGAGAGTATGCTGTGAAAGGCACAGCAAATCATTACACTTTGTTCCCATGAGTCCCAGCTAAAAGCGTTACATTTTGTTATTAGTTTTTGCTGGTTTATGCTGCTCACTGATGTAGTAATTGGAGAGGGGATGCAGCTCACCCACGGTCTGGAGGCTATGAAAAACTGAGAATCCCAGGGATTCAGCCTACACTGGGTCAATGTTTTAACTACTAACTTAGGTGTATTTTCCCCCTTAAATGTTGTGAAGGTCATTACGCTACAGCATGGTTAGAGTCCTGGGCCATCCCGGAGAGGTCCTGGTTGCATGTTGTAAGGGATATCCCACACTATGTTCCAGTTATCAAGGACCAGGGGCAATGAAAAGAAGACACAGGTAATCTCAGGCAGACTGAGTGTGGAGGGGTGCAATAGCACCTTCTTCAACAAGAAATTAGTGGAGAAAAACTAAATACAAGAGCTTGCAAAAACCCAAGATAGATTTACCACACCCAACCTCCATGAAGGTTGATTTTACCCACTCACAGACATTGTCTCAGTTTTCATTCACTCTCACACCCACAGACCCACAAGGTCTGTGCTTAAGAGGCCTGTCCAGATTTTCTTTTGTGCAATAGAGAGAATAAGAGATTCCAGCTATCAGTTCATAAACCCCCTTGCTTACAGGTACCTCCCTGGCAACAAATTGGGTTTTAGATAGAGCTTGTATACACTTCAGGAGTCCACTGTCAGGAAATCCTTCATTGCTTACAAATCCTGCTCCCATAAACCTTGCATGTCTGAGGCAAGACTGCTGCTCCCTGTTGGCATTTCCTCATCTGGAAAGCACGTCTGCCTAGAACGTGCTTGCCTGCACCAGCATCATTTCTTTCACGGTGAGCTACCAGGGAAAGAAATGGCAGCTGTATCGTGCTGGAGCCTTCAGGCCATGCTCCTCTCAGTGGGTGCAAGATCCTTCACCCATGAGTTGTCACACTCTGTTATTATCAGCACACAGTCCTTCAAGGCTTGGCCAAGTCAACCTTTTACTGCTGGAAACAGCATTCTTCGTTACCTGCACAAGCTGTTCTCGCTCTTCTGCTGTGCCGTCTTCAGGCATTTGCAGACCTTTCCCTCCCTGCATCATCTGTACGGACCTCGGTAACTCCACACCAAGTGCATACGTGTCCCAGTACCACTGCAGCCCATGTCCAGCCCAAACCCAGCTGCTGAGACAGACAAAGGCCAAAATGCAGCTCAGAGCCTGGTGCAAGGCACAGAACCAGAGTGTGCCTGGCTGTTCTGCTGCTGAGCCCCATGGCAGGATGGTGCAAGCTGAGCACCCCTGGGGGTGCATCAGACCATCTGCCAGCCACGTAAAAAATGCAGAGGGGAAATCAAGGGGATAATAAGTGATACTAAGTTCCCACATGGCATCTACAGGACCCTCTAATTACTCCAGAGGGGTCTGCCCAACAGCCATTGCCGTTTAAACGTGTTGCTGAATGAAGAGAAAATGGTGATGTTTCATGCATCACAAGACTCCATTCCTATATGTGTGTGCATGTTATACCCATTCCTCTGGGGCAGCTCTCACATAACATCCTGGTGTGGTGATTTAACACCAGCCAGAAACGAAATAAGCCACTCCTCTTCCTCCTGCCCTTCTGGCAAGAGAGAGACAAAAGCAGAGACTGTGGGTTGAGATAATAATTTATTGAAAGCAGACAGCAACGGAATAAGAAAAGCAGAGTAACAGCAGCAACATTAATAACAAAAGTATACAAAAAGAGAAGGTGCTTTATACACAAGAAGTTGTTCATCACCTCGTCTTAGTTCTGTGTGGCTGCCAGGACAAAGTCAGAATGGTGGCCATTCCCATGCCCAGCACCACACGGTTTCTCCAGACAAAGAAAAGGTGGTGGGCGCTTCCTGCAGTCAGCGCTCCTGTTCCCAAACCTGAGACAATGAAAACCATGACAGACAAATCCCCCCAAAGCTGAATAGTTTGTGCTGTGAGGCCTGGTTTTTTTCCAGATTGCTGTGCTCCACTGGTTCAGTTCCATGTGGCATGGCCACTTTGAACTGTTCCACCCAGCTCCACCCAGCTCAGCTTGGCTGGGACTAGGCTCCCCCCTGCCCCTCTGTTCCCTGCAGATGCTTCCTGCACTGGCGCTGCTTTCCAGCACAATGTCTTGGAGCCAAGGCTGCCACTTTTTCAGAACCACATCTTCAAGACATGTCTCGGAGGAACTGGGAAGGGGACAGGCAGTGGCAGCAGAGGACAGGGTCCACAGGGCTGATCCCAGCAATGCCCCCCAGTGAGGAGTGAAACAAAATGACACACTTCCAGGGGCACGCTCACCTTTTCTTCCCCCTGAAACCATGCCTGCAGCGATGATGTGTGTGGTATGGAATAGCAACCTGGCCACATCCACACGGTGCTGAGCTCTGCCCCTCTCTACAGCCAGGACACCTGGGAAGGACATTAGGCAGCTGGAACTGCAAGAGGAGCGTGAACCAGCAGGTGACAGGCTGGGACCTGCCAGAAGTTGCTCCTTTCCTTTTGAAGTCAGGCCACTGTGCAGTGGTGAACAGTGAACTCAGAGAGGCAGTGAGCAAGGCAGAGCACAGTGCTGGAAGGACATTAGCAGGGGTGGAAGAGGCACGCTCTGGTCTCCACTCACACTGAGCTGGTAAATACCTAACATGAGCAACAGGTAGGTTTCTCAGAAATGTTAACGTGTTTTAACCCAGCCATGTTCCCTTCTTTCTAGTCCCTCAGTTTTCAGCTGCTAAATCTGCTCTTCCGTTAGCTGGAGAATATGCTAAAAAGCTCTGTGGCACTATAAGATGGAGATAAAATGGAGATGCAACCCAAGCTGGGAATGTTGGGGAATCCTGTACTGAAGTATTCTGCTGTTTCTTCTGGATGACTCCTTTCATCATGCTTGCCCAAGGACTTAAATTTAAACACAGAAGAACAGTGAGAAACAGCTCTCTTCAAATGAAGCCTCTTAATACCTCAAATTTAAAGTTTTGAGTTTAATTCCAAGTTGTGCTCCTGAATGGTGTTACATGAATATGTTATTGAGTTATACAAAACTAAATTGATCAGTGACTCAGTGCTGTTTTCAAGGGAAATAACTTTCCTGAATGTAAATTAGAGCCTTTCTGTTAGTTCTCTACAGAAATAAAACATTCGACACATGAAAATGAAACATAAACAATTTAAGCAACTTAAAAGTCATGACCTTTCCAACGTATTTGTACTTCTGTATCTTTCTGAAAACATATCTTAGTATCATCTGTCAGGGACTATGCATGAAATACAATTTGTAGGTCTAGTATTCACAAGAGAAGTTTAGAAGAAGCAAGAGGTAAAAAAAAAGAAACAATCTCTTTTCTAATGGTTGCTTATTCTTCAGGAGCAATTTTGCTGCTCTGGGCCAAAGTATCTTACCTAACAACTGCCACAGCATCAGAGACTTTATGAGAGCAATCCATTCTATCATCACCTTTGTTTCCATTTTTTATGCACCAGTTAATTTTAATACTGATACGTAAAACTATTGGGCTCTGCTTCCATTAAAATCAATACATTTCTTCCACAAAAATACAGTGATAATCACTATAGTAATTGCTGCAATCAGAGATTTCTTTGCAGGTGAGGAGGTAAGAATATTATAATGATAAAAGCAGAAACTTTCAAAAGCTGACTCACTGATTTGTTGACCTGGGTTTCTCATAGCATATGCACTTAAATATGAAAATCTATTAAGTCACAGAATCACAGAGGAAAAAAGAACAAAACTTGTTAATTGTTTAAATAAAAATTAAAATTCCATTTTGCCTTCTAGCTCTGAGTCTCATAACACACATTTCATTGCTACAGCCAAGATAGGGAAAAACCTATGTCATATACAGTCTCCAGTGAGGTTCTGCAGGTTACATCTCTTTTTTCATGAATTGCCAAAAAGTGGCAGTGAGAATGTTGACAGGTCTGCAAAATCTGGGATAGGCAGCCCGGAATGAAAGAAATTCAATTAAATCAATAAAACACATTTAAGTTAGATAGCAACTTTCATAGCCGGTAAGGCTAGTGGGAAGGTAGCATAAAATGAGCAAATCTGAGACAGAAACGTGTGAGAGATTGTGAATATGAGATTTCACAAAATATTATTATCAAAGGTTTCAGTTTTTGTTGGAGGGGTTGGGGTTTTAGTGTTCGAGGGTTTTTTTTTTTTTCATTTTTTGATACAAATGAATATTCAGAAGGGATTCAAACAGTTCTGGAGAGTGGCAGACATATATGGTTACTGCTCCTTCTTCACTAATCCCCAGAATTTTGTCCACTTTTTCCTTTTCCGTCCCACNAAGATCCCAAACCTTTCCAGAGTTAAAAAGAAAGCCTGCTGAACCTAGAACACATTTCAGAGTTAAGATGAATAGACTCAAAGTGAGGACTGGTCTTGGTGGACAACCAACCAGTATTAGCCTGACTTTCCTGAAGTTCAGTGAAAAAACAAATCACAGCAGAGCATTTTATGATTTAGCAAAACCACAGTGTGAATTTAACAACTCCTGATAAGTTCAGGGCTAATATAAAGGATATGAACTGCAGAGGAGTGCATGGATGCCTCAAAAACTGACAGAAACGGATGAGAATGAGATGTGCTTCCAAAACACTATTGGCTTTATTTGGATATGCCTCTTAAATATCTGTATAATAAACATAGAATAATGGTCAAAACCATCAAATATTCTTTCATTTGGTGACTCTTATTCTAGCTGCTCCCACATATTAGTGATCAGAGCACAATTCCCTTTTGATTTTTAAGGCATTAAAAACATTTCTGCTTATTTGAAATTGAGAAAATATTTCCCACACTCATTTGTTGAACATTGGCAGTTACAACCAGTGTCCAAATACAGCTACCTCAGATATCAACCATTAGCTTTGAATAGAAATAAATGCACTTATTGCCATATATCTAATGCCTGTAATTATCTGTTCTCTTTTGCTAAGACGACTTGGAATCATGAGTCCATTAGAACAGGCAATCATTCCTTTCTCCAAAGAATTATCTTCCTGCTTCTAATTCTAATGAGAGTCACAGTTTAACTTTGTGCTTGAAAGAAATCCCTGAGAAATCACTGTTGGATCCAACCCTGCTGGGACAAATCTGACAACAAGCATTACTGGTCCTGTTCAGTGAATCTTTCTTGCTCTTTTCTCAATGGTCATTTCTCTGTTTCATCCTTTGTACAACATACCCTTTCTTTGTGTTTGGTGGTATCTTCAATACAGACAGCACATATTACTTCGAAAAGGAAAGAAATATCTTGGGCTTTTCCTCTTTCTTTCCTCCTCCTTTGCTGAATTTTTAAACGTGTTTATTTTGTGCTTTAAAGGTGTTCTTAATTCCTAGCTGTGTCTGATGAATTAATGTTCATCACTGAGTACTCCTATATTTTTCTGCAATGTTATTAATATGCCTATCCATCCAAACAACAAACTCCCAGTGGCATAAACAGAGCAAAGAATTCCCTTTTGCATCTCAACGATACCAGCATAGTACAAAAATATCCCCGAACGTTCACTTCTGTCTCACTTTCCATATGTTATTCAGCAGCCCTTTGCATTCCGGAAAGCTGGCTGGCACGGGCAAATTCAGCTTCCTGACTTGGCTGCCTCCGTACCAGTGTATTTATTCTGCTGCCTTAGGGAATCGGAGTAAGAAATGTCAGCACTAGATGGAGCTCCTGCACAGCAACATCTCAGGAGAATCTCTGGGGCTCGACTGCGTGAGAAAAGCAGAAATGGATGAACAGTGCGGCGTAGCAGGAGGATGCTCTCAGGGCAGTCAGGTTCTCTGCTGCATCCCCATGCCCACGCCATCCCGCAGGTCCCCCATCTCCTGCCAGGACTGCTCCTTTTGAAACGTAGGGGCATCCCCAGGACCTTCCTTCATCCTCAGTGTGTGCACGGATGTAACACATAACATGCAGTCTCGGGGGGGTTTCTGTGTGTGGGACACAGCACCAAACAAGGTAAGAGGTGAAATGACAGTGTGTTAGCATCTGCTAACCAATGAGCCAAGCGTCCACCAGAGCACACAGCCAACTTCCTTCCAGTGAGCCCTTCCTTTTTCACTGAATCCAACTGCTTATTTTTAATAATAAGAGTATATTTCCAGAGATTTTCTATAATCTGGGGGGCTTCTTTGGCAGTTACCATTCCTAGGGGTGGAACACGCTACAAATACTAACTCTTCTGAGTCAAGTTTGTCATAAGGTCTAATGGTCAAATTGGTTTTTATACTAATTAGATATTAACTGGTCAACAAATAGTCATATCTGATACTATGAATGCAGTCTCAAAATATATTGACCAGGCTTTACACTGCCTTTGGGCCAAGAGTTTCTTGTGCAGTTTTACAACCCCACAATCTCACACGGTGTGGAGGTGAGATGAAACACCAGAGAAGGCTGCTCCTGTCTCTGTCCAAGATCACTGTGATGGCTGAAGGATGTGCAACAAGGAGAAGCAGTACTCCCCATTCCTTAATCCATTCCTTAACCCCTCCGAGGGACCTCAAAGAGGAGATCTTTTGCTACATCCATTAAGAAATTAGATATAACCAATGCAGACAGAAATCCTTTGCAGTACATTTCACCCAACCAGTGAGTCTAATCTGCAGCAGTGGATAGATGGGTGGAAATTGCACCAGTGAGTGTAGTAGTGGAGGTACGACACATCGGAACAAGCGAGGCTATCATGGAGGGAAGCCATACCTTACCAATCCATCAGAGGTCCTCGACAGCGCTGTACAGACAGGGGTGATGCCTACTTGGATAAAACCTACTTGGATTTTCAAACCACTTTGACTAGCCCAAAGGCTCTTAAGGATAGCAAGCTGCCTTGCAATAACAGAAATCTTCATGTAGATAAATAATTAAATAGAGGTAGGATATAAAAAAAAACAGGAGAAAGAATTAGTTTTCTTAGTGGAAACTGTGGACAGCAAAGTTCCCCATGGATCTGTGCTAGGCCCTGGGCTACTCATCACATTAATAAATGATCTGGAAAAGATGGGGAAAAATGACAAGATTTCTGATCATACTACACAGAATAAAATCAACAAAAGCTGACAGTGAAGGACTGCAGCGCAACCACAGGAAACTGAGCCACTGAGCAGATGAAATGCAATACTGATGTAAACTGCCATATATGGAGGAAAACAGACCTGGCTTTAAATACACAGCAATTGTTTCTGACTTACTGCTCAGCAAAGAGAGTTATGATAGAGAACTTTACACAAACCACTTCCACTAAGCAGCAATGGTCAACAGCATTTAAAAAAGCAAAATCAGGACTTATTAGAAAAGGAAAACAGAGAAAAGAAAGAGAAAAGGTAAAAAGGTGGACAGTGAAAGATTATTTAGTGTTTCTTATATTATATAATATAAATTATATTAATAAGTGAGTTTTCAAATTAAATCATCAGGTTGCAGACTCAAAATAAACAAACAGGAGAAGGTACTTTTCTTTACATAGTTAGTGGAATTCCTTGATATATTATATTGCACATACCAAAATTTTGCAGGTTTCTTGAGAGCAAGCTGAATGGGGGATAAATGCAGGAAGACCTATTAGATTCAAAAATACTCCTTCAGGGAAGATGTTTCTACACCACAAATCACAGGCTGTGGAACTATGTATTGGAAAAATATCATTGGATGCTGAAAATTATCCCAACTTTAAGTTTAGTATTCTAGAAGAACAGCTAGGCAAAATACTTTGAATGGCATATACTTGATATCCATGTACACAACCTTTGCAAGGCGTAACTATTACTTAGTTATTGAAATGATAAGAGAAAACAATTACAGCACAGTAAGAGGCGCATACCTGCTTGTATCTGCTATCAGTATTTCTTTTCCAAAGGTCTGAGTGCCCACAACCCTAGAAAAGATATTAACTTGTAAAACTCCTACTCATTCTCAAATTCCTTGTTAAACACCCCTTGGTGCACCGACCAATAGAGAGAAACCGTTACATGAAGCAAACCAGATGGTGATATGTCTACTGCTCTTATCTCAAAGCATATTAAGCTAAGGCTTTGTCTTGCCTCATAACCTGCTTTCTACCCATTAAAAAATGTCTATTTAAATCCTGACTGGCATATTTTTCTGGCAGCCTTTCATCCTACTCCTGTGATGCGGCCTTTGCCTCTCTCAAGGATATTAAATAGAAATACATTTTCAATTTTAAGAAGTACACATAATAAAGCAAACTCAACAAACTCATACAGACACTGCTGGACCTTGGCCCTCTTGCACTGCTACACGTTTTTTTCTCTGAAAATTGAGCAGTACAAAAACAGAGCAGAACTTGGAAGTTTGGATAAATTAGGGCAAACTGCTGGGATTTGTTACAAAGACCTGTATGGAGAAGAGTTGCTTGGCGCACCATAGTCAGTGTACAGAACATATACATAATATACACGCAAATGCCATGTGCAAACTCCACTCTTTCACTGAGAGGCAGAATTTGTAATTTCTCATCGCTACTGTATTAACTCCTACCCTAGAGCTGTTTCTAATTAACCCCTGCTGAACTCACATCCAGGCAGACAGATCAGCCACAGGGATGGCCATTGACCCCCCCCCGCAGTGCTTGCTCCGCTGCCAGCAGTGAAGGGGAGAGCAGTGCCCGACCTGCGCTGCCTCTGGCTGCCTGCTGCACAGCGCCCAAACTGCTTGCCTAATTTCATTGGGGTGATTCAACGTGTCACTGTAAAGAGGTCCCCTGGTAAAACTCCATAAACAGCCTGAACGCAGAACACAAGTAATTCCCAAACTGTAAATCTGGCAAACAATAATGCTTCAGTGTGCACATGCACATAAGGATTAAGTCTAACCATTGTGCATCCTAAAATTCTCATAAGGTTGAGTTAAACGGGATTATCTATGGTTTTGTAAAATTCATACAATTTCTTAGCTGAAAGCAAATCTTGCCAGATGTCAACATGCTATTCCAGTACTCAGGGGTCTGTACTAGACTCAGACAACACTTAGATATTAAGCAATAAAATGCCATATATGTGAATTAACTAATAGGTTTGAATTTTAAGAATTACCAAAGTCCTAATCTAAGCAAAGTGTTACATTGCTGTTGATTTGTAAAGATGATCTATTCCTTATGAAATTCTTTTACAATCGTCTTTTTGATACCTTGTTTTCTGATAGTCCCTTGGTCCTGAACAAATTTCTACTGTTATAAATCTCTACAAAAATAATTCAACATGAAAAAGTTTCCTTCTTTTGATTCATCTGAAGCCTGTTGACTTTGATTCCTTCTTGCCATAATTATCTCCTATTTCTGCTCTTAATTGCATAAATGAAACAAACAGAAACAGTAACAAATAGTAGCGGGGCAAAGAAACAATAGAAGATATAATTGAAAAACAACACTAGAAAATTATCAGGCAGTGAATGTCTGCCTCTAACAAAACATTGTGAAATATATGTAAAGCTTTCCACCTTAGCCCAGTGAGTCACTAGCCTTCTTCTTTGTGGCTGCTACACTTTCCTAAGGAACTGCAGAAATTTGTATCTGGCCACGGGATGAGACTTCCATGATATTGGCATCTTCTGTAAAATAGATTTAAGAAACTACAAATAGGAGAAGTAACATAATTTTACAACAAGTTGAGAAGACGACTGCAGCGCGGGCCCGCGCTGCTCTCGCCAAAGCCCGCGTCCACTAGGATGCCCTCGGCAGTCCTCGCCACGACCCACACCGCACTGGGTGCCCCCGCTGTCGCTGGGTCGGCTGCAAGCTGTAGCATCAGGGGGTGAGGGACTGAGCTGCAAACTGAGTTGTTGGGCTCTTACCGGGGCAGCCACTAGCTTATTGTGCAGGAAAAGGCATGTGAGGGGTCACTTGCCTAATGGTGAGAGGTGCCAGCAGAGGTAAAGAACAAGAGAGGGGTCTGCAAGTGGATCCCAAGAGTTTATTTAACAGCAGATCCAAGAGCTGGAAACCCCAAACAATGGGGAGTACCAGGGTTTTATATGGGGACTGGAAGGGGTGGAATGAAGGGGATTAGCCAATAGGGAGAGGGAACATAGGAGGAGTCGACAGAGAAACAGCCAATCGGGACAACTTAGAGGAGGGACTTACAGAAACAACCAATTGGGTGTCGGGGAAGGAAGAACATTCTAGAACTAATACATATGAAACAGGGGAAATACATAAACATAGGCTCATACATAAAACTGGGAGGGGAATACAGAAACCAATGGGCTAACATAATGTAAATTGGTGTGGCAGGGGGCGGTGGGAACTCGCCCTAACTGCAAGGTGACTCACAGGAAGTTGCACACTGCAACAGCCTACTTGGCTGAAGAGCCCAGAGCAATTGAGCCTGATGCTGATAGCTAGTACGAGAAACCTTCGGCAGAAGCAGGTGAAGTCTGGCACAATAGTAGAAAAGATGGTACCCAGGTGACCTTGGTTAGAGGCATTACCATCTGGACCACGGAGAGAGGCCTGGGGAGCCGAGCAGCCCCAGGGAACCTGAGGTTTCACGCTTGCATGGGGTGATCCCCTGATTGCATCCCCTGGTCCATGCTGGGCCAGCACAGCATCGAGGGGAGAGAAGGACAACCAGGTCCCACACTGCTCAGGAGGGAAAGCACAGGGACATCTCACAGAAATGGGAAGATGGGATGTCGTGGGCAGGAAATGCCTCCCCAGAGTGGTGCTCACTTGCATTTGCTGTCTGCAGATTCTGAATGTTCCCCCTGCCTGTATCGATTATGGGAAAATTCACAGCAGATGGAGGTAATTTTGAGTTCGTTTTAAAAAACCCAAACAATCCATAACAAAACCAAATCCACAAATCTCCCAGTAAGGGGAGGTATTTGGATTATTTAAGTAGTGAATCATGTTAGCTGAGAAATTCACAGAAGTAATAAGTGGTCTGTGAATCAGTAGAGGCTGTAGTATATTGACATTACTGAATCTTCAGTTTCAGAAGCAGTTTCTAAGCTAGGATTGATATGTAGAAAAATACAAATGTAAACAGAATTTTTAAATTAAGCTGTTTTAAATCAGCTTTCAAAAAAACTTATTTTTCTTTTTTAGTGTCAGCACACTACTTTAACAAAATTATTTTCTCACTTAATATACTTTTTTAATTAGAAAAGTAGCAGAAACACTAACATAAAAAAGCCCCAAGCAAAAGAAAAGAGAATCCAAACCCTAATCATTACCTTTAAGTATGAAGTATTTGCCACAGCTGAGAAAATAAGGGGGAAAATGAATTTTGCAGTTATCACCTATTATTGTGTCATTATTTGCATCTATGCCCATGGTTCTGTATCCTTTTTATCACTGAGAAGTATGTAAGTTTCATTTGCTTACTGGACTGGAAGACTCTGCTTAAATGCTTCCTAAAAAGAAATAGACATAGGAAATTAATGTCATGAGTTAAGAAAATGTCACTAGGCGTATATAACTTGGATTTGAACAGCTGTAGATAATGTCCTCTCTGGTATACTCCAGGGGCTACCAAGAAAGTTTTCCAAAAAATGCTGAATTCTGTTCAGATGTGTCAGCATGTGGATGGTCTTAACAGTTCCTAGAGATTATTAAACACATAGTTAAAAATAATATGATTTAATAGCCCTTCACAAGCAAAGTCCATTGCTCTCTAATGTGTTTTTTTTAATCCAATATTGCTTATTTACTGGGATCTATTTTATTTCATTATACCCATTGAGGGACCAAAAAGCCAGCTACATTTTAATGACATTTTTTCACATGTGTGTGACCTGACTACCAACAGAGCTGGTTTCTGCCTTTTCCTAAATTAATAGAAAATCAACATCAGGCATAGCACTGTCTGGGTTAATGCCGTGACCCAGGATTAGGGAAAAGGGCCTGTAAATGTCAACAATTAAACTTGAACTCTGACAGAAATGCTGTTTCATCATCTCCAGCAGAGCTTATAGCCATGACCTTTTAGACTCAATTCACCATAGGGATAATTCTCCAAGAAATCCAACAAGGTCTTTTCTTTTGAGCTCCTGTTCGAGGTGTCCATGTGAACTGACATTGTTTGTGTATTTCTTTGCATAAAGTCTCCAGCATTCTGCAACTCGTGGCCATAACATAGAACCAAAAGTATGTGACTCTGCTGCAGGCATGGCAGCCCAATAGGAAAGGATGGAACGTTGGCAGAAATTTGTAGTCACTTGCACATGCACAGAAACAGACCTCAGGCGTGGGCAGAACACTTTTTTGCACTGACAGCAGACAACTGTACACAAAAAATGCCAAAGGGGTGATCAATTTCCTTACAGAATTCTTCTGTTTTCTATCCCTCTTTTCAGGGACACACACACAAGCTGTTATCCATCCTTCACTGTTAGTATTTCTGCATGTTTTTTTCTGTTTTCTTTTGTACAGGCATTAGGAAAACGGACTCTAGATTCTAGACCATAGAACATGACAGAAAACATTAAGGATGGCAGCTAAGGGATAAAGTGTTTCCACCTACACATGGCTGCTGGTACAAGCTGAAGGTACCTGATGATGTTTTCAGAGCATTCTCCAGCTCCTGTTTGAGCCATTGCTTGAATTTCTGCTGTGATGCAAGATGAGACAGGGGAGAAGGAGGAGGGAAGTGTGGGGGTTCTGGTACACTCCACAGTCCTATTGCAGTCTGGCATGGAGATGGGGCCCAGCTGGAGCTACCCAGACCAGGGAAAGGAGAAGCAACCATGGCTGCTAATACAGACACCTGCTGTGTACCACAGGATCTTAACCCCATTAGCATCAACACCCATAACCTGTGACACCTCATAAGTGGGTAAATTGAATGATACTGTCCTGCTTTTCAGCTAGGGTAGAGTTAATTTCTTCTCAGTAGCTGTCATAGTACTATGTTTCCTATTCAGAATGAGAATGGTGTTAATAACACGTTGATATTTTGGGGGTTTTGCTAAGTCATGTTTATCCTAAGTCAAGGACGTTTTTTCCTTGTCTCATGCTCTGCCAGTGAGGAGGTATACAAAAGAAACTGTGAGGGAGCATGGCTGGGACAGGTGACCTAACCAAAGGGATATTCCAGACCATAGAACAAAATACCCAGTATATAAGCTGAGAGGAGTTACCCAGAAGGGCAGCTGGTAAGGGTCTGACACTGGTCATCAGGTGGTGAGAAACTGCATTGCGCACCAATTTTTTTTCCCCCCCTTTTATTATCATCATTATTATTGTATTTTACTTTATTTTCAATTATTACTGTTCTTATCTCAACAAAAAAGTTTTACTTTGATTCTCCTCCCCATTCCACTGGGGTGTGGGGAGAAGAGAGGAGGGCTTGAGCAAGGGGCTGGCAGTGCCTCACCTCCAGCACAGCACACACCTTGGGTGATACTCTGCTGTAAAGAAGGCAAAACCTTCTCCTATCTCAAACAGGTGTTAAAGTGCCTACCAGAGTGAATTCTCTGATTTCAGGAATAATATTCAAAGTACGACATTAGGTCTTCCATTTCCACTTTCTTTGCATGGCACGATTCCTTCTTTATCATGTTTTCCAAAGTTTTTGCCCAAGTTGTCTCCCTGCTTTAAACATGTAAAATGAAGGCAGAATCCCAGTACTCATGATCTACAAATTACCTGTAGAAAGAGCAGACAGCATTTTCCCTACATGATGAATTTGGGATCATAAAACTGGATAGAGGACTAGGGCATCTCTTCATGGAAACACAACAGACATCTTAAAAATGCTCACTCTTACACAACTATTCTAAGTGATTTCAACCTTGTACAGTGTTTAATGCCTATAGGAAATAGAAATTCCTGGAAACATCCTGGAAGAGGATACTGAAGTGGGGAGGGAATTATAAGCAAAAGTAAAACAATTCCAGAAAGACAAAAGAAGTAATAAACACCCTATTTGTGAGGGTCATCTCATTACTTCAGAGAGGTACAGAGCAGGTATCTACCCCTGAGCTTGGGTTCTTTTCACAGTCCATGGAGATAAAGGGGTGCACATAGGACACATCTCATATCACCCTGAAGAGAATGTCTCAAATGTGTCAAACAGTTTGCATGGTAGCAGTAGAGATTTGGTTTTCTATTGATCATAAAAGAAGCCTTGGGGATTGGAAAATGTCTGGTTTTAGTAAGACGATTCCCATCTGTCTCTAAGGGGTTGAGCATTTCATTTTTTCCATATAAGTATGGCCCTGAGAGGCGTATTTAATAATATACCACTACCTCATTGATTAGTTATTTAAATAAAAAGTATAGCAGGCTAACTTCAGTTTTTCTAGAGAGGAGAAGCCAAAAGAGGAATTCGGATTACATATCTTCTGAATAACTACTTTTGTATTTTTGTTTACAATGAAATCTAATGCATATCAGGTGCTTGAAATTATGTGGAAAAATCCAGGCTGAACTGTCAGTTGTTACACTGTATTAAAGTAACTAAAGCCCTCGATGTCATGACGGCATTTCTCCCTTTTTAGAGAAAGGGACTGTAAACACTTCTGACTTACTCCCATGAGTCAGGCATCTTTTTTCCCCCGTTTGAACCAGCAGAGTATTTCTGATACTGAGCAGCTACGGAGGAAAGCTTGCATGGGTCACAATGACTACAGGCATAACAAAGTCTATGCACTTCAAACAAAGAACGTTTTTAGGGTCTGTTGCAGAGCTATGTTTTCCTAAGCATTACTGATTAATTGTGTTTGCTACCAGCTTTATTTATAGAAATATCACATTTAATCCCATCCCAAGCCCACTGGAAAAGGAGCAATCAATGATCAGCAGGCAAGTGAGGAGCTGCTAAGAGTGGTTTTGCACTGGGAGGCAAGTACTTGCTGCATCAAGGCTCAGAACACATCAGACAAGCTCTTTCAGGATCAAGCCAAGTAAGATTATATCTTTACTTGTGGAAAAAAGTGCATCTTTTCATGGAAGAGTCATTTATTACATCTGAGATCTCAAGTATATCTCATAAACAGTTTCCAGTATGTTGGAAGTCTATACCCTAAATATAAGTACCTTAGTTTAATGCAGTGAGTCTAAGACACAGCATATAAAATCAAGGTAAAATACTAAGAGGAAAATAATTTGTTTAAGGTCACGAGGCAGCTGAACTTTAAAGCAAAATCACGAGCAGCTCCGTTTCTCATTCATTGTGTTCTCTGGCAGTTTACGAGGGAATAAATCAGTAACTGCTTTAATATGACTGAAAAGTTTATTTACCCATAGAGTTGAGTACAGAGCTTCTAAAAAGATTAAAGTGCTCATTTAGGTATGACCTTGGTTTATCAATGGACATAAGGACACATCTGCATGCCTGACTTTGATTCAAATAGGTTTAGGAATGTAGCCCTCTCTTGCATCCAGGACTGACAGGATGCTGTGTGGGAATACACAGACCTCCAGTCACACAGCTTTCATATGACATAGGCATCTCTGGGCCCTCTTGAATGGTGATGTTCTTTTACACAACACTAATCAGAATTCATTTTTTACAATGAAATATTAGAAACAACTTCTCAGGCAAGCTGCCAGGTATTTTAACTACCATGAAGGTTAAGAAAGAAAACAACCAGCAGACACCTGAAAACAAGAGCTAAGAGTTCAACAGGCAGAAAAATATCCCTGCTAGTAATGTGCCTTGGATCTTTTCCAGCATTAGAATCTAATGTTGAATTTCTGGAGCCAGAGACAGCTTTGTCTTTCCCATATGTATCAATCTATTTAATATTTAATCCTGATATGACATGGCATAGAGTAGTGATTCTAAGAATGAACTCCAGAAGTCATCTGAGCTCAAATTCTGCCTGTCCTACATGTTTGGGAAGTTTACATTAGTGCAAGTATCTTGGGAAAAGATGAATTTTTTCTGAAAGTTTTCATCTGTCCAGAGATTTAAAGTGTTTAATGAGGCATTGGAGAGATTCCGTGTGAGATGGTCAAAACTGCAAGACAAACAATCATAGGATGACATATCACTTGCCGTGTATGTGGTCTCTGTGGGAGTGCTTTAATAAATAATATATTTTTCCTAAATTAAAATCTAATGTGTAATAATTTCATGATATATGTAACCATTCTTTTTTCACATTGCCTGCAATGTTTACTGAGAATTCAGCTGTGAAAATAGATCCTGTCCATTTGTCACTTTCCATGTTTGCTTAAATGTATAACCATGAGCCTGTCAAACCGTGATGAAGTGGTGGGTAATGGCAGCAAATTGAAAAAATCCATCCATTTCCCCAACTCAGTGACATGTGCAGTTTCCACTGCAGTGACGTATTTAACAGAGCTGCAAACAAGCACAAGCATGGGTAAAATCATGCTGGGAATAGACCATGCTGTTTCTCCTCTAGCTCCATTCCTGGTGCTTCCCCAGATCAAGACCCAACAGCTCACACTTCCATAGCAGATCTCACAATATTTAATTTTCTCCTTAAAATCTCCATTACGTGCTTATTGATCAGCATCTGCACTTCCCATTAGCTTCCAAACCTTGTGCTTTCCACATACGGTTTGAAATCACAAAGCAGATATAGGAATAGCAGCAAGTAATTAAACCAAAAAAACTACACTTTGTCCATAATTTTTCTCCATTGTGCCCATGGCAACCCCCTGGTGCTCATTCTTGGGCCATGGTTTTTCAGTGCCTGGGGTAGGCAATGGATTGCCTGGTAAATAACTTGCTCGATTTCACACTAAGTGACATCATTGTACATTGTCAATACTGCTGGGAGGGGAATCAGATCTGCTTTCCAGATCACCTCCCAGGCATGTGATTTTGAAAAGGTAAGACAGTTTAGAGGGGGGAAAAAAAAAGTGTGATCTCTCACCTTGCATTTACATTTGAAACAAATCTCAACTTCCTACTTTCACTGTCTCAGGTTTCATCCAAGCCACAGACCTGAAAGATAACACCTTCACTCTTCACTTGATTTAAGACACAAAGGAGGCTTTCACCATCTCATAAAACAAGTGGGAGGAGGAAAAATAACCTTTAAAATACAGTCCTTTCAGAAGACTGGTTAGAATGAACTGTATTTATAAATAGTTTACCAGTTTGAATTTGGCTTAGGTGTGTTTTACACATTATTAAATAATCACCAAGTCAGGAAGATTAGCTGCCCAGTTAAAATTTCTTCATGACTTAGAAAAATACTGCAGCTGGTAAAAAAAAAGGTACATACCTTCATTTAGTACAAGAAAGTGCAATTCTAATGGGGCCAATGAACTTAGAGCATCACAGAATCATCAAGTTTCTAAGAGATCTTCAACATCATCTAGTCCAACCAGCAACCCAGCACCACCATAATTACCCTGAAACTATATCCCTAAGCACGTAACATCATTTACACATTACGTTCCTATACTGTTGTTTAGCCTAGTAGGGTGATGTATCCCATGAGAAAAAAAACCCAAACAGATAAGAATACTGAAGTATTTATTCTTACAAATCTTGATGTTGAACTTCAGTTCATCTTAATTACCTTTCCTATTACACATCTCTATTCTAGATCTTGAGCATTAGGGTCCTTTCTCGTATCTTTGATGGGCCAAAATCAGACATGAGGTACCAAAGAGGGAAAGCTAATTTTTCAGCTAATAAATATATGACTGTTTTTTTTGGAATAGCTAAAGGATGAATAATGAATAACCAGCAGATAAAATTTGTTTGTAAAGACACATAAATGTTAGGCAACCTGCTATTACTATTTGCTTTTACTCACGCTATATCTCAATCAACATCTTTCAGTCATAACTGTGCGAGCAAACTTCTTCATTATGCCCTTTATACACACTAATGAATGAAAAAATGTGAGTGCTGCAAGACTGTCACACGAACTGTATACAGTTTAATAACTACCTGCATTTAGGCTGCCTCAGCTTCCCAGGACACCCCACTGACAGCACCAACATCACTCAGAGGAGCTGAGGTCACATTTGACATTCTGGGTTTTGCTGTTCTGTTTGCTTGTGTGTTCCTTGATGATCTAATTAATTTTAAGCGTTATAGCAGAAACTCTCACATGAAAACAGCACAGAAATCTGCACTCCTGCCATGTATCCAATTCGTATAGATCTGACTTTGAAGAATTATTCCACAAGCAGAACACCCTGGGAGGAACTTACCCATTTGGACGTTTAATTCCACAGTCACTGGGGATGGTAACACACATGTATCCAGCAGGCTCAAAGGGCACCTTTAACATATCTTTTTCTGAGCCCTTAAACACCCACCTCTTTCTCCCCTTCTCTTCAAATGTTATTCTCCCATCCCATTGGTAAATAATAAATAGAAAGCTCAAAGGGGGGAGGAAAAAAATACTCCTGACTTCTTTTTGCCTGAGAAAACTACTTACAGAAATATTGGAATTCATAAAACACACAAAAATGGAAACAAAACCTGGAAGAAGACATGTCATTCTGCTCAGTACAGACCAAACTAAAAACAACCTACCAAAACAAGCCAAGGTACTGTTGACCATAGAGTCTCATTTTGGGTGGCCAAAGTAAGTGCTCTTATATTACGCAGCATTAATAACTCCCAGGACTTCACTTCCCAGAGGAAGCTGCCACAATGAGTTAATGGTCATCAGTGGAGCACATATTTGAGGAAGGGACAGGTACCAGAGACCACACCACTGGAAACAAAGAGTTTATAATTCAGGTAGAGAGCGTGTGTTTGAATCCACCACCTGATTTTACATAAAGAGCTGTGGGAACACTTCTTGGGCCAAAGGGCCTGCGCAAGACATGCTGCAATCCAGGGTGGGAGAACAGCCAGGAATGCACTTGTCCTACCTTGGTGGCCTGGAGGCACCAAAGCAAGGACATAGAGCAAGAGACAGCTGTGCCAAGTCCCCTGGCCTGGGGTGGGCAAGGAATCACTTCTAGACATGCACCCACAGGCCAGTTTATGCTTTAGTGCATCTTTTTATGAATGTAGGAATAAATGAAGAAAGGGTCACTGCTTGGTGGTGCATCTCTTAAAGCAACGGGCCTCATCCTTTGAGGGATGAAGGCTGTCCTCTGACTGTTCATTGTCCTTCATCTTCTTTTAATAATGAAAAAAATACCCGGTCACAACATTTATATCTAGCAGAGCAAAAGATGGTTGCAAAGAACACTGAATACTTTTCCCATCGCTTCTGACAAGTCTGTTCTTGCAACTTAATTTCCTGTTGAATCTGCAAGTATGTAATTCTAAAATAAAGATTTTTCTTTGCAGAACAGAAAGCATCTAATGATGAGAACTCATTATTTGGGACATGAGGAGTTCATATTATAGATTGAGAGATAATTAAAAATGGTAAATAGAGTACTTTCAGGAGGCTTTATTTGTGACAGAAACCACACTGAGGGAAACCTGTAGCTCAGCAATGGCACAGATTTTCCTGAAAAAGAGGGAAGTATTATATATATGTTACTACACTTAATCAAACTCTCTCCAGTGGCTTGCCTTTTTTTAGATTCCATTTTTAGCTCTTCAGAAATAAGTAATTTTGAAGAATATTTTAGGAAATATTTATTAGATCTATGCTATTCTTTCATAAAGTCTTTTTTGAAGATGTTTTAAACTGCATTTCACTTGTGCTTGACCATAACAAGGCAATCAAAATATCCTGCTGTTTACCACAGGAGAGCATTTAGCTCCCTGATCAAGTTGCTTCATGCACGAGTGTTAAAAAGAAGAGTAGTAAAGAACCATCATTGAACTCTTACCAAAGCAGGAATTGACGAAACCATACCACCTACAAGCATGGTCCCCTCCAATCCATCTGCCACGGATGTTGGATGCAAAACTGAGGGTAGTGCCCGAGATGCACACTAACATGTCACTGATGCTGATGTTGAGGAGAAGCATATTGACTGGATTGCGAAGGATTTTAAACTTGCAGAAGAGGATGAGGACAATCAAGTTATTCAAGAAACCAAAAACCAAGATTAATCCAAGAAAAACAGCCACTACTGTGTGCCCACTTCGTGAGAGTCCAGCCTTTGGCTCAACAGGATCAGAAGGTGCACCAAAGCTCAGGTTATATGTCCAAGTGTGGTTCATTTCGGACTTCACCATGGATCAGTGAGCGCAGAGATGCGGGGTGTCCTCTGCTGAAGCACTCCAGCAGTTTCCCAGAAGAGTCATTCCATCACAGATTAAATCATCTCAGGAGCCTTGTGATCCTTGCTCAGATGAGATATCTCTTACATAGTTTTCCAGGTGTGAAACACTCTACTGCAGCACAGGAGTATTTTGCTGCACTGTGTCTTTCCAGGGGTCTGCTCTGCAGTTACTCCAGGGCAGCAGAACCAAGTGAACAATTACCTCAGTTTCATCTTTCTTGTTTAAACCTAGGATAATATTAGATGACCTTTTTTGATGGTCAGAATGGAAGGTATCTTAAAAAGGTGCTTCAGCATGGTCTCCTTTTTCAGAGCAAATGGACATCCCTATCAGTGGTAGCTACCCTCCTTTCCTCTGACCGTGGGTGTCTTTCTGAAAACACAGAAAAAACAAATGGTAAAAACCAAACAACTCTTTCTACACAAAGACCAAAAAATAGGTACATAATTTACTAACAGTTTCTCCCTTTTTGAGCTGTAACAAATATCTCTCATTCTTTTCAGTTTTAACTCTGATTTTTAACAGAAACCTCAGTTTGTTTACATTTCCTTGGATGTTTTAAGCAATTTTTCCCTAGCTCACATTTTAACACGGAGAAGGTTATTTGCACCTTCCTAGAGAAGTTCCTCAGGTGAGAAAATGCATGGTGAAACACATCTTTTGCATCAACTTCCCAGAGGAAGAACTCTGTCTTCCTCCACATTAAGTCAATCTACACCAAGTGAAGTTTCATTCTTAGCTATACCTTAATTAAAATGATGAAAAATTTAGGAGAAGGTATTTCTTTATCCAGAAAGGATAATTTCAAATGTAGTCCCTCAAGCTCTCATGTGCTTACAAAGGTTTGCAGACCTGTGATATCAATTTCTCTCCTCCCACATTTACCAGTGAGCAGATGTCTTCCTTTATTATTTATAAAGCAGCCAGACACCCAAAGCCTCACATCTCTCCTATCACAGGCACGAATTTTACCTGCATGCAGTGAATGCATTGTGTGTGTACTTCATGAAGCAGTGGTGCTTAATGTAGGTGCATACCTATGTGGCCTGCCTCCTATGTGGCTGCATGCAAATTCTGCACAGAATTTTCCATAAAAAGGGAGATCTGTGTATATGTATACATATATATATATTTGAATTTCCACTCCTCAGTGCAAAATGCTGGGCTAAAAAACCATGAAAGCTTCTCTTTCATGTGTCATGTACTCTTGGAATGGTTGCACACAAGTTAAAGTTGAGCATCTCCTATATTACTCCTAACTCTTTTCTGGAAATTGTCATGTAGAAAAATACATAGTTAACAACTGGGAAATTGAGAGTTCAGTTTACTGAAGATTCAGAGGTTGCTTCCTTTTCGTCTTTTATATCTTTGTGTCATGGTAAGCTTTTAGAATAAGTATTTTGTCTTTCTGTTTCCCTACTTTCACAAATTCACTGTGCTAAATGTGATTTTGAAGTCTAACATATACAGTCTATCTTAATGTTTTTTTCTGGTGAGTAAATTATGTACACTTCACAGCCCTTCTACTGTTTGGTCATTGAGAATCTGAAACACTGATGCTTTCTGATTTTTTCCTCCTCCTTTAGGAGGTACATGGTAATTTATGTTGGAAAGGGTCCCAGGTAGCATATCTAAGAGAAAGAACTTTTGAAGTCCTCTTTCTACAATTTTGAAAAAAAAAATCTCCTACCCAATTCTGGTTGCAGGTTATAGAAGGAAACTAACTGTGTCTAACCATCAATATACTCTAAATGTACTTGTAATTGTGTTTAAAAGAACAGAGTTAAAATTTAGTGGAATAAAAACCAAATCTTAAAAATATTCTTCTGAGCATTTCTTCTATGAGAACAGGCTGAGAGAGCTGGGGTTGTTCAGCCTGGAGAAAACTCTGGAGAGACCTTGCTGCAGCCTTTCAGTTCTTAAAGGGGACTTTAGAAAATGGGGAGAAACTTCTTAGCAGAGCCTGTAGCAATAGGACAAGGGGTAATAGTTTTAAACTAAAGGAGGGTCAATTTAGATATAATGAAGAAGTTTTTTACTACAAGGGTGGTGAAACACTGGAACAGGTTGCCCAAAGAGGTGTTAGATGCTCATCCCTGGAAGTGTTCAAGGTGAGGCTGGAAAGAGATCTGAACAACCTGATTGAGTTGAAGATGTCCCTGCTCATTGCAGGGGAGTTGGACTAGATGACAATTCTGCTTCTCAAAAGATGTTAAAACTCCAAAATAATAAAACCTGCAATTCCATCCAAGACAAATAAATGAGCATCCAGTTTGTTCCCTTGAATTTGTCAGAGTTGACAGGGGATGGAAAACATACCCAAAGCGATACAAAACATATGGCCAGGTGAAATGGGCCAAAAGTTCATTTAACATCACCAGCTATTGAATGCTGCAGCTGTTAACTGGTTCTGACAGTAAAAGTCTAAAGATACAGCAAAGCGGATACCCATCACTGCTTGTATTTTCTCTGAAGTAGTCTGTTGGAAAAAAATAAGTTTTCAGAAGATGTTAGATCAGCTTCTGGGAGCACAGGCTTTAATACTGAGAGTGAGAGGCTTCTCTTTGCACTTGACACCACACATTATTTTGAGCAGTGAAACTGGTTTTTTCCTTCTCACTTTGCACCCAAATAACTTATTGAACACATTAGCTTCACAGGTTTCCAGCTGGGAGATTCTTTACCATCTTCTCTTGCGATGTTGTGCAACATGTCAAAGATGATGATAATTCACTTTAAATATTTAAAAGCTGAAGAAAATTCATAAAATGCATAAAATCAAACTTCATATTACTAAAAAAAGCTTACATTACCTTCTTCCATTACATCTACATTATTCTCTTGGTTTATAAAGGAGCTATAAAAAAACCCCTTATATTTACATATCCACATAACTTTAATCAACCTGTTGTTCAGTTCATGTAAAAATCAATTTTAAAATAGCAGTTTTCCTGCATTTAAGAACTTATATTTCTAAAAAAAAGTTAAATTAAAAACCAACCAACCAAACAAACAAAAAAGCCCCACCAAAACCAAATCCCCTAGGTAACATTTTAAAGACAATCCCAGATGAAATTTTATGAAGGAAAAATCACTTTTTTGACCTACTGACAGAATTATGACCGGAATAGTGTATTTTTAAGTTGACATACCTTTAACCTCATCTTCCAGATGAGAAACTGAATTGTTTTTAACAGAAAGCATCCAAAACCAGAGGTATCAGCTGAAATAATTATTTTAAAACACAGCTGAAAGATGGGGGTCTTCATGGGACTTCACAACACTGAGGTCAGAATTCCCATCTGTTCTGGACTATTTTATCTGTGCTCCAAGCCACACTGCAAGATTTCAAGAGATCCACAGAGAGGTCTCTCTTAGAACTAAGCTAGAAGACTAAGAGGAGGTTCTATGGTTCAGATGTTTGGGTATGTCCCAGCTCCCAAAACCTCCTGTCTGTGGAAGAACCTCTTGTATGCAGATCAACAGAGTTACTTTCAGCAGTTCGCGTTCGCGACACAGACAGACATGGAAACGAGAACAACGTTAAGTACAGAACACGTCATGAAGTCCACACGTTTGAATGCCATACTGTTTACTCACGGGGAAAATCTAAGTCTCGTAAACCCCCGCTTTTGAAATAAAAGCTACTTTTATCCAGTATATTTAAAGTTAAGGCAACCCCTCTTACGTGCAAAGAGGAAGTTTATGCACAGAAATGTCTATGCTTAGATGAGACAGACCCATTCTCGAGCTGGGCTGAAGCCGTGAGAAGCGTCTCAGAGCCCGAGCCGGGACGGTGGTGGCAGCGGGCACTGAAAGCACCTCCTGAACGCCCGGGCTCACCCCAGGCTTCTAAACTCTGCACCAAGCAAAAGCCTCTCCAGCCAACCTCCGCTTAGGCTTCTCCTTTCACAAACTTTTTCACGCTTCTTTGGGAGGGGAGGGTGGCACAGAGCACTGGAGGAAAAACCCACCTGTATCTTTCATCCACAGCAACCCAAAGGGAAAACAGCCACCAAAGTCTCCGGCAAACACGTCCCGAGCGGCTGCTACAGGAGCCCCGGTACCCCGGGCTGCCTTCCCGGGCGGTGGTCGCCGGCAGCCGGGAGCGGACCGCCCGCGGAGCCGCGGGGCGCTCACTCTGCGCGGGATGGAGGCGGCGGGCTCGCCCTGCCCGCCCACAGCCTTCTCCTTCTCCCCTCCCGCGGCAGGCTGCGAGGATATCCAACTTCGGGAGGGCGGGGGAGAGTAAACAGATGGCTTTTACTAAATTAAAGAATAGGAGCAGCGAGGCGGATCTCGTCCCGCTGCCGCCCGCAGCGCCCGCAGCTCCGCCCGCGCCGGGGCGGTGCCGCAGCGCCCCGTGAGCCCGCACCCAGCCCGGCTGCCCCTCCTGCGCCAGGGGTGCTCCCCCAGGGCATCCCTGGTGGTGCCGCACGCCTGCTCAGCAAGCTTGGGCTGGGCACTCTTTTCACGCTTACTGCTGGGAAACACTTTTTGGGGTTTTGTTAAGCAAGCAGGTATAAACACCTGCTCAGCAGCGGTCAGGAATGCAGTTTAAACACGAGTCAAAATTGGGGGTTTTGACTTGACAAAACCAAAACCAGACATGTTTTGTGTGTCAGTCATTTGCATTGTCCGTGTTTTTCACAAATCTTTACATTTTCAGCATTTGCAGACTGAACAAACACTATGGTTACCGTGTGCTGAAACCAATGTTTTCAGAAATATGTATGTGTATGGCAGAAACAGCATATGGCTTGAAAAACTATGTAGTACTGTGTCTTTCTGTTACTACTACTGCCTACTGCTATCCCGCTCTTTGAGAATTACTGCTCTAATCTTTCTACATGAGAAAAAAAAGTGCCCATGGGGAATGATTTGCTGGAGAAAACCACTGAGAGAAAAACATTCTAGACTATACTTTGCTTTGTTGAACATTTCTTAGCTCTGGTTCTTGCTGAATTTCTAATGAGTCTTTTAAATTTGTAGATCACAGTTAAAGTGATCATCACAGTCATATTAGTCCGCCTAAGCTAGATCTTATCTGATCACACTCGCAGCTTTTTCACCATCTCTGGCTTCAAGAGAGACAAACCGGTGCACCTATTGTTATAGAAAAACAGTCCAACAAAAAGAAGATGCTGTGAAGTTTATTCATAAAATCTTTCCCCAGTGAAAGCCTAAACAGACCTCATATGTATTATCTGTTGTACTAATAACAATAGTTTGTTCCAAAATTCAGCCTAAGAAAAACTATTTCAATAAATAAAACATGATTTTTTAAAAAAAATAAATCAGGAAAATACCTAATACCATCATCTTCAGAAAACACACTGTATCACAATTTTGTTGATTAGAATTCTACTGTAAACTAAGAACAGCTTCTCCCAGAATAAAAAAAAAAAGGAAAAAAAAGTGCAAAAGTCACATTCAGAGGGAGAGCAGGAGTGTACCTCCTTTAGAGATACCCAAGTAAAATCAAAATTAAGTGAGTTCATTTTTTAAAATGTCACTTGTAAAATGTGTACCTCTGAAATTCTCCATTTTGGCATTTAGTTACCAAAACAACCACAGTCACTAGTTGGACATACGATAATTTTTCAACAGCATGAAAATAGGTGGTGTTAAATTGAACTTCATTACCTGGTGCAAAGTCAGATGAAACTGCTTACTAAAAATACTAAAAAAAGTGATTTGAAATTCACTTACCTGCTATGAACTTGGAAGAATTCAAAAAGTGGTTTGTAGCAGCAAAAAAAAAAATCCCTTATCAATACAAAAAAAATCGTCATACAGTTTACATTCATTGAACCTCCTTTTGTTTCACAGATTCAGAGCAGTTTGGCAGCATTACTAATTGCCAGGGTGTGTCAGTGAAGAGCTGCTGTGCTCTGGGTGGTATCCATTTGGACTGTAACTCTGAGGTCCTGATGGTGCTTCAGAAATTAAGTGGGGGCATTTGATTTTAATTCCTGGTTTTGTTTCATAAAAAAATAATAAAATTTTACAGAGAATTCCAGCATCTTCCGTGAATTTCCTGGTTACCTCTTGCTTCCAAACAAATCTTGTGAGTTTTAGTGAAGTCTCAAATATCATACAAAAGAAGGGACAGTAGATTTATCGAGTGGGGAGCAGTACTGAGAACACCTGCTGTTGTGTTTACCGGTATTGTACAACACGTGGGAAGTTGAGATTGTGTCCAGATACTGGTTATCTCCTACCTTCAGAAGCTGCCCTTACATCTGAAAGCATGTAACAGCTCTTTAAGTTCCTTTCTTATGTTCCTATAGGAACTCCTTTTAGTATGCTCATTTATAATCTCCCTAATTTGGCTCTTTGAGAAAGACCCAGTTAGTCCAGCTTAGCACTAGAGGTAACCTCTGTTCTGGTGTTCTAAAAAGAAAAAAAAATGTTTCCTGACTCTTTCCTTACTTTTACAAAAAAGACATCAGCCATCATAGTTTCACTGGCTCAGCATACACTGTAGGGCAGTTCCTGGGCTCAGTGACATGCTGTGCACACCCGAGATACCGCAGAGTGGTGGTGCATTCCATACTTTTGCCAAGTAGTTGCCGTGATAACATTGGAATAATTTTGTTTTGCACGACAGTAACAAAATAATTAGAAAACATAGGGAAAGGGAGGGAAACACTTCTTTTCTGCCTGTCCACAGCTGCAAGTACTAATAATTCTTAAAATCCTTACTGCAATGGCATTTGACAATGAAGCAAAACCAAAGCACCCTCAGATTTATCACAGTACCTCACAACCAACACCTAGAAAACCAACTCATTGATTGCTTATAAAGAATGGCAGCAGATAACAAATGCTGTTGGGGAAGATGAAATAGGAAAACCTTATAAATATGATTGCCTGGCAAAAGATGCTGAGAATGTGGAAACTATAAGCGAGATTGAAATGAAAGCCAGCTTTGAGATACCAAGCCTTAGTTACTGAACAACCGGAAAACAATGGTCTGGCCGCTGAGGCTAATCCCCCTTATGACTGAACAATACCCTCTGCTTGCAGACAGGTCCAAAGGTCAAAGCAGACCCTACTAGCTTGGCAGAAAGGGTCCAAAGAGTAGTTTTTAGGGTTTAAAATGTAACACAGTATGGTAATGTAATGATTCTTACAGGTTGTATGTAAATGCTATAGGATTTGTATCTTGTATTAGATTGGTTAATGAAAATTAGAATATTCAGCACAGAAGATGATTTATAGCTTTGCAAATGAGAACCTCGGGCTCTCTCGCTCTCTCTTGCACGCCTACTCTCTTGCACTCTTGCGCTCTCTTTCTCTCTCTCTCTCTCTTGCTTCCCTTGCTTTTCTGCCCTGCCTCGAGCTGCGCTAGCAGCTCCAAGCAGGGCCCCTATACCCACACCTTTTGCAATAAACCTCATGTTCTAAGACCAGCCTCAAGAGATCTCTCGTCTCTAGCATTCCCGACCGTCCAGACCGACAGCAGTTCCTACAGAAGCTTCCACAAAATGCATTGGCCTGGATTACATATCTAGATGTTTTGGATGGCACAGATTGCACAGTTTGTGAGTTTGGACAGGGAGCAGTTGATATGAGTTCAATATTGAAATTGCTCATAATCTCCTTATTCTGCAGAAAGCATATGAAGATAGGACTAAAAGCAGCTACTAACATTTAGGGTTATATACAAAAATATAGTCATTCCTGTTTTGGAATTAAGATAACATGTTACATCATAATAAAACCACTATTAAAAAATTTTGAAATGCCTACAGAACAGTGTGGAAGACGATTTTAATTTCATATAAACTAAGAAAGAATTTGTGAGTCAAAACCAAGTTTCTTCACTTAAAAACAATTTTTAGATTCAGTTACCTACACAGAGATATCTGATGTGTTTTGAGACATCCTTGAAAATCACTTGCAACTCTTTTCTAAGAGGAGCTAAGCCAGAGGAGTGTGGGTCTCCAAAACGTGGTCTAATAAAAGACACTATTTGTAATAGAGGCTAGAATCTGTGTGCATAAGGCTTATCTAATTTTCCAAGTATATTTTCTGGTCTAATAAAAGATGTTAAAAACTCTGTCTTGAAACTTTGCCTTACCTGCCTTTTGAGTATCACAGCAAGAGCAATGTGACCATTCAGCGAACCAGTTCTTTCAGTTCAGGTCTTATTTCTGGGGGATGATTTTTCTTAGGCTTATGTGAGGCTCTGAAATGCCTACGTGAGCTTCTTTCTCATTTTTGGACTTCATTTGAATTTCTAAATCACAATCAGTGTGTATTTAATTTACCTAAAGATTCAAAAGAGGCATCTAAGTTGTGAGACAGAGAAGCATTTTGCAGAGTCTGGATCTAGACAACAGATCCCCTGACTCCACAGTGTGCGTACAATAGTTGTGGTCATGTCCCCTCTTCTTTAACCAATTCCATTGCTCTCACCCTCAGTGTGGCTGAGAGTTACCCCAGAGTCCCGGCACCACACAGCATATCTAGATAGGACTAGAATGTTTATCTTTATGGTAGCTTTCTTTCTGAGCATTAGAGTAAGTGTAAACCATTCTTCTGTAACTTTGCTTTGTCAACTTCCTGGTCAACAGCCAGATGAACATGAGTTGGCAGTGGTCCCAGCCAAGAATGTCAGTGGCATCCTGGTTGGTACCAGCAATAGTGTGGCCAGCAGGACCAGGGCAGTGATTGTCCCCCTGTACTCAGCACTGGTGAGGCCACACCTCGAGTTCTGTGTTCAGTTTTGGGCCCCTTACTACAAGAAGGACATTGAGGTCCTGGAGTGTGTCCAGAGAAGGGCAACAGAGCTGGGGAAGGGTCTGGAACACAAGTCCTATGAGGAGCAGCTGAGGGAACTGGGGTTGTTTAGCCTGGAGAAAAGGATGCTCAGGGGGGACCTTATCACTTTCTACAACCACCCGGAAGGAGGGTGTAGTAGGTGAGGGTTGGCCTCTTCTCCCAGGCAAGCAATGACAGGACAAGAGAAAATGGTCTCAAGTGGTGCCAGGGGAGGTTTAGATTGGACGTTAGAAAAAATTCCTTCACTGAAAGGGTGAAAGGTGTTGGAATAGGCTGCTCAGGGAAGTGATGGAATTACCATCCCTGGGAGCATTCAAAAGATGTGTGGATGTGGCACCTGGGGACATAGTTCAGTGATGGATGTGGCAGTGCTGGGTTAACAGTTGGATTTGATGATCTTAGAGGTCTTTTCCAACCTTAACAATTCTATGATTCTATGAATAAATGTTTGGTGGAGGTTATTTTGAAGTTGCCAAAGAAGATCCTGTGCCTTTGTATTCACAACTCATGCCATCAGCACATGAGGCCACAGGAAAGCTCTCAGAAATGCGGACACAGTCAGAAGTTACCCCAGAAGGCAAGAGACTTCAGGTACCACAGATGTGTGCCTCACTTCACTAGTGTAATGGGGGATGTATAAGGAACATCTTTCTTTGCTGCAGTAAAGGGGAAACTGAGGCAGCAAACGGAATTTGTTCAAAAAGACAGAGTGGGAACTATGGAGGAAGCTCAGTTTGCTATTAGGGCTTTACCCAACATCCCTTTCTTTTATGCAAGATGGAAGCAAGTTTACATTGTTGTTGCCTCTGGAGATCATGTGTTTCTCTGACCTGCTGTCACCCAGAAAGAACAGGGCTGACCAGAGCCAGACCAGGGACAGGAAAGCTTCACAGTCTGGTGTATAGCACAAGTCTCATCCTCCAAACCCCTGCAGGCATCTCTCGTGCTTTCCCGTGGCAGCCAAGGGAGGGCACAGCATACACTGCTGACATTGGTCCTCAGAAGACAGATATTCAGTGTAGCTGCTGATTGAAGATAAAAGAGCAGAGAAAAAAAGATTAAAGGACTAAAGAAGGCAGGTTAGGCACTCTACGTTTGCACTCTGCGTGTTTGCATTTGGCTGGGAGAGCCTTTCCCCAACAAAAGTCCCCTGCAGATGTTCTCCATCCTGCCTCATGGCCAGCACATACCCTAGAAAAACAGATTACAGGCACTTCCCTCTCCTTCCTCACTCTGGCAGCTCCATCATTCCCAGTACTCACACTGGAAAACAGGTGGGTCACAGCCTTGCCCAGAGGCACCCTTTGTTTTCTTTGTTGTCTGGCCACAATAAAGGTGCCTCAGAGACAAGAAGGATTTTGGAATATTATTTTGCAGTAAGTCAAATAATAAAGACTAAAAATCATCAAGACTACTTCCAACAAAATGGATTTTTTAAAGGCCTGGTTATTTAAGCCTTCAGTTTGCATTGCCCTGGTGGGGCACCACACCTTTAGATGTGTGTCTGAGTAAGCATGCAAGTGACAGAAACAGAGATGAATATTTGTGATGCTTGCTGTTGCATATTTAATTCTTGCAAGCACATCTGTTCTCTGTGTACCCAGGAATTAATGCTAAACAGTAAACAGCCTCCCTAACAGCCTCTGCTGTGTCTGCTTCCTTACAGTGATACTCTAACCCAACATCATCAACCATGTCTGCTTCCCAAAATCTTGTGTCAGTCCCTCTGGCACCTTGAGGAGTTTTGCGTCCATGTCATCAAAGCCCAAGGGGCTGCAGGAGGCTGAGACACCGATCCGGAGTCCTTCACCCCTGCACCATTTCCTGATCTGATTTTTCTGTGAGGGAAGGTTTTCTCCAGGGCAATAGAAAGGGAATAAAACTCGTGAGTTTCCTGATTCTTATTCAGAAACCACTGCTTGAGATGAGGAAGGCAAAGCACTGCTTTTCTCTAGCTTTGTTCTGTCTGGCCATCCTGCCGTCCACCAGTGGTTGAGACAACTGGGTACCAGTCAGAGCTTGTCAGTAATTTGGGAGATGGCTGAGGCAGTTTGCTTTCTAGCATTATCTCCAGCTCAGCTGAAATCTGTTATCTCCTTACTTATAAGACCTGCCAGCAGGGATGATAATGGAAGATCCTGAATAATTTGTCAGTCCAAGCTAGCAATGGACACAAATGTCAGATCTGCCACAGGGAGAAGGTAGGGCACTGAGCTGTTTTGTATTTCTGAACATGCTGTTGCCACAGTGCTACATCTTAGTTTTCTTAGCAACTTCTTAGCTGTTCCTTTGAATCAAAGATGATTTTTTTTACAGTAGATACATTTCATCCTGGGTGTGAGACTTGCTTCCTTCATCTGGCAGACTGTTTTCAGCAAAAGGAAGGAGGCAGGTGTAGAGCCCACCGAGATCAGAATTAGATGTACAGAAGAATAGACTAGGGTGAAGAAAAGCATGAGAGATCATCACAGAGGAGGATGAAATTACATATATTGAAAGATTAGCAGGAGTCTTCAGTTTGTTTCACAGTATGTAGGTTATCTGGTAGCTGGAAAATAATGTTTATATTAGAGTGGGAAACTCAGTTGTACCCTGTGGATACCTGCTCTTGTTCCTGGGCATTCGTGGTAGTAGCTTTTTGTAAGAGACACTGATCTGGGCACCAACCACCTGGGTCAGGCTGGTTCTGTACAGCCCTGAAATATCTGATGCTGTGTTTTCACTGCTGAAGGTACCTGTTCTAATGCACTTCAAGCCAGTTCAGTTATTCCTCAACACTGATGAGGTGCATTTTCAGCAGAGAGCTGCCCCCTTCAATTTCAGTAGGTTTTCTCACATGTACAGGACACACTGGCTTTGTCTAAGCTACAGAGCCACAAAGACCTTCCAGGCTGTTAGGTCCAAGAGTATAAACCTTGCTTAAGATCCACACAAGATCTTAGCTCACAACTCTGACTTCTCCTGCACCTTGGTTTAGGAGGAGAACTGAGCATATAAATCAGCTGCTTGTCCCGAATTACCCTGTCCATATCCCTGGGCTGGACACTCAGGATCCATAAGGAAAGCAGTGACTGGCTGAGATGTGGGCTAAAGCATGTCAATACCATGACTGAGTAGTAATAGAGAAGATGGCATAAAGGGCACAAAGGGTTTGGGATCTGTCCTTCAGAATTTATCAGCTGCTGTTAGTGCTTGTGTTCTGGGTGATATAAAGGGTCATATCCATGATCAGGACTTAAATTTGTGTAGAGGTACAGCTTCTGCCCTTATGTTCCTTATATTCTTGATGATGAGTACCATACTTTTTTTATATGATTTCCTTAGTAAAACAAGATGGTTATTGTCGGACTTTCTCTCTTTCTCTCTTCTCTCCTTCTCTCTTTCTTTCTTTCTTCTCTAGTGTCCAGCTTAATTTGGTTCAGTGACAATCAAAAATTTCATTTATAAAAGCTTTCACTTAATTAAAGATGCTTCAAGCATGACACCAGTTGAAATTGACATGTGAAAAGTTCAGAAAAGACTTCAAAATTACTGGTTGTATATGCTATGCTCTTTTTTTTTTTTTTTTAGGCTAAGTAAAGAAAAAGTCAAATTACGTAAATCTGGAAGCCTCAGAAGTTAAATTAATTTGAAGTAACTATTGGTTTTAAAATGGAACAATGTGCAACAAGTCCAACAGTAGATATACTCATTTGATTTACACACACATAAAAAGACACATTTTGTGTCATTCTGAGAATTTCCTTAATATTTAAAAATCTGGCTAGGGACTCAAAATTACAAGCTAGTAAATTTTCCTATATGAGTCAGGTGCAGGATCAATTTTTCTGATGTGCTGTCCCATTCTCGCCTCTTTCTTATCAATTGATCCTGGAGGGGCAGTTTTTTCATCAACACGCTCTGTTTTCTGGAGGATGAAAATTATTTCCATTTGTTTTAAAGCAAAGTACAGTCTGTCAAAGCATAGTAACAACATTTCTAGTGCAACACAAACTGAACTTCTTATGAGCTGGTATCTCAGAGAATTTAAAAAGAGTGTTTTCAGCTCCACAATTGTGATTATTCTGATCTCTTCCAATTTGTGTACTTAGCACTCCAGTCTATCCTTATGGGAAAAAAAGGAAATCCTTATGGAAATATTTCTCCCTTGTTTACAATTCCCTGCAGCAAAATGCTTCTCTGCTAGAAAAGTGTGTCTTAGCTGGAGCCATATTTCATTCTTGTCAAAATTATAAGTGGAATTTGAAAACGCGTCTCTCATGTGTCTTTTGGTTGCTTTACCTCCACCCTAGGGTCTCTCCCAAACTTTCACTTCCTTAGTCTTCCTGTGTTACCCTTCTTCAGGTAAAAACTCAAATCTTATAAGCCTGTCATGATGGAGTGGGACTAAATCTTGACTTCCAATTTTCAGAATAAAATTTCAGCTTAGCTTAATAAAAATAATTTTAATTTTTTTTTTCTCTGGAAGTTTAGTGGTTAAAATAGAAAGTTGGTGCAGATGGAGGATAAAGGTGGTTTCATTCTCAGAATGTTTCTCTCAGAAAAGTGTATCAGATGATGTCTCACAAAATTATCAACTCCATGACATTTTCTACCACTCAGGAAAAGCAATGTTTGTCATATTTCTGAATTGATTGTTTGTGAAGCTGTAGTAGATAATAGCTTTGCATCTGGTCTGTGAAGACATGCTGAGCAGTGAAACTGCTTGTCTCTTTATTTTTATTAAATTAAAATTCAGTTTTAATTGGTCAACACTAGCCATGCATTTTGTTCTATGAGAAATTGAGAGACCTACTCCTTCTTTGATTCCAAAATTAGAAATCTACAGTCTCCCACAATTTCATTAAATAACTATAAAATTAACACTAGCTTTCATTCTTCATGAAAAATGTGCATCAAGTTCATCTTTTGACATAAGTTGTCCATCAACATTTGCCCACACAGTTCACATCTATCTCCCAGATCTAGCCAAGACATCATTTGTGCTCAGTTTACAGAAAAAAAAATGAATAACCATGTTACAGGTATTTCAGAGTGTTACACATTCAGAAACATGTCTTAAGCAGGGATCATTTGTATAATATTTATTTCCTTTCTATTTCCTTTTCGATCTAGTTGTAAAACTAGGTTTTGCAGTAGATGTAATACACGTTGCCAACAGGAGCAGCCATGTTACGTAAGACCGAGGTTTCTTTCGAAATTCAGTAGATTTTTTTAGCAAGACGACAGCTGATTTTTCTTGGCATTAGTGATTACAAATCCCTAAGAGAATATTTTGGAAGCTTTATGACAATCCTGGCCAAAAATATAATTGAATGAGATCGACATTCACATTCTGCTAAAACCAATTTGCTGAATACTTGTCATGTTCCATAGTTAGCATTGCTACTGTCTAAAAACAAGAACGGACATCTCAGTCAAATGTCTGCCAAGCCTGTATCATAACTCTAACAATAACCAGCAAATCCACAGTAGAATTGGCTGGCTGAGGAAACCAGCCACGGGAACAGCCTGTGTGGTGAACACTGTGTGAAATGCCCAATGTTTTCTTCCTTGTCTCCTCAGTGCAAGGCCAGGACACATCCCTTGCACTGGGATCTGCTGCAAGGTGTGATGGCAGGATTGCTCTGATGTTTCAGGATGTGTCCTCAGACACAAGTTCCTCTCCTAATCCAGAGTAATGACCCAGATTGCAATTATTGATGGGTACTCAAGCACCTGGTGGGACTCTGAGGCTTCTGAAAGTCAGCTCTGCTTACATCACTTTCCTGAGTTCTGCCTGTGATGGAACTCAACTCCTGTCAGCCGACGGGCTGTAGAGACTTGAGAGAATGGGACTATGCAAGAGGCAGGTATTACTGCTATGCCAACCACCACAGCTTCTGCCATTCATTTCCATTACATGACTTGAGTGCAGCAGAGCCCTAAAATGTTAGTGTCTTTGGACTTCAAGCATCAAAGAGAACAGATTTATTTGGGGGTTGATTTAGATTCAGTCTCCCAGAACTGAGTTTATCTCCTCTTTGTGGTTATCCTAGAAACTGAGCTGTGCTAGAGGAGGAAAATGGGATTGGGCTCTGGGGCTTGAAGGAAGGACAGCTTCTCCCAACCAGGTTTCTGCCACGGAAAGCACAGTGCAGTATCTATTTCCTCCTGGAAACACCCTCCTGGGTGTTCCTTGGATGTAGCTACACCTATGGGTTGAGAGGGAACATCTCTTGCTGACGTAGAGATTCAGTGTTAGGAAAGGCAGGCTTCAGCCTTTTATGATTGAGATTATGCTATGTTTGGTAAAAATATGAGCAAGACAAATATATACCTGTGGAATAATACCTGTATAACTCTGAGCTATGTATATTTAAAATGAGTACATGTTCTAGATCAGTGTTATTTTGAGTCTGTCTCAAAATATATCAACCTACCTTACAGAATCCCTGACTGTTTGCAGGAGGCACATCAGTGATAATTTTCCAAAGCCTGATGCATTCAAACCAACCACTAGTGAATTAAATTCTACAAAAGCCTCAAATACAAGTGTATTCACGCAGGAATAATCCTTAACCTAATGAGCAACGATCCTTGCAAAGCATAGGCTTTAGTTTTTCTGACAGAGTGAGTCCATTGACAGTATTAGCGTGTAAAAGGAAAGTTGAGAAATATGTATGCACTGGGCAGGCGTTAACTGCTGCTGGGAGTGCCACTGGCAATTACATTTTAACAAAATGTGGGCAATTACTTTTTTTTTCTATTCACTCCTGTGCAAAAGGATAACAAATATTTGAATGGTAGTGCTTAAACATCACCTGGATTTATGGGTTATTGTGTTCTGAAAACATATTTTTGCTATAGCATTCTACAGATCTCTGAGAGAGAGAGGCGACAGAGTGTACAGTAGAAAAGCCTTACTTAACATAAAAGAAATAAATGTTAGATTCCAGAATGTGAGGAGAGGAAACAAAGCCTTGCATTTTTCTTTGTATCCTGGGGTTTTCTGCCATTAGATGAATTGTCCTGTGAATCCATCCCCCCACCCTTATTCTTTGGTTTTGTTGACGGGGGTTTTCTTTTGAGTTGTTTGTTTGAGGGGGGTTTCATTAGCTGGAAACAGAGCCACTTTTTGTTCAGCACCTATGGAGTTAGAGTCCATGACAGAGGACAAGGATAACACGTCTAGCCAATAACAACACCCTTGGGAGCAACTACTGCGGAAGTAGCAATGGTTTCTTGTCTTTCTGAATGTAAAATCTTGTAGCAATTTTGCTACCTGTTCCTGTCGAGTGCAGCCAAAAGATGGCAGCATTTTATTCAGCATCGGGGTGTGAGCCTTGGGACTAAGCACAGGCTGCAACTCAACACCCTTTCCGAGAGGAAGCAAAAAAAGTGCAGCTTCTAATGGAGTAGACAGAATTTCATTATAATCCTTTATGAATATTAACCATATCAAAATGTGCTTATACCGTAAGTAAGAATAATTGCTACTGTATTTTTTCAGTAATATAACTTAAAAATGTTTAACTATAGTTTTGAGAGATTGGAATCAGATTTATTTTCCAGGTACTTTTGTGTCTCACATTAACTCACAGCTGTAGTCAATCCTGAAATTCAATCTGTTAATTTTGGACATGTGAAAGGACAGATGCGGAAAATTTTGACAACTCCACAGGAGTTTTCTCTGCAGTGAAACTTATATAGATTTTTTTTGTTTGTTTAATAATCACTTCCAGCAAACTTACCATTCCCATGAGAGGCAGATCAGCATTATTTCAGTCACAGAAAATGTAGAAAGTGAGGCAAACAGAGTTATCCAGCTTCTTAACTGGTGCCCTCTTGGCATCCTTTTCTTGGATATCTGCACACATTTTTCCAAATGCCACAAAGCACCCCTGCAGGTGTGAAACACATTTGAGACCCCAGCCTGAAGGGGCTCATGATGTACTAGAACTTTGTGTACATAATTGCCTTTGATTCTGGACCACATTATAAAGGGAGCTCAAACCCTTGCAACCAGCTTTACAAAATAGGTAGCTTAGCTGACTGATTGACATTGACATAGGACTATCAGACTAATTAAGAGGGCTGAAATTTCAATTTGTAAATGCAGCCCTGGTGTTGTGTGCTGAATACTTCATCTCTGATGCCTGGTAGATGTCTGCACTTGTTGATGTTGAATCAATGCACCAGTGCTGGCTCTCAGCATGTGTGAGCACATGCCTGCACTTGCAGCAACAGCACTCAGATAAAAACTGTTCAGGCAGGCTGGAACTCATAGATTATCCATTACCATCACTACAGAGTCCCCACAGGGACCATGGGCAACAGGTTGTCACCAGCACCGTGCAGTAAGTCTTTTTATTTGCTGGTTTTCATCACCTTTTAACACTAGGGGAAAAATTGCTTTCAGCTTAAACAAACAGCAGGCTGTTTAGCACTGGAGAACAAAATTATTGCATGGAAATTTAAAGATTTTCAGCTGATCTAGACATAGTGTGAGAGACCAGCCAAAGCTGATTGCACAACAAGCAATTGGTTTCAAGCTTTTCAGAAAATCATTTTACAAGATGCTACAAAAACAGGTCACACTACCAAAAAGGTTCTTCATATTTTATTGAGGGCTGAACTTTACTAAAAATGATGATTGTGTGTAAGAGGCTCCTCAAACCCTGTTATCTGTAAAACTTGCTCAAGTCTACATGATCATTACATCTTGCCTATAGAGAAGCTGAAAATAACCAAGGCAGAGGGGACCAATGGTGCGAACAATCATTGTCCTGAGGAGCAGAAGAAATTAAGGGGTCCTGTAAGTCCTCATCCCTTACCCTGTGACCTAGACAAGATGACATAAACATCTGCTTTTTACTCCTTGAGGGGCCTGACTGCAACTCCATTTTTCTTTGAGATGAAGGAGAATAATATCACTCGTGCACAGAGCTTTGGCCCTGTGAGGTTAAGCAGTCAAACTCTGGGCTGCTGAGGGGATGCCAGGGAAAATAAGCAAAGTTATGAGTTCCAAAAGGGTTAATAATTCAAACTCAAGCAAAGATACAGTTTTCTAAGCCATCCATTGCTTTTAATTTGGTTATTTTTAACTGTCAAAGTAAATCTGAGAGTAGCTGTGTCTGTTAGTGACACTGAAATAACAGCCCCGGTGGAAATAAAGTCTTGGCACATGGAATGAGTTAATCCACAGAAACATAATTCTCAACACAGAAAATATTGTCTAGAGATTTCTTTATTGGTAGTGAGCATAAAGAGTCTGTCCATTTGGCCTGCCAGAGCCTCCAGTGGGAAAGGAAGTGAAGCTGAACATTAGATCTCCAGCCACAAATGGTCAGAAAGAAAACAAAGCTCTGGATCCACCTCTTTAGGCAAAGCTGAAGAAACACATTATTCTTTCTGAAGACTGGAGAACTGTTCTTTTCCAGCGCGGTTTTTCTTCTGTTTGTAACCTAATTCCACCATTTCCTGAATATGAATCCAAAGTTGATGGAGAACCCCCACACACTTGATGCAATTTGACCTGAGGTTTCTACACACATACTTGTTTGGAGTCTTCCCCCAGGATCTGTTGGCATGGCAGCAACCTGAGAAGGTAAAAAAAGGAAAATAAAATTATTCTGAAACATTTTTCTATGTCACAGTCTTGTGCCCCTATGTGTATATATATATCTACTGAGTTCTATCATTTTGATTTGGACCCAAAGTCCTAAAAAATGCCACTTATAAAAAAAACTTGGTATTTTTAGGTGCAATTCCAAGCCTGACATCAAAGCAACTGGACAGAAAAATGAAGGAACTAACTTCTCCTTTACCAGTTTTCATGTCACCCAGGTGTTGATTTAATAACCTGATTTTCTTCCATCTGGAAAAAGAAACTAGGTTGATGCACTTTTTCTCATTCCCAAGGTTTTATAGTGTATGTTTCAATGGGTCATTTTGTGGCAAGCACTTCTGTTTTATAAATACCTATATATACAGCCTCGGAACTACTGGGGAAAACTGACAGACAAAAATTCATGAAAGTCAGTAGATTTAATCCAAGGTTTTCAATGCTTACATAGCTTGTTCCTCATTTGCAGCCTATTGCACCTAGAGTGTTTTCTCCACTAGAACAGAAATCAAGCCACCTTTTATTTGTGTGAAAGCTGAGTACAGGGTGCCGTAAGCATTACAAAATTTCACTGTTTGTTCTCGTTTCTCCACTACTTCACCCATAGTTATATTGGACTACCAAAGGAAAAGGTGTTACAATTCCACCCTGAAGTTCTACTGACTTCATTAGCAGCCTGAATAACCATCAAGGACAAGATTTCCAAGATTTCCATTTATCATAAAGAATAATAGCTGCTTCCTCTTGGTCTTCTCAAGAGGACTGTCAGAAGAGTATCAGCAGTTTCTAATAAAAAGTGAAAGAATACTGCTCCAGTTAAGTGGCTGAGAAACAAAAGCTAGTAAAAACCCACTGTAGATTGCTAAATCCCATCTGATTAGCAAGAGATTACATTTTCTTTAGCTGTCTCTCTGCATTTAGCTTTCCTCACGGTATTTGCATTAGCAGTACAGCTAAAATGGGCACTTAACCAAATTACATGGTTTCAGTCATACGTTTCTATTAAGAGGAACTTTCTATAAATTAGTCAGATGTACTCTTGATGATTTTGTGTGACTCCAGCTGCTAATTAAAAGTGGTGGTGGCCAGCAGAGCAGGGTGAGCTCACGTCTCCTGTAACAATTGATATTCTCCTCCAGAAGCACTTTGTCCCTCCAAGCCTCTGCTGGAGTCATTGCTACCACTTCCATTGAACTGGATGGGGGCAATCAAGTATGCTTTGAAAAAACAAAGTTTCCATCCAAAGAAGGGCTTGGCAGGACTTTGTCTGCAACAGCCAAATGCATGAATCTGAGGCCTTTACTCCGTATCCACCAAAACCAGAAGGTTTCCAAACTTGTGTTTCTCAAGTTTCCCAAGCCCTCACTGTCTCTGTTTCTGCATCCATCCAGAGTGGTGCCTGTCAAGCAGTGAGTGGCTCACACCAGTCGGTGTCTCAGAAGGTTGCAGTCCCTGCACAGAGGGCAGCGAAGAGCAGGGCAGAGATACTGAGCTGCTTATCACACCAACTGCGCTATCACAGCCTGGTTAGCATCTCTGAGCGAGTCAGCCCTGATCACTCCTCACTGCAATGGAGACACTCACATGGAAGTCCCTTTTGCCTCAGTACAAGATAGTTGTTCTCAACTGAACAAATTCAGCTGGAGGAGTCTTCACCCAAGCCGGAACCGTCCTTGTATTCCTGGATTCATCCTTGAGGGCTTCTTTTCCATTTACATTGAATGGAGCACTGTTTAAAACAAAAGCAGAATCTCAAACCACTCCTCCATGAAAAGTGCACCGTTCAAGCACCTTCTCTTCACATGCCATTCCTCTTGTATTCCCTCTGCACCGAGGCAGAGTTCCAGCGGGAAGGTGGAGGTGCATGGTGTGGTAGTTGTTGCCGCCTTCCTTGGCAGTAGAGGGCTCTACTTCAGTGTTAAACTGGAGCTTTTCACACTTTCCCTGTGATTCCTTTTTTGATAAATAAATACCATTGAATGAGGTCATGCCAGAAGCAGGTGAAAAAGGTTCCTAGATCTGTATTTCCCCTTTTTCTTGCATGAGCTGTAGCTGCTGCATCTGCCAGAGGCACACTGGCCTGCTTTCATGTCATTTCATGCCCTGCTGGCAACGTCACCTATTTGGCAGCATCCTGCCACTGTGAAAAAGCAGGTCATGCCAGGCGCTCTCCTGTATGCTTGGTGCTCGCTCCAAGGCACAGCGCAGAATCGTGTGCTGCTGCTCACAAACCTCCACACCTCTGGCATCATATGGACATTCGGAATATGGATAACTCACAGAATACAGGGCAAAGAGAAAAGGAATAGCAACACTTTCTCCTTTCTAAATTTGAAAAGAAAACCTTAGACATTCCTCAGTTCCTACAAATGACAGCAGTAGGTGCCTGCATGCAGGAGGTCTGTGTTTGTGTTCCATTTCACATCAGGGGTGTGCTTTTGGAGGAATTATCCATCACTACTTAACTGTACTCCAGTTTACATTGCAGAGGGATCTCTCTTGCAGATGACAGGGAGCCAAAAGACACACAGCCAGAGTATATCTAGCATGCCTAGTCCTCAGTAGCCCCCCAAAATGCAAATGAGATACTCAAATCCAGCTGTTCCATTCTACAGGAATCTTCTCTTTTCCCTCACTAACACAAAGCCAAAGCTGACTGCTCCCAGCCCTGACTGGGCACCTGAAGTGTCTTCAGCCACACCAGAGCTCAACCTTCCCCACCACGCAGCTCTGTCCATTTCTGTGGGTGAAACAGGTACTGGACAGGGACTTCACACCTGGATTCTGCTGGAGCTAACCCTGCATAAGGAGCATTTATAGCCTTTAAAAATAAAATTTAAAAAAATGTTACAAATGCCTTCATGCAGAAAAAAATCTGGAAAATTCCCAAATCAAGAAGAACTTGTGTATGAAAAACAATCTGTGTAGGAACAGGTCATCTGATGCCCACTGCACTTGAGCAGCCAAAGTTTCGTCCATAAGCTAAGTCTTGGAATTTTTCATGATGAAACAGAGGAGGCAAACTTTAGGAACCCTGTTTGGTCTTTACATTGCCAGTTTATCTTAATCTAAACAGCAAATCTCATAGCTACTTGTTGAAATAATATATGCTAAACTTACACACCTTTTTGCTCAAAACCAAAAAAAAAAAAAAAAAAAGCATATTTGAAAATCTGATAGACTATAGACATTTTTTCTCTTCCATTTGGAGCCAAAATGATGTGTTATTTCAGGGGTTTTTTTAACCAGTGCAATACAATACTACTGTTAATTTCTTCTGTCTAAAACAAGCCACCCTTATTGAGTCATAAAATTTTCCCACTAAACTGTGGGAAACCATTTAGAACATAAAATGATAAATAATGCTTTAGAGACAAAGAAAATCAATTACCAGTGCCAGAACCATCTGAAAATATCATTCTGAAATGACTCAACAACCTAATAGGTTCCATTTTCTGCTTTCCTCAGAAAACCTATTATTTCAGCTTGTCTCATAATGTGGTATACCTCGATCTTCAAACTGCTTGTTTTGACCCTTTCAAAAGGCTGAATAGACTTTCGGACTAGGCATCTGTGCATTTGATCTTATGCCAGCTTTCCTCTTTTGCATAAATGTTTCATCTTCCCATAATATCTACCCCACTGAAGCAGTTTAACAGAGGAATTGTATCCTTCCTCAGCCTTTTCTTCACTAGACTGTGTAAACTATGGATACCTATCCCTTCAGAGGAGCTTATCACGACCTGTGGAAGCTAAGAGCAGGATAGATGCATTCATGGGTTGCTGTGCCTGACCTGATTTGTCTCTCAGCTGGCACTATCACCCTTGCAAGATTAATTTCTGCTGTGTTCTTTTGACATAACATCTTTCCAAGAGTTTTGAAGTTTTCATCTTAAACAACTTGGAGTATCGACGTGATAGCTTTGGTATCTCACTTCCATTCACTTTCCTGGCACCACCTGGAGGTGGAATATGGATACAGACATGGATAGGAATCAGAATCGAATTACATGAAACTGGTATCTGAAATGAGAGCAGGAGAGCACGCAGAGCTTCTGAAGTTCTGTGAACTCTCATCTCCTGTGAGAAACGTGTGAACACACATATTCAGTTCAAAAGGGCTGAACAGAAGGCTTTTTTAACATTTATCTCCGTCAATATGAACTTAATGCTTCAAACGTGCAATAAAAATGTGTCTGCACTGTAAAGCACAGAAAAATTTACCAGGATCATGTAAATAAGAGCAGGGATAACAGATGCGTAAATAAACACGATATCATAGCATTCAATTTTCATTTGGCAGCTATCTCAAAAGCTGTTCCTGTGGGAAAGTTATCACACATAACAAGTCTTTACTAACCCATGTAAATAAATTTGTCTGGTTCCTATTTGCCTTGTTACTGATGTAAGTTGGAAAACTGCCATCTCAGAGAGCAGACTTGGGCTCTCAGCACTGTTACAAAGTTTCTGGCTTTGCACTGAGGTGTGTGGTGGCTCTTTAAGTCAGAGTCCATCCACGCACAGACCAACAGAAGGTGTTTGATGCCTGAAATTCACAGCAAGTCCCCTTCTGATTGTCAGGTGTTTTCACCAAAAACCACCCATTTTTCTGTATGATGTCTTGAATGATGGTGAATTCTCTCAGATGAATACATACACATGAAGTTGAGCATATTTTTTTTCAGTTAGCTGTCTCTGTTTAGAGTATTAGGTAGCTTTCTTCAAGACAATTAATGCAAATTTGTGTTGCAAATGCCACATCAAAAGATTCAACTCCAATAAACATGCCAACAGTATCAAATAATATATATCAACAATGTGAGAACCATGTAGAAAAGTGAGAAAAAGTAACAAATACAGAAAAACTCTCATGACTTTTGTACTTGTATTATCTGTAGTCAGATTTTGCAGTTTTTGTATTTTTCCCAACAGTAAGCATTGTAGAAGAGAATCCGTAGGTATGACCTTACATGAGGTGGGAAACTGAAATATTCAGGCTTTTGTCTGCTTGGGAAAGGAAGGAAAGGAACAGAGAAACAGCTGTGTTTCCTTGGTAAAAAGGCATAAGGGATGCATGAAACTGCAGGTTATGGGCTCTAATGGGACCATATACTCTTGAGCATATAGCAAATGGTGACTGGAGAAGAGATTGCTTGAAATTCGTTTAAGAGAATTATAAAAGCCTGGAGCCAGGAGGAGGTTGTAGTGCATCTCTTGTTATCTAACAGAGGTAAGCTGCATATTGATCTGGTTTTGAACAGTGAAAAACAAAGCCACAACCTCTGCTGAGAAAGACTGCAGAGTTTGACACAAACATACATTAGTCATTATTCAGGATCTTACATTAAGGACACAACCCTAGTGCAGAAAGAGCTGTGTGAGGCTGGAGCTTTGGGTAGCTTTATTATAGAAACAAATTCAGGAAGCTACTTGGAGCTGTGTCTCATGAGGTTGCCTTTGCAGAATCTTGTACAAACATGCAGGAAGACACAAAATGTGAAGTGACATAGGCAAAAAAGGGAAAACAGACACTTTCAGGAAATAATAATTCATAGCAAGTTCAGGAATAATTTAAAAATACTTTACCATTTTTAAGAATTTCTTGTCTTCTTTCCTTTTCACTCTTTTTTTTGTTGTTGTTGTTTTGCTCTTCTTTTCTCTCCAATTCTCTCTTCATAGAATGAGCTTACTGGGAAGGTTCATTAGGGCAGTAATTAGTAGATACTTGTGCTTTGTCATCTGTTAGAGCAAAGTCAGTATATGAAATCTAATGAAAGATAAGATCAGTCATTGTTGTCACCTGTTACAAAGAATTTCCTGCAAGGTTTTGCTTTTTAAATTAAGAGGAATGCATAGAAGAAAGAGTGCGAGACAAAAAATATAGAGACAAGTCCAGAAAAGTAAAATAAAAAGTAAAAGGTTATCAAACGTTCTTAAATTCACAGGATACTCTGTCAAGCATCAAGAAGTTGTGCTTTGTAATTCGTCTGGATCCTTATGCCCTAAGGGATCTATGTTCAGCTGAAATAAAGAAAAACAGATGCTAACTCAAATACAAACACCAGCACGAAGAGCACATGTTCTAAAAGCTAAGTGCATCCTTTGCTTCTCCTTTAAGTAGTGTAGCTGGGACCACAAGGGGCTCAGATTGAACATAAGTATATTGGCTGTTTATGCTCAGCTCGCCCTGCGGTGTCCCCTACTCTGGCTATGTTGCTTGGAGCACTTAAAAACCATCCCTTTAACTTGGAAGTTTAGGGTTTGCATGATTATCTGCATGAGAGCACCCAGATAAGGTGACACACCTCATCTGAGGAAAGCTTTTATGGGGAAGTCTAGGAAAATGTCTAACAGATAGTCCTGCCAAGCTCAGCAAAGTATCTTGGGAAATTGGTTGGTGCAAAAGCGTGCGCCCAGCTGGCTGAGGAGAGCTGCATCATGGCAGTGGAGCTGGCTGAAGGTTAGTTGCTGCCCAATTACGCTTTGTAATTTGTAATTTTGTGAGTCAGTCACACAGAGAGAGGATAGATGCCGCATCCAAAGCTGTGGCAGCTGTTAGAAACAAAGCCTTGGATGAATTTCTCTAGGTCTGTCACTCGCTATGATAAATTTAGGCAGCTGAACCTGCACACATTCACTTGGAAGTGACAGCTGACATTTCCTAACACTATTACATGGAAAAACCATGACAGATGGACAATCTTGTCAGGAGCAGCATTTGCTCATTTGCTTTCTCTGCTACTGTGCTGAAATTCAAGATGACTTGAAAAAAATAGCTGTATTAAAAATGTGCAAGTTGCAAAGCTGAACATTTCAGAAGTTTCTAAAGTGTCCTTATGGCCCCTTCTACATATGAACCATTATAAATCTTTAATTACATGCTCACACACTGTTTCACACTGAACCTTGTGTTGGGCACTAGCTGGATATTCAGTGTTTCTCTTTCTGTCATTCAGAGGGACCTAGTTTAGCACATTTCACCCAAACTGAACACAGAAAATTGTACTTGATGAACCTGTGGTGTTCCCACCATTGTCACTGAGAGTGACTGAGAATGACATAAGAATGACCTTGTTTCAATGATCCCTTTCCTTATTTAAGTATTCCTTGTTTAAAATGGGGGCAATGAGCTACAGGCAGAGTGACCAAAGCTGGCAAGTGCCCATCCACTGCAAGAGTCCATCTTGAGATTGATCTTTTTTTATAATATTTTATTATCAAGCACAACCCACCCTTTCACCCCTCGCTGGTGAAAGGTACTGCTGGTACTGTTAATGTGTCCTATCTCCTGTGCTGTGGTTCCCAGGACACTTCAGTTATGCTTTGTGAGACTGGCGTAATGTATTATCTTGTACCAATTAACGTCAATAGCTTGTCAGTAGCAATTAGAAGTTGCCACTTCTGTAATTCATTTAAGACTCTTCCTAACAAGGTCTGTATCACCTCCCTCCTCAGAAGATGATGTCCTAATGGCAAGTCCGATGAAGGGCTAAGAAATAGATGTAGACTGCCTTTTCACAGCTGTCACCCTCCAGAATGACAGCAAGGAAAAGCAAACATGGTACACTTCATTGCCACTGCCTATGCCAGATCTGCTACAGACGTGTAATCCCACAATGTCAGAGTCTTGTTTTGACAGTACAAAATATTTTCACAGGGTGCTTTGCCACAAACCCACAATTAGTCTTGACTGAAATTTAGAATTTTAGTTTTGGATATTCTGACAATGAAAATTAAATATAATCTGAATGTTAGCCAACATTTTAGACTTAAATGGCTAAAAGTTTTCTCTTACCCACATATGGTAGGACACTCTCATGAAAGAAAACATGGTGAACATTGTGAAGCACAGCTTCTTCTGAAGATGGAAGAGCATTCCTACAGAGCATGCTGCCTGAAGTACCAACACTTTCCATGCTGTACCATCAGAGCACAATGAGCACGACATGAAGTGCAGAACTGAGCCTGCCCAGAAGCCAGCCTTCGAAGCACAACATCCCAAAGGAGCTATGGTTTCTCTTCTACTCAAACTCAAACACCTAGAGGTAGAGTTCACTTATTCAAGTATAGTATTGTATTTCAACTTTCCTGCTAGAATCTGGAAGCATTCCACAAGGAAACTTTAACCCTACTATAATATTGTCAACTTAGCTTTTCCTACCAATTCATTTCAAAGGAAATTACTCTCCCATCATTGATATTTATTATCTTTCATTTGCATGTTTCTCTCATGTTTTTTTATTGTAAAAGAACCTAGTATAGTATCCTTTCTCAATTTCCCAAGAAACTCCAGTACCTCCTGAGTACATCTGTTTTTCCCATTCCTTTCCTTCCCTGTTTTTGCATACTAAAGCCGGTGAGCCTTTGAATGAGTTAAATGACATATGTGAAGGTTTTGTTCTCCCCTTGTAGTTTCTGTATAAAGTATTAAGTATTAAATTAAAGTTTGAAGAGTACTGTATGCTTTAATTTAAAAGAACTTGTACTCTTTATTTCCAGGTGGTTTTTTGAGTACTCAGCTGCTGTTTGAGGAGGACAGTCAGACAAGAAATCAGGGGCAACTTGGTGTTGGCTGACAGTGGTTGAACATGAGTCAGCAGTGCCCAGGTGGGTGAGAAGGCCAATGGCATCCTGGCCTGTACCAGCAATATTGTGGCCAGCAGGACCAGGGCAGTGATGCCCCTGTACTTGGCACTGGTGAGGCCACACATCAAATCCGGTGTTTAGTTCTGGGCCCCTCATGACAAGAAAGACACTGAGGAGCTGGAGTGTGTTCAGAGAACAGTGGAGCTGGTGAAAGGTCTGGAGCACAAGTCTTATGTGGAGTGTCTGAGGGAGCCATGGGGTTTTCTGCAGGTTTTAAAGCGATGTTGACCTTTAAGTCTTTAAAACATCTTTGGAGTTGTAGAATGTGACATTTGATAAGTCATTTGTGCTGAGCTCATCTTAAATTCATTCCCATGTATTTGCAAAACACTGGTACAATCTTTAATTCATATTTCTCTTTCATCCTCTGTGATTGGCACAAATTTCAGACCTCAGTTTGCAAAATGCTGCAAACTGAGCTTCTTGCTGTGGTTTTTATCGAATTAGCATCCTGGTTTGAACTATTAAATTCATACTCTACACTTCTGTTTCTCATTCAGAGAGATTTTCACAGTATTTCATTTGGTAAGTACCTGGAGATCTACTACTCTTAAAAGAGAAAGCCCTAACTAGGAAATAATTATCAAAACCCCCACCTTTTCCTGTCCAGAAGGCAGCACTCTGGAGCTGTCTTTGCAGGTATTTTTACAACTTTTAACAGAGGACTGCATGGATACAACCCCATAGGAGTGTTCCCTAAAACTATAAGTTAGCATGGACTATGCTTAAATTAACTAAGTTGAAGATGGCTTCAACATTTAAAAAGCTTAAGGACCCTAGGAGGGTCGGTGGCATCACAGTGTCCATTTGTGCCCTGACTGTATCCAAAAAATGGGACTTCTTGATGTGTGGACACTGATCACCTTATTTTCTTCTTTACTGTCTCAGCATCATGGAACAGTATTAGCAGTTTTGTGCCTTTTTTTTTTCTTTGACTGAAAACAAGAGATTTAGACAAATTACTGGAGTCTCTGGGGCATGGCTTCAACCTAGTTGGCTAGAAGAAAAGTCAAGCAACAGCTAGAAAGTGGCCATTTTACTTTTCATGGTGTAGTATTGATTGGGGGAAAAGCTATAAGAATTATGCCAGTAAATATAAAGGGAAAAGGCAAAACATTACCAAGAATCTTCTCTTCAATATTAAAAAGAAAAGAATGTTATCCTATCCATTTGCTAGGGAAACAAAGCCTTAATATGAGTTGTCAGGATCATGGTCCATGAAGGCAGAAGGTGCATCATGGAGTAATGGAATGGAGGTGTAAAAGGGAGATTGACAAGCTGGACAAGAAGGTGAGAACTGGGTTATCATACCAGTCCCAGTGAGAGAACTGGGCACCTACAGAGGTTAAATGGAGAGCGGGAAAAGCTGGGACTGCAATAGAGGGAGGCGAGGAATAACAGTGGAGAGGGGTGAAGAGAAGACGTCAGGGAGAACTGGGACTGACTGAGACAACAGTGTAGTCAAGGAAAGAAAATGAAAGAAGCTGAGATACCTTCTGAAGGTGTTGGTGAAAGGAAGAAAAATTAAAATAAGAAAATGGGTATGTGAGACAGAGGGGGCAGAAAGGGCCTGAGAAGTGATAGGGCACCTGAAAAAGAACGGGCTATAGGAGGACACAACAGCTGGGAGGAGTAGAGTAGAGGAGCTAGAGGAACTAGGACTGGAGCTGGATGGATAGGAGCAGTATGGTCATGGGAAGAGAAGGACAGGGTGGAAAGGAATCAACAGAGGAATACCTGGATAACAGAGCACCATCAGGTAAAATCTGGAGCTGGACTGTGACCAGAGCATGTCCTGTCTCCTGTCTGGTGAGTGCATGTGGATTGCCTTCACTGAAAGCCAAGATGTGATAGACAAAGCAGGGCAAAGCCAAGACCAACAGGAGGCTACACCTTAGCTGGGTGAACTCCTGGATCTGGAAGTATTCCAAAATCCACAATTTAAATGCAGCCTCTCTAAGTTCAAATGGCCAGAGTCCCTGTTGTCAATCTGAAGGCTCAAAACTGTGTTGCTGCCACAAGTGAGTAGAAAAACTTAGAAAGAAGTAAAATATACTGGTTGTTTTCTGAGAACTTGATTGTCATAACAGTCAAATATCTTCATGTAACCTTACGACAAAATGAATGTCACTTATGCAAACTCATTTTGAGTCCCTTGTATTGTGAACAAAATCTTAAAAAATTATTACAGTAAATGTTTGTATCGTAATTATGGAAAGTGTGTAGTGCATTCATAGTGATGAGGTTTCACAGTGCTCAGTTCAGCCAGATCTAAAGGGCTGACATAAATGCTGCATTTTTGAATGCAATTTTCATTTAGTTTGCTTTTAAACACAGAATTCAGCTACACCTCAGTGCATCAGCTTGGAAGAACAAAGGCATGAGCTCACAGCACTCAAATTGTATTGTTACACTGCTGGTCTCTGCTGCTGTCTAGCTACTTTTGTTTAAAACTGAAAGTGGAACGTGGTTTTAAAGGATCAGTAGGTTCAGTGAATAATTTGAAACTCAGTGTGATAAAGAGCTTTAAAAGGAACACATTATTACAGCCACTTGGATCACAGTCAACAACACTCCCGAGTGCTCCTCAGAGGAACTCATAATCATAGAGCACACCAAACCACCCAGGTGCACCTATTTTAGTTACTTCCTGGCTTCTCAGGAGGGCAATTTTTTAACATTGAAAGATTTTGATTTAGACAAGAGGTCAGTGCCTATTGTCTCAATTTAGACATTAAGTGGTAGCTTAGGTGCTGAATGAGGCGTTAAGCAGGCTATAGCCACAGCTCCTGTTAGTATCTGAAGTGCATCCTGCTGTGATAAAGGCACACATGACAACAAGAAATGAGCTCAGCAACAGCAGTACCTGCAAGCAAATGCCAGGTTTGAACTCTGGCACAGTGGTTCCCCAAGAAAAGGCAAAAACTGAGCCTGAAGCACTCTGCAGAAATAGACTCATCCCATGGTTAAAAACTATGAATTCAGTGGATAACCTGGAGTAACCACTCATAAGCAGCCACTGTTCCCTTTTTCTGCCCAACCTTTCCTCAGCAGCAGATCAATCAGCCTCGGCTAACTGAGGCAGAAATTATTATTTTTAGCAGAATCCAGGCTGTGCAACCACTTGCTGACAGTGAATTTAGCTGCAAAAGTGAGCAAAGACAGTTCCTGTCATGCCCTGCCTGTGCTAACACAGAAAAACCTTATACGGTTCTGGTGACGTGGATGACACAACCGTTGCACAAATGTGTCTTCCACACATTTCTTCTGAAGTCTGGCTGCTACAGGGACTCCAACCCAAAACTTCTTCCTTTTAGTAGAACATGTCTTTCAAGATTTATGGAAGATGATCTTACCTCTGCTTGTATAAATAATCTGAGTGATGAATACATTCTTTCATGCCTTGCGCTCCTCTGGAAATGAAAATAGAAATAAAGTACTTTAAATGTATTTCTGTATACTGCTGTATGAGCTTCTCAGACATGGCCACCATTATTTTCCAGTTCCCTTGTATGGAGACTATTAAAATAATTTTAAAATAATTTATATTGACTATTCAAGATGTGCTCTTAAAAGCATTTTTTCCCCAAAAAATGTCTGTTTTCTTTATTTTGTAAAACCTTCTGGGTAAAAGAAAGCACTGATAGTAATTTTAATCTAGATCAGAGTTCCCTCCATTTAGCCAACATACAAACCTGCTAGTAAAAGTCAGAACTGGATTTCTGCCTGATTCTTTGCCAGTACTCATGTAGAAAAAAAGGGAAGACCTGAACGTGTTAAATAGTAATAAGAGGCCTTGGAATGGGTCTTGTATGTAGGAGAAGAACAATTCATGCACTGATTAACCAGAAATGTGCAGTGTTTACCAAGTAAAAACTTGTATCTATCAGATACTTGCATGGACTCATTTCTGTTCTTGACATGTTTCTTTCACTCGTTCCACTGCTTTCATGTATTGTAAGAATACTCAGTAAAGATTATGCTTTCCTACAGGGATAGGCAGCTGTGTGATTTATTTATACTAAATGTAAAATAAAGACTAAATGCTTCCTCATATTACTGTGGAATTACATGGTACTTGGGAAAGGACTTCAGAAAGATATAACTGCCTCAGTTGAAATTTGTTTTCACCCTGGACCATTTCACCATTAGGTATGTTTTTTAAAGCAATGAGTTTAAAGTTCTGGAAAAATAATATTATTTAAAACAAGTGCATTGTGAGCTTTCTCATGGAAACAAAGAATATTATTTAAATATACTCACCAAATAGCGTCACACTTTGTGTGAAAATTGGAAAGTATTTAAATTCAGAAGAATATCAACAATGCAGCTTTTTGTGAGAGAAATGGGGGAAAGATTACTTTCAGGCAGAAGGAGAAACAGATGTAAATTAAAATCTGCAGTTGAGAGTACCAGGCTGTTAAACTATCTGGTATGCAGATACAACCTGAAGGCAAGGCCTACAGATTAGAAATTGGAGTTCTTTCAAGCCCTTGTTTTGCTGACACTGTAAACAGACTAATCAATATGTCAGGAAGCAGCAGTAAGGCCATGGGATGTCAAAAAAAAAAACGTGATTTTGTTCCCTGGGAGAACAACTTCAGACATCTGAAGATGTTTACTAGTTACTGTGGAGTCTGAGGATTATACCCAAGAGGGAGAATTAGCAGTTACTATTTGAGAACAGACTCTGGGGACACAAAAAATCAAGTCACATATGTGAAATGAAAAAGATTCCCATTGCATTTGTTAACTTTTTAAGCACTGTCAAGCATAGATGTAGATGCAGGTTGGTGGCATAATATGGGATTGGCATCTCCAGAGAGAAGACCTTGGATCCTGCCATCAGGCAGATGAAAATCATATCTCTGAGACCAAAATGCACCAGAAAAGTTATAAATAACTTCATTTTTATGCTATGAAAGAGACTGGTGACTCAGGTTGTTCTGCTAGATGATTTATGATCTATTCTAGCTGGAAGACAGAAAGATTCTTTATATGTATGCAACGGATTCTTAAGGCAGGAGCTGAGCTCCTTTTTCAATACCTTTTCCCATTGTTAAACAAGACATAGACTGTGCATTTAATTTCTGCTGAATTAATACCAAGATGTGGATTACATCAGACTTCTCTTTAAGAGCTATTTGGTGTCAGAACATCAATTCATTTTAAATGTACAGGAACTGATGCAGACAAGACAGGTTTTTTCTCTGCTAGAAAAAAAAAAAGCAAAGTTCACAAGAGGAACTGAACCAAGGTAATGTCATTATTACAGGAGAATTAATGAGACATGCAGGACAAACCACAGACATAACGATAAAGGACTAACAGACTGGATAGAGAATTTTCAGTCATACATGTAACCTGGCTAGCAATTGAAGAAAATTGTGAAAAGCTGAGTGCCTTTTTGCTTTAAAAAACAGATCCACAATTAATATATTTTCAACCCCTGTCACACGCTTTCCAGGCTTTATTTTGTCATGGGCAGAGAGAGTGTGATACAACCTGACAATGTGCACAATGCCTGAAAAAACACAGCATGTCAATGGCAAGGCATCCCATCAAAGACTGGAGACAAATATCTGCAAGGGGTTGTTTGTGTGACTGTGCCTGCTCCATTTAGGAATGTGCTGTAAGGGATATACTCATTATAGTTCTGCCTTAAAAGATGTAGAATTAATTGGAGGGAAAGGAGAGGCTGAAGGCCTTTAGTACCTAGAGATGGCATCAGGAGGCTTGTCCCTAAAATGTTGTCAAACAGCATGAACTACAGAAGGGAGGATTATGTGAGAAATGCACAACTGGAAACCAAAGCTGCCACTTCGGCCACCTTTGCACTGCCGAATTCGACAGTGTTTAGTGCTTCTGTGGGCTGCCTGAAATGTCATTGGATGAATAATTTCCATTTCTTGAAAGCCTGTTTTTTGCTTGAGCCATCTCTTTGTAGAACATCAATACAGCAGAATGAGAAATCATTCTTAAAAATGCACTGATTTTCTCAGACAGGAAATGCAGCAACCTGAAGCAAATAGTGTAAAGCACAGTAGTACTGGAAATCGAGGCACTAACTTAGCCTCCAAACTCCCGTAGGAAACCTGGCATTTTGGTGCTGTACTCACAGAAAAAGCTTGATTAGGTCGAAGCAACATGATATAAGGCGGTACTTGGAAAAAAAAAATTTCTTGCATACTCTCATTGCCATCTCCATAATGCTCACCCCAAAATACTAATCCTGGAGTTGCAGAGCTCATAAGAAATATTCTCTAGCTGTGCACAGAGGCAAGTATGTGCCAGAGCCATGACTCTGCTTTGACACAGGGAAATAGATTTGACCATGGATAAACTGCAATAGAAAGCTGATTCCCAGAGGGGTGCATGACATAAGGAATCTGATGGCTCTGAGGTCAGAGCCAGAGGCAGGTCTTGTCAAAGCTGGGTTTACAGGAGGTGGGAAGAAAGGTACCTGCTCAGCAGGGTTAGTAGCAATATCTGGGGGCAGAATGGTTGCTTTGTTGCCCGCTCCCCTGCTGTGATAGCTGCCTGATTGTATGAGTTTAGCTATATGCACACAATTCTCTGAGGTATAGAAAATTTAATCTGTTGTTACTGCTCACGTGCCGTTATGGCACATTTGGAGGCAGTTCTGCTTAAAACTGCTTAGATAAACCAGCTGCATTTGATGGATATTACAGAAAAGAATCTTCTGTAACACTTTCAAAATAAGGCTATGTTTTTTATTGCCCATGCTTGGTTACTTATAATATCTCTTATAATGCAATGGAATTAGGAAAAGAAAAGTTTATGCCTTGTAATTTCAGCTCTCAGACACTTTGAAGGGAATTGAAGCTAAAAACATATCCAGGAGGATCTTGTCAGGGAAGGGGACTGGGATGAAGAGGAAACAGATGTGCTATGGTTATACATTGCCCCACATTTCCCAATGATATACAGTTGTATCAGAAAACTACTCAGAGATCGTAAATGCTTATTTCATCAGTATGCAACACTGGAAGTATGGATACATTATAATGAGCCACTAGGGAGTGCTGGAGGAAAACTCAATATCTGAGAATATAATAGAGTTTTCCCTATCACAACAGTACCATATTTTGCCCTTTAGTTTTAGGGTTTCTTTTTTTTTCCTTTTCCCAGAGCCTGGATTAATTAGCTAGACACTAATTACCTGAGCCATTTCCTGCACAGCCATAAATGGGTAATGTATTACTCCCTCAGAACAGCACTGCTGTAACACATTTGTCATCTACAATGACTGCAATTGCTAAAAACATTGCAGACATTATCGTTATGACACCCCAGTTTATAATCAATGGTTGGTCTGGTTTTCTACATTTGAAAGCCCATCAGGTAGAGGACATCTGTATAGAAAAGAGATTTATTTACATAAGTACTAATTGTTTTGATGCAAATATCAGTAGCAGGCCAACAGTGTGGCATAATCTTATGCTTCATTTGTTTCAGAGGTCATTCATCAGCCATACATCTTCAAATGCATATCTTTCATCTGCTGAAACTGCCTGCCTTTCAGTCTGAAAGCTAATTGTGTGTTTTAACTGGTTACTCAGATGCAACAAGCAATATTTTAAGATTTTATTGCCTCTCCTTACCTTTTAAGCTTTACAGAGCATTGGTGGTTTTTCAGGACAAAGAGAACGCAGTTTTTGTCAAGTTGAGCGCAATGAATAAAACTGAGCACATTGGTTCCTAGACTGAATATCCACTGCCATCAGCTGAGGGAGAGCAGTGCTTCTGTTCCCTCAGGTACTGACATCCAAGGCTCATGCCAAACCCAGCTCTCCCTCTGAATCCACACACAGTGTCTACCATGCTGTTCATCCTTACGAGGCATTTATGCTGCCCTGAAAGCTCAACCCCATCTCTCTGACCCCCTCTAGGCTGCTCCACTGCAGGCATTTGTAGGGACCAGAAGCACTCGCAGCATAGAATGTCTCTTTCCTTTAAACGTTCTAGTGCATTGCTCCAGTTATCAAGTGGGGAAAGCAGAAGCAGTGCAGGGCCATCAACTCTTGACGTGCAATTTTTCCTGACAGAAGAGAGCCTTAGAAACCTTTAGAGGTATTTTCATGCACACAAAAGTTCTCTAATTTTCTAGTTTTTATCTAAGTGATTCAAATCAACTTTCAATATCACTACCCAAGCATAAGAACACTTGTTTGGATTTATTAGCACAGTGTGAAAACAAACCTATTGAAATCCACAAAGATTGAGCTGTTTTAAACTGAAATGTCATTTCATTCCATTTAGAAATGAACTTTCTCAAATGAATGTATTTATTGACATGATATTAATTAAGTTCTGGTGGGAGGTCCTGTGTTTTTCCTAGTAACTAAAATGAGAGTTTTGTAGTGGCATTCAGTGAGGCCACAATTTTACAACTGGTACCAAGTAGATAAAGATACATAGAACAGCATGGTAGAGAACTTAGATGGTTTAATTATAGCCCCTAAATGAAGCAAAATACACTGCAATGACTCTCTTTTATTGACAGTCATGGGCATACTGGTTTTTTTAATTCTTGAGTCTACAACATAAGCCTGGGAGAACTCACAGACTAAAAAAAACCAATTAAATTAATGTTTAAAGTATCATTTAATATTTTTACATGGAAAAGTCCTGCCTTGTGAGGAATTAACAATAGATAACAAGTATTTGTCAGCAAATTGTCACTGGCCTCCAAATACACAATAGGGCTTTGATTTTGTTCAGTGCGTGTGGTTTCAATTTTCAGAGTTTTTAAGCATGATGTTTCTGGAAGAGATGTGCGTGGACAAAGGACTGTTCCCTCACACATTTCAAACAAAACACATTTCTCTGTGTTTCACTGCTATGAGATTGTTCCATGTTGGTTACAGCTGCTAAGGATGCTCCAGCTCCTTCATGTGTGGAAACTTTTCCAGGCAGTGGCTGCTGGCACTCGGGACTAAGTCCTCTCCTTAGATGAATTAAAACACTTGGGCAGAGCAGCTTGAGTACTGCCTAGCCTCTCCCTGTCCTTTCTCTCCATCCCCCATGAAGCCTAGGAAACAAACTCTCATGGTGGTGGCTGTGCTGTGGAAGTCAACACTAGGACTCAGATAAAAGGAGCAGAAGAAGCAAAAAGAAAGCACAAGTACAAGGCAGCCTGTGAATGTGAAGAAGGCAAAATCTGCAGCATACAGCTTGTGTCTCCCTGTGACAGAAGGTAGAGTAGCTACTGTGCAGCAGTTTCTTATACATGGCTGGGAACAAGGAGCTTCTGTAACTCAGATCCTGCCATCCCTGAAATCTGCTTCACCTTATTTGCACATTTTTCAAGCCACTCCTGCTGACAGGTTTGTGACCAGTTGTCCTCAATCTGGTTTTCACCAGCCTCTGGCTTGTGCTGCCTGTGCCCCCAAACTGTAACTTCCCACTCATTGCCATCTGTAGTCTGCAGTTTATGGAAACAGATGGGAAGCTGGGGTTCCTGAGAGAGAGTCCAGTCCTGAACATGCAGATGCCCACCACAACATAATGCATCCCTTGAATACAGGTATTGATTGAAGGGTAAGAATAAATCAAGGTTCAAACCTAACCCAGGACTACACAACTGATGTCTGTAGCATACAAAGGAATTGCTTTGGTTGTTTTTGGTAGCTTCTGTGGTTATTTCATGCCATAGCTACCAATCTAAAAGAGCACTGGTTTCCTGTATATCCCATGTCAGGTCCTAAGGCATCCTGGATGACTCCAGGTTCCTGCATGTGGCCAACAAACTAAGACCCTAACACAGAGAGTCAGTGGAGAAGACATCAGATGAGTAAACATGAGGTGTCTACTTCAGAATGAATTGAGTTGTGCTCCAGGCTACACTGGCTGGATTGGCCAGATCTCTCCATGAGGAGAGATCCAAACCAATGAGCTTGCAGCTGCCCTGCACAGAGGTTGTTAAAGAAAAATGTGTTAATCTCAAACCAATCCCACCAAAGGGGTCTCTGAAAACTTGTGCTGCCTGCAGTTATGCTTTAAGCTGGGGCATCACAGTCCCATAGCTGAACAAGCCGTGTGCATCCTGTGATGTGCTGTGCCCCCTGGCTGTCCCAGCAGTGCCACTAGGCAGAGATGTGATGCAAATCTCTGGAAGTCAAGCTAGCACAGAAGTTATGTCATTTAGCTGTTTTCAACTTTTATCACAGCTCTAGGCTTCCTACCTTTATACCTTGAAATAAACTATCCAGTTGTGAGGCACAAAGTAATTCCCTTGACTTTGCTAGTTCTGTTGATACTAGAAATGCAATCAGCTCTGCAAACAGCTGGGATCAGGATGAGATGTGAATTTCAAGGCTCTGGAAGTAAATTTTTAGCATGGGCATTCCGTAGACCTTTCCGTTTCATCTGTTGTGCATGACACAAGTGTTAGCTAGGAGATGAGGTAACTCATAATGGTTCAGAAGCACAGCAGTGGAACATGAATGTTATTCTATACAGTACAGAGCAACAGGATGGTTTTAAATACAATCACACTGGCACTTAGTGAAATAAACCATTAAATATTACATTAGCTTTCAAGTGCTTCAGGATGACAAGTTGCCACCATCAACACCTGGGATTATAACATTTTATAAAAGTATTGAAAGACAATTTTTATAAATGGTGAATAACAAATTAAATTAATAGAAAGTCAGCCTATGACATGGAGTTTCCTATTCTATGCAGTATTTCCATGCAATCAGGACCACAAACAAAAGTCCTCCACAAAACAAATGAGAAACATGAACAACTTTGGTGATGGCTTCCTTTGACCTATCAGTACAAGTGCTGTCAAGCATATTTCAATTGCAAATTGCAAGTCTATAAAGTATTTAAAAAATTCTATTACGTGTGACAATGAAACAGTGCCGTACACTTTAACAGTCAAAGGATTTATTTCTTCTCTATCTGAGAGCACTCCTAAAAACACTGTCTATAATCCTCCTGCTTTAGGGACCTACATTTGATGGGATAATCCCATAATGCATTTGTCCAGCCATGTGATGTCGATATTCTAAGGCTTAATTTATGTAAGACTTTTTTATCCAGATCCTATGCAAATGTGTGAACCTAAAGATTGCGTGTAAATATATGTATATATGAAATTTATTTCAGTCATGGTTGAAGTATGCTGTGTTTAGGACCGATCTGTTTAGGAGAATTATTTGTATTTCTGACTTCTCATGTTAGACTAGGAAAGCACTGGTGTCTCCATGAGAAAAGCATTTTGACATTAGTAGCCAAATGCAATATTACTGTATTTCACTTTTCATAAAATTATCAAACCTTTTGGGCTTGGTTTTCCATGGGGACAATCACTATCAGTATTTTAAGGCTGATCGGGATTATAGCAAGCAAGCATGTATGTTGGGAATTTACTGAGAAATAGAACAAGCCCCCATAGCAGATAATGTTTACATTCTATGCTATATTCTGGGTCATCTCAAGAGATTAAAAAGCTCTGGGTTCACCTCCTGTGCAAACAACAACCTCCTGGAGAGCTGCTGCAGCCCCTAAGGATGAGGGATCCTTCACACATGCACCACCAGTCCTGCCCTGGGTACACAGGCAGCGGTTTCTGTGTATCAGTCACTGTCAGTGACCCATGAAGGGAGACCATATCTCTGTAGTAGTGAGATTGGTGAGCTGGATGCAACGGGACAGCAGAAATCAATTAAGATCAATAATAAGTACAGTGTCCCATGCAAGAACTAAGAATGCATGAGTCAGCAATACAAATTACAGAATTTGGTGGGAGGATTCCCGTGTGCTAACACCCTGGTTTCTTTGGGTGCCTAATTCCCCACTGATTTTCATTCTCTTTCTTGGTCTGTGTGTACATAACACCAAACAGTGAGGTCTTGTCTTCACTGGAGCACCTGGGTGCTATGGAAACACAGCTCAGTCCAAACCCAAAACCCTGCAAATTTCTTGCTAATGATAAAAGAGCTGTGGTCCCCATTTGCAATAGTATTCAAACAGTACAGAACATGTTATCTCATTGAGGAAATACTATCTTGTCTAACCATTGAATCCTCTGGCTCAGTGATCCTTCAGGCTTTGCTATATGAATAGCCACTCTTATAGAGTCCCTACTCTAATTGCTTTGATTCTTTCCTTTGCTCTGAAGTAAAGATCCATCTTCTGAAAGCAAAAACAAACCTCCTTGGTACTCTCCCAGATTAACATACTTGTCCAAGTAATTCCCAATTTTAAATAGTTGAAATATAGTCTCTGCCATGAAATTCATGTCAAAGAACTCAGTTTGGTCTTTGTCTCTTCCTGATTCAAGCGTACAGTGATAGTTTATTGTGGCTTTTTGGGACATGAATTCTTAGAAATGTTTCTGTATGTAAAAAAAATAATTTGGAAAATAAACATGATTATATATTTTATAAGAGAATGATCTGATACTTTACCACACTGAAGTTGAGTGGGGTTTGTGGTTACAGGAAAAGACATAAAACTGCAGAGCAGGAAAGAATTGATTTGGAAAGAGGTTTAATTTCAGCATCCTGCCGACACTCCTGTATCTGGACAGTTTTATAGTTAAGGGATGGCTTTTATTGCAGTTGTCTTTAACCATCTGACTTATTTGTCCAGCTCCATTCAGTAATCCACCTACCTTTATAATAGTTGGAAAGACAACATTTCCAGGTTCAGCTACTTGTCTTAGGATGGGATGAATAATTCTGCAAAGTAGCCTTATTCTACATGACAATGCTCTTTTAAGAGCAGCCTGTTTTTCAGGTGAGTGGGATGAATCCCATCTAGAATGTCACCATCTAAGTCAGTTGTAGTTTATCTCTCTCAACAAGAGATCTTCTGTGGACTCCAGTGAGGACTGCTCCACTATCCAGATAGCTGAAAAACTTCTTTCTGTATTTGGCTTAAAAATACCGATGTAGAGTATTCTTACAAATTTAAAAGCTGATACTAAAGCTATCACTTGACAGGAAATGTCTCTAATGGCAAACAGGAAACAAGGTGAATCAGATGTGAAGTGAAAATATCCTTCTGTAGTCACAAGTCTGTGTCTTGTGCTAAAATGAAAGCCTGTTCCTGGAAGTGGTAAAATTTTGCTCCTGAAAGGGCTGTTTATTCACTGAAGAACATAAAATCTCCACTGGGTCTGTTTTTTCCTTCACTAAACATCCATGGAGTTCTGTCCCCACTGCAGGCAACCTCTGTGGTCATGCAGTCACTGGGGTGAGTGGTGGCATTCCTGGAAATCATTTCAGCACCCAGAGAAGGCAGCTCTGCTGTCTGCAAATACAGCACTGAGATGCCTCCAAGAAAAAGGAAAGAGACAAGCAACATAAAGAGAAAACCTTACAGATTGCATGAGGTTTTTCCTTCCAAAATAGCTCTTGGTCAACTCAGCTGGGGACTGCATTCACCTCTCCCAGCACATCTTCATCCCACTTTCTGAGGTCCTGTAGGGCACCAGTTGTCTAAGGATGCAAGAGAACACAGCAACTGTGACACGTGCCAGGGACAGGAGGGATGTGTAAGCTGCCCTTCAGCAAGCAGCTCCCATTCCTACATTCTCCCTCTTTCTCATGCCTAAGCCTCCCACCACGAGCAATGTTCACACCTGGGACAAATCTCTTCTTGGTTTCAGGATCTTTTTCCAGCCTGATAACCTGGTAGACATCATGCAGGAACAATTCTGCTGCCTGTAGCCTGTGCATTATCCCATGTCTGAGCTTGAACCTGAGCCAGGGCAAGGGCACAGGGCAGCTTCTCTGCCCTGGCTGGCAGTAGGAAAGCAGCAGGACTTCCCTGATGAATTGATCCATCACATTGTCAGAGTAGAAGAGTTTCTTACAAAAGTACCCTGAGTGTTGTTTTCCTCTGCCTTCTTGTATTTCTGCCGCCTTCCCAGCCTTCCTATCTCTCCTTAATTTGAGTAGGATTTTAATCTATCCAGCTGCGCTTTTAAGTTCCGAAAAATATATTTATAATATGTGTACCATTTAAAACCACTGCTTGAATATTTTAGGTACACATTATTTAACGGGGCATAATGTGACTTGGTTTTTTTTCCCTTGCAAGTACAAATACAAAGAATTAGGTCTTCAATCTTCTTTTCATTATACAAATGAATGGGTGCTTTACCTAAGCTACAAGGATATTATAAGATATCCCTGACTGTACTATTTTCAGGCCCCAGTTTTATAAGAGATGTCATGAGTTTTTTAAATTGATCAGATATTACACACTTGAAAAATATAAATCTTGAATATCCTTGGCTTTTAAAATCCATTTGGAGGTCATATCTTCAACAGCTCTTAATTTGAGGGAAGGTAAGTAAGCTGACAGATAAACACTCTAGGGGCCTGCAGGATGCATTTTAATTAGTCATGAACTGTCATGCTTCTACACAGAAATTATTTTATATTTGAAAAGACATGTGAAGGTTCTAGGAACTAAAATAACTTCAGTCTACACACTGATTTCTGTTCTTGTGCTTGCCTATAGCTCTATATTATCCCTGATCCAGAGAAAATTTTACTGTCTTAGATATAAACACAGTAAGAACAATGGTAATTCAGCAGCTGTTCCTGAAGTAAGGAGGAAATTCTAAGCAATAAGTGAGAATAATATTGCTGTTACACATGCACACACACACTCACACTCACAAACTAAAAGTGGTACGAATATTAAAGAAGAGAAAGGCAAAACTCCACTGCCAACTTCAGGAAATCATGACAAAAGTATATATTTCTTCAAGAATGACTACATTTTTGATGTTTCATAATGAAATATACAGTAGATATCTCATGATCAAATAAGGAACAGTGAAGCTTTCTTTTGAATGAGCTGCATCTTATGCTGAAGTGTGCAGTAGAGTATCTAAGAAGCTTCATTGTCATCTGGAGTATTAGGCCAATTTTTTTTTTTTTTTTATTAAGTAAAAATTGTTTGGGAGATTATTTTGGTTACAGATACAGAATCTACATATTTAGGAATCTTATTAATTCTCTTCAATAAGATTCTTTATCCTCTTCTGTGCACACTTCTGTATGACATGTAATCCTACATAAAATTTTATCTTATAATAAAATGTGTAGTTTTACTAACAATTTTATTTAATAGCTTCTGGCAGTAGAAAAAGGAAAAGGGAACATGGTGAGGGGGTAGATTCAAATTCATATTTTCATTAATATTAAAAAATAGTAATTACATATCAGTTGGGTCAGCTGTATTCTATGCTTCATCTGTACTGTATCTAGCCAAATAAATTTCTTCATTTCACTGTTACACTTGTCAGCAGATACAAATGGAGAACATTTTCAACTGACAATATATAATTTTCAAAATTTTGGAAAACTAAATTTTTCCTAGCTGCATCTCTGAAATCCCCTTTACTGTGGGCAGAAGCCCTGTACTCCTCTTCAGGAACATGACCAGAATTCAGAAGGACTCTATAATTGAGTTAGAAGGAAAATAACTTAGATCTGATTTTATTAGAATGATTTTCTCTGGAGGAATGTGTTTTAGCCTGAGATGTGTTCCACCAGAAGTCAAAGCTAAGTATTCCTTGTACTTGATTTAATTAATTGTTATAATTATATTCCAGTTGTGTTTTTCCTTTTTTGTTTTTTTAACAGTATTTCCTATTTTTCTTGGCTCCTAAAAAGATCATTGTTCAAGTTTATGAACTACTGCATTTACTCTGTGTGAAGATGAAATGTGACAAAATAATTTGGGTAGATCCAAAAAAGATGTCTACTTGTTTGGAGATAAAGAGAGGAGTTGGCTTAATTTCATGAAAAGATCATAATAAGAAGTGTTGGATAAAAATAAGATTCTAGACAAAAAAGGGCAAGCCAAAATATTCCTTTTGTTTTTTGAATATTGTCAATGATTTTTTTACTAGCTCTGTACAGCTTACAAGTACAAATCTGCTTTTCAAATACCAATCCTGCAAACTCAGGAGAGGATTAGAAAGGCAAGTTGTGGTATTTGTTGGCCTCTATACTGTCAGGAATAAAATAATTTAAATAAAATTAATATTTTGCATTCTTGCACAGATCAGCATCTTTAAAGTCCCAGTATGATTTTTTACTCTATGATGGCACTGGCTTGGTAATACTGAAATGAATAAAATACAATTATTGATGCTGCATTTTAAGCTCTTTGCAATGCACTCAGAATTTCTACCTACCCTTTCTCATGCAATTTTTTAAAACTATTTTTATTATGAACCGGTACATTATACCAGTTATCATTGTTGATATAAACAGAACTCCACTATAGCGAAAACAGTCAACCCTGCTGAGGCACAGACAAATATATTTGTATATTCTCCACTATGTTTTACTCTCTCTTACTATTTCAAAATTGCAGAAATGTACAGATTTTTGGGACTTCTAATCTCTGGGTCTGGGCACTTTTTTAACTATTAAAGACTTACAATATCTGTGTTTTTGCCTGGAAATTCATATGACTAAGAAAACATAAGTTTTATGAAATGGATAATGAATGACGAGGCTAGTGGGCTGTTGTTTCAATAAAAACAGTATAAAACTGTATTTACTTCCTTGAAAATTCTAAATTTTTATTATTTCTCTCAGAGATTGCAAAAAAAGACATTCAAAAATCTTTCATCAGTGTATGTAGCCTAATTAGAATAGGGTTGGATTACTATTGGTTTAGCTATGATCAAAACTGGATTTTTGCCTGGCAAAAACCAAGCTACTTGATATGATTGTTTAGAATCACTTTACACCACTGAACCACCACTCTGACAACAGTCTGTCTTTTGTGGTTATGCTCCTTCTGTCACTGAACCACCTCTATTCTTTTATTGCTGAATGTCCTCTTTTGAGATACCTAACCTAAAGCAATTAACTTTAAACATGTTCCTAAAAATCTTACCTTCCAATTCATGCCTTGAACATTTATGCAAGTCATAAGCTTTGAATGGGTTTGACAGAGCTAGTTCCCAGGTGTATAAAACATGCAAGAAAGATGTTCTGTATTCAGAAACCCCTTTCCATCTTTTAAACCAAAATGATATCGCCTTTTATGTTGGCACCTACTCAAGCTTCCCAGATGCTGCTATATTATTCATAATTAGGACTACATACTTTTTTCAGTGATTTTGTTATAGTACTGTGAATTACACACACAGAACATAAGCATGAAGATAAATCAATTCCACCTCATTTATCAATATACATTTATAAATGGATTTTGCACCCACATTTACAATTGCGGTCTGAGAGATACTGAGAAAGTTGCAGGTTTCTTGATTTTCTTTTTCTCCTATCAGAAAAGTGTAACAACAATGAATTCCACTCAGAAACAGCAGCACAAAGGTGGCACGTGTGCCACAGTTGTCTGATTATTGATCGTATTGTTTATCGGTGCTGTATAATGCTCAACGTAATGGTTGAATATGCTTACTAGCTGTTTCTCCTCTCTCAAGACTAATTAAGAGATTACCAGTGCATAAGACTAGGGGCCTAATTTATGAAAGCATTATAAATTATAAATTTATAATGGAGGGAAGAAGAAGAGGGGGAAGAGGAAGAGAGTCAGTGATGACCATTGCTCACACAGATGTGGGAATACAGTTTCTCTGCAATTTGAGCTTGGTGGGTACAGAAAACTTTCTGATACGCTAAACAGTTGCAAACCTGTTAATAAGCCAGAACATGTGCTAATAAGCAAAAAAAAACCATGGAAGTGCTGCAGTATATGTCTATGGCACTTTTAAAGCTAGTAATTTTAAAGATTTTGATGCTTTGTTTACATTCAGAAACCTGTCTGGTGTATTATTCCTTAAGAACAAGTTCAGATTTCTGCTTAAAAACATCAATAAAAAACCAAGGCTGGGGACTGAACCCCTGGAGATTGTGACCACCAATAGACTCACTCTTTAAATAGATTTAAGATAATAATGTAACAATGTAGGATACAGAGAAAATTTCCTGGCCACAGGTGAGCTGACAGCTGATGAGAAGTTGGGGGATGGAAAGGCATTTTGCCTCCCGCCAGTCTGCTTCTGCCAGCAAGCTGTGAACAGCCTGAAATAAGGCCATGGGGCACTTATGCACCCATGTTCAATGGATCACACAAATGTGAGTCACTGTAACCATCACTCCTTTGTTTGCACAAAAGCTTTTTGGGGACAGAGGAGTGAGAGGCATTCACCTTCCCATCCTGTCTGTAGTCTACCCTCATGCAAAACACGCTTTCAAAGCATTGCTACTGCTGAAGTGTAAGTTCTGCACTTCTGCCTCCCTGTTCCCCTGGCTCTCTCATCTGAAGTATCTGATTTTTAAAGTGAAAAATAATCTCTGATTCATGCTGGAGCATGAAGTTTTCATATGGATTGACCCTGATGAATTTATCACTTAATTTTTTTTCCTGTCACTGAAAACAGGTCTAGCTGACCTACTGCTGTGGAAAGCCTCCTCAGGGCCCCTCTTTCTTCGCTCTTTTTAACTTGGTTGAGCAAACATCTTCCAGATAATTCTGTATTCTTAACATATTTTCTCTCTCTTTTGTGTGTGTATGTTTGGTTTTTATTTGTTTGTTTGTTTGTTCGGTATTGTTTGGGTTTTTTTCCTTGGCTTCTTCCACACATGTATTATTTTATTAACAATTCTCATGAAGTCAGTGATCTTCCCTCAGTATAGTTTCAATGTCACACATCTGATTTCCCTTTGGCACCCTCTTGCTGTCTCTACTTTTTTGAGACCATTTATTATGTCTTGCTTTTTAAAATTCATAATACATTGAGAAGAAAGGAAAGCTTTATCACAAGAAAACTGGGGTGATGGATGAAAATGGCATATTTTTCCAGATTTTTGTATCTTACATTTTCTTATTCTACTGAACAATCATTGCTTCACTTTAGTTAGATACACTCATTTAGAATATGCTCATTTGAATATAGCTATTTAACTTCTGTGTTTCTGATCTAAAATGCACTAGACAATGGGCTTTATGGTTTATCTGCAGCTAGCATACCATTACACACACCATAGAATATATATATTACATATAAAAAACTTTATATAAATAGTTTACTGTGAATTGCAGACATCAAAGATTATGCTTTGTTTTATTTGAAAAGTGCTTTGATAAGCACTTTGGTTTGGGTTCCACCACAAACAGTGAAATAATAATGAAATCTTGGTTTTCTCTCCAGCTACTTAGTCTAATGTATTTTCTCCTCTTTATACACCATTAAATCATACTAAACTTATCCAAATAATTATGTTTTACTTTTTACATATTTGCCATTGGAAAATCTGAATTTCTGAGTGACAAACAGATGTCTTTCAACACAAAATCAGATTGAAAAACAGGAAATAAATGAAAAAAGAAAACTTCTTCAGAATCACTTGCATTCCAGGCCATGGGACAACTACACATGGATGCTTTATTCAAAAGACTCCCGAGTGTCTGAGTTTATGACATCCCATAATTTTTACCAAGTTATACCAAGGACTGGGTTTCCTCTCTGATGATTTTAACCACTTTAAAATTATATACGTGAGATGAGCTACGTTCCTAGACTCACTAGGAACAGATAACTTCTTCTGAGGACTGTTCATCTCACATTTAGGTGTCTGAACTGTAAAGGTTCAGTCACCCTCTTGATATTCTGTCAACACGGAATGAAACCCTAAAAAGTTCAAAAAGCTGAAAGAATACGATATGTTTAAATGACTAATAAAGAAGTTTTGTCTCACACAGAACATTAGGAATGGCTTTCTTCTGTCCAAGAAGTAAGATTTACACAAATAACAGACTCAGAAATGGAAAATATTGTTCCCAGGAAACCGCATTTGTTTTATGTCACTACCAAGTGGAATTATTGCAAAATTGTTTTCCATTATTGAATTAACCAAGGCGGATAAAGATCCCCACCAATCTATCCCTGCTGTTTACTCTTACTGTAAGAAACCACCCCCTCAGCCTCTGTGCAGAGAAAAAGCTGCCCATGGGTGGGCAGAAGGAATAGGAATCGAGATGGTGGCACTCATGACAAAGCCACCACACAATTAAACCATGACCTGAGACTTCCTTAGAGCTGCACTGCCTGGTGTTTGTTAAACTGTGAGATAAAACCTAACACTGGACTCAAAGTTGGGGAGCAAAAGTGTAATTGAGTTGACAAACCCAATTAATCCTTTTTGTCCTCTGTTAATTCTCAGTACAAGAGAGTTCATGACACTACAAGCTGCAGGGCTGGACACTGCTTGTGTACGATTTTATGCTCTGCAGCAAAATGTCAAGTGTCTTAGATATTTCCATAAATTGAGTCTGGTGCCAGTAGTGTCAGATGTATGTTAAGAATATATAAATATATTCACTGTCCTAAAACACTGGTGTTAACTTTGTTTATGCAGATAAAACTCTGCAGTGATACCTTTTTGATACTTACAGAGATTTTTCAACTTTAAGTTGTTTTATTGCTCTGCTGCTAGTCTGCAAACTATCATTCATCTAATTTACCAGTAGTGACATATAACTTGTTCCCACCTGCTGGTTTTTTCTTCATCAGATGCAGCTAATGTTTCCTTTTTGCCAGAGCATGTGTATCTGTAAAAGCTCATATTTCAGACCAGAGTGGGAAGGTGATTTAATTTTAGTTTGTTTGCTTTTTTCCTGGAACATAACAAACTTTTCCAAAATTAGGAGAGAACTTCCATGGTAATTATCAATTGTTCATTTCTCTCAAGACAATGATAACTGATGCTATTAGCTTCCTTAAAAACATACTGTTAATACCTATAAACAAGCACAAAAAGCCATGCTGTAGCCACTGTAATGTCCTGATTTTTCCTGGTGGCTTGTAAAATATGGAATAGAATGAGCAGCACTAGAAGGTATACTTTGTACTCTGAAATCTAGTATCTCTGCAATGTTTTCACAATCCTGTTTTTCTGAATAAAATTAAAATAATTATAAAAAATGTGTATTTGATATGCAAAAAAATGCCTTGCATTTCACTGAATTATTGTCATGGTGACATAGAAATTATAATTCTACTCTGCTGTATACTGTAAAATTAGTCAAGATGCTTAATTGTGGCCCTACATTATGAAGAGCTGATTAGTATATTTCCATTACATTCTTTAGGCTACAACCTTGCAGACACACATTGCATTTCAGCAGCCAATACAGGCTCAATCCTTTTCCCATTGGCAGCCAATAAATCTTCCCAAGACATGTTGTTATTGTGGAAGGCTTGCAGAGTGTTTGTCTGTCAGATGTTTAGAAGACTGGATTATTTATCTGACTATTTTTACCACAGCCAGAGAAAAAATAATCAATTTTTGAACTTTGTAATAAGCATTGTCAGTCTAGGTCAGCATTTATGACAGCTGAGAAGCTCTATTCAACACAAGGTGTTGAGGCGAATTTCCTTCTCCAAATAGGAAAAGGAAAGCAGAGGGCAAAGAAAAAAAAACCAAAACAACAGCGGTTTGAGGACCTCCTCTTGCAAAATGTGACATGAGCAACAAAGACAGTATTGTGCCTAGTAGGATTAACATCATTGTGCCAAAATACAATTCCCCAGGCAATTTCATCCACATTCAAAAAGAATTTGCCTAGAAGTACTATCTTCTCAGCATCTCCGGGACAGTGATGTTTACAGACACATAAAGCATTCCCTCAAGTGGTGGTTAAACACTAACAGTCCTTTAAGAACATGCACTGACAAAACCTTTACAGATCATTACCATCATCCGCTTAGCCTCTAAAAGACCTTTGAGTCGTACTCACAGTTCACCATCACCAAAAGAAATATTAAAAAGGAAGAAAAGAGGAAAACTCATTCAAAATTTCCAGGACATAGAAGTTTTTTTAGCCTCTACTCTCACAGCTCTTCAGCGAGAATTTGGTTCATAGGAACAAAGCCACAAAAACCTTCCAGAGGGCTGCACGGTCCCAGAGATTCTGGGTCTCAGCGATGAGATGGGCACCAGCTATCTGAGGATGTCTGTCCGTACCTAACTTCCGATCAGCTTCTCTAGAGGCCTTACTGGAAGGTCAAAAGGGTGCAGGAGAGAGTGGGGCTGATCTTTCTGGTGTAAGACAGTAGATGCAGGGGGCCCAAGAGGCATCTTGAGAACCAGAATGTAAGAAGCTGGTTTATGAAATAAGGTGTGGTACTAGCTGGTGTAAGATTATAAACTCATGGTGCTGTACAGTGCTGAACAGGGCCACATTACCAGTTTGAGCTCATCTCCAGAAACAGTGACATAACTTCTTTCAGAGCACTTAAAGAACCCAACCACTCTAAATCCTATTTACACTTTTTTGCAAAAGTCCTTTTAAGGGTCCTGCCTTATGAGCAGTGGTGAAGACACGAAATCATTTGTCCTTTTTCTCTTTGTGTTGCTCAGCATCTCTGAGGTGTTGCCACATGGAGGCTTTCTGCAAGAGGGACAGTTTTATCTCCATCTGAATCTGAGTAAAGGCACAACTTGTCACCCAGCATCCTTTGCATCCCTTGCATCTCTTCTTCCGAATCTCTTCTCAGGTGCTGCACTTTGGCTGCTTATGAGCTTTTTCTCTCAATCTCTTCTGCATAGATCTCCTGCTGGGGACTTCTCATCAGGTAGAAGAGGATTCACAGCACTAATGGGAACCTCCCTTGGAGGGGATTTGACTACTTTTTAGGCTATGCACTCTATAATCTTTCTGGGTGAACAGACAATTTTTTCAACAAGGATATCCTGCGGCTTATGGCAGAATTAGAACACATCTCACGTATTAACATCATGATTTAGTATAATTTTGTGCCATGGAAAGGTTATCATTTGTCATAAATAGAAGAATCATTTGCAGCTGGAAATGTTTTAATTATTTCTTCTTGAAATTACTTGGTCATTCAGCATCTCACATTATCATGCCTATTTGACAGAAGGAAATTAATAACACCAGTGAGATCTTAGGAAGCTAGATAATGAGCTCTCTAGGTATCAGTTCTTTAGTTACACTCATCCTACAATTTCTGATCTAATGTTTAAAGCTCACCAGTTTGTCTCCCTTCAATGTCTCAGTGTTTGTAATAGATAATATACAGAACTTCAGAGTCTTAAAATAAGAGCTGCTGAGTGCACCTCTATTTCTGTCTTAATAGCTCTCAGGCCATTTGCATGGGAATAATTGAAGGTTATGAGAACTTTCACAGAAATTAACAAACCAATTTTAACCAATTAACAAACCAATCTGATTTCAAACTCTTGGTCTAATATGGTAATGTTTTACTGATTTGGAATTCTTTTGAAGAAGTAGAGGTGTATGGAGATAAAGTAAGGCAGATTTTAGCCTTAACTTCATTTAGTGAGCCCATTCCCTCAGTTACAGACAGGTTGTTGAATGTCTACTTAGTACTGTCATTATAGTAATAACTGAACATATCTGTCTGCCCCCTCTTCTATTATTTCTTTTAAGGTCTGCAGAGTCATCCTCTCATTTCTTGTCTTTTTATTTTCAAAATTGCCTACAAGACTCTTACCCCTTGACAATTCTGATATTTCTTCTGGCACTTTTTGAAGTCAATCACTTCAGTTCACTACAAAAAAAAAAAAAAAGAAAAAAAAAAAAGAGAGATCAAGGGCAATCAAGTAATCCAAATGAAAGTTTAAAGTATCTTCACAATCATAGACTGAATTATTTTTTCTTCTTTCCCTTTTCCGTTGTAAGATATTTTCATGTTGTTTACTGGAAACTAAATCTAACTAAGTTTTCATGCAGCTAAGGGCTGGAAATTGGCTTCAGACATGTCCAGCAACCTGCAGAAATGTGGTGACAGAAGCAAAGGCCATTCTTAGGGCCACCAAGCCACCTGTAGCTCAAACCTACATGTGAGTCCAAATTCCCTGACTGAAGCCGGAGAACGAAGCCGTGGAGAATGGAGCTCTCCCAGCATGGCAGGATAATGCTCCCTGCTGCAAACCTCACCTTTCTCTGCAGTATTCCTACAGCCACAGCCTGAACCATTTCTTCCTGAAACTTTAACCCCAAACTTCAGCACAGCTGTAAATGTGTTGTTCTCATAGATTTCATGATGCAAGACATAAAGGGAGGTGAGAGCAGCACTTTGTGTCCTCTGGAGACTGTGCATTGCTGGTCAACCTGCAGGTAACATCCAGGGGTATCAACATCTTTCTAAGAGAGACAGCTGTGAATCTCTTCAACAGCTAACAGTGACAGGAAAAATATTTTTAGCCACTGTTTCTACCTATCCAAGGATATCCAACCAGGATTCTGGTTGTCTTAGAAAAAACCTGTCCCTCTGGTATTTGCTGGCAAAGCACCTTGTGCAAGACAATCCTGGTCCCTCAGTAGAATCCTTAATTTTTTTCCAGTTGAAATACCAATACTATGCACAAGTAAGCTAAAGGTTCCACGCTACATTTACTAATGTTTTTTTCAAATGCTATAACAGCCTTTTATTCTTTAACTGCTCTTTCCTTTGTTACTTTTTTTCCTTGAAGCAAAATTTTCCAAGGAGTCAATTCTAACGCTTATATCAGATATGAAAGCATTAATGTTTTATTTAAAATCCTGACTGTAAATTTGCTTTTCCTAGTGGAGTTCCAACAGCCAACCACTTCATTTTTTCCTTTCCTAGAGGAAGTTTTGTCTTCATTTGTAGCAGAGATTTGTGAGTCAAGTTTAGCAGTGGGAAAGCAGTAGTAGCCTGCAAACACAGCGAAGTGCATAATGGGCATATGTATCTGAACTATTACAACACTTAATAGTAATAATATGACTACTAAAAAAAAAAAAAATCTGAGCTTCCAAAAAAAAAAACCCTGTTACAGATAAGATGGGCTGTTTCCCAGAAAATATTATATATATTAATCTAATATCCCAGGAGATGTATAATACAATGGTCATTACAAGCTGTCTTTTCAATAGCTCTGAGAGGCATTTCCATGTGTCTCTTAGCCAGAAGTGATGTTCTGGCATCAGACTGGGGCAGAGCGGCGCTAAGAAGCTGCGGTAGCCGTGTGACCCCTGCTGGCAGGAAATAATTGAGAGTAAAACGTGAGAGGAAATGAGACTTTGATTGTAATGAATGACACACTGTGACAGAATCAGTAGCCTATGTAAAGAGTTGCCGTACCAACAGAAGAAACACATAAAAGGTCCTGCCGCTGGGCAACAGAAGACAAATGAGTAAAAATTCTTCATTTAAGATGTCACTTTAGTTGATAACAGCACTTCACCAAGAGAGGACGAAAACCTCTGCCAGCCCACCTGTGCACTAGACTTGTCCTGATGCGTTGTGCCTCATACACACCCCCAAGAGCCAAACCCATCAGTGATATACGATGTGCTGACAAACTGCCCCCTCCTGGAACTAAGGCAGTGCTCAGAGCTTCCCTTCTGTCCCAGTGACTGCAGTTAACACGGGCCAGCATCCAGGCTGCTGCAGGAATGTTGAAGCAACAAGTGAAGATAATGTGTAAGTGCTGATCTTGGACATGGTTACTGGAGTTTTCTAATGATTTCAGCCACTACTACTGGCCACAAAAATCCAGGCCTCAGTGGCACAGAGTTGAGTGTGGTCCAAAACTGCCACCTGCTTCCCAGATGGATCACACTGAAGTCAGTAGAATGCTACAGCATATTTCATGCTGCACTTTTCCTTGAAGCCAAGTAAAACTTAGGAGACACAGAAAAGATAATGCTCCAACAGACTGTCTGTGATCTTGTTATTCATTCCTGTTAGTATATAACAAATACCTTAATTTGGATTACTCGTTATTCCCCTTTCAAAACAGTAGATTTCTAACACACTTTGACCAGTTCCATGCTGATGTCAGGCATTTTATTAGTAATTTGCATTACTAAGGCTGGGACTGACTCATGACCCACCAGTTCAGCACTCGAGACCCTCCCTCTTATCTGGGCACAGCCACTGACACACAGTCCCAAGCTGAGGGCCTTTCCCATGGAGTGGTCAGATGAGTTCTCTGCTATACTTCACAAAGTTATTTTCTTCTCTGAAATATCTACAGGATAATGAAGTTCAAAAAAAAGAAAGATGGATGCAGCTGAAATAGCAAATAATAAATACAAGGAGTTTAGTGAAACTAGGATGCATCTGCCATTTACCTGGGGAGGAACTGTCCCAGGCACCACTACATGATGGGGGTCACCCAGTGATGAAAAGCAGATATGCAGAAAAGGACCGACCTTGATGTCCTGGTGGTCATTAAGTTGAAGCCAGACATGTACCCTTGCCACAGAAAGCCCCTTGTCCCAAACCCCACAAAAGCTGGCTTGTGATAACTTCCCAAAAGTGAAAGCTCATAGTGTGTAGCAAATACTTACAATTCCAGTACTGCTCATACAGCTAATTAAAATTACTATGTGTTTGCCAGACTAAATGCATATAAACAGTCTCCCATCCACACCCCACCCCTTCCCTCAAGTCTGCCTATTTACAGAGGTTCTGTTTTTCCCAATTTTCTGCTTGATTCACTGATCATTCCAAAACTCCATTTCACATACCAACTCCATGTTACAGACCAACATACAAACACATTTACACATCTTGCAATCCCAACTCACAAGGTGTTTCCCCACCAGGTACATGTTCCCACCTGCTGTGGAGACACAGAATAAATAAGATATATTTCCTGAAGAAGACGTCCAAACCACAAGCTGAAACCAACTGTGGGAGTTAACAAGCAAGATGCACGGGAGAGGGGACAGAAGAAATTGCAGGTTTTCCATGCAGGTAGGACGCCCTACAGGCCTTTGGCTCCCAGTGGGGATAGGAGCAAACCTCTTTGACCCATTAACCAAGAGCTGAACTTGGATAAAGAGTAATGAACTTGGGTGAGCATTTTGGTCTAACAATTTTACTTTTACGTTAAGTTTTCTTAAGTTTAGGGAAATTCAATATGACAAAGAAAGTAAGTGCTGCCTGCTAGAAACTCGTGACTTAAAGCACTACAAGACACAGCACATACTGCAAGTAAGACTGGTGAAGGGTCTTATTAAAGACATCACTCCTCAGGTGAGTCCCAACAGCTGAAGTAGAAATTTGGATGCAGTAATGGCACTCAAAATAGAGCTAGCCCTTCACTCAGTGAGCTGGAAAGGTCTTTTTCATTTACTTCTCATGTGTTTTCCTGCTTCTGCATCTGCACTTTAGAGATATAGACACTGGGTATGTGCTTTCTATAAGCAAAGAGTGGACTCTTCAGGAAAATGGCAGTGAAGAATGACTTTTATAATTGGTGCTAATGTATGCATGGAAATTGCTGGTCTTAAGCAAGCTGAGGGGGGTTTGGAAACATTACAGCATTTCTATTTGGTTGTGTGTATAACAAGCTGTTGAATGCTATTCTGACAGTATTTGCAGAGTAAATACTTCTTTGTCTTAAACACAGAGGCAAATATTCTGCAGATTTGTGGGCTTGCAGGTTATGATTATCAATTACTATCCTCAGTGTAACTTTTGGCCTGAATTTCTTAAGTATTTTAATCTACAAAAATAAACAAGAAGAATTTGTTTATTTTTGGACAAAACTAATATGAAATTTGAATTTAGCTAGCACTCATGGGACAGATGGGGCTTGGCCACCCATTTCAGGTAGTAGAGTAGATTCATTTTCTAGAACATGATTATAAAGGAAAAATTAATTCCCTTATTTTAACATATTTTTACTGAAGATATTACTGTTCTCAATATAGAATATCCCAGAGGAATTAAAAAAACATGGCAGGTATATTGGTGGGCAGAGACAAACTAACAGCTGAGGTCACCCAGACAGAAATAAGCCTGCCCCACCAGAAGGAATGTTCGAGTTCCCACACATTATCCTGTGTCAGGGTCACAACCAGCAGGCAACAGGGACACTGGTGACCATAAAAGCATCGTGACAGGAATCAGCCAGACATGGCTTCTTTTGTCTCTTCTCACACTTTGCACATTGTGCTTTTACAGATGCCTCTACCCTTTTAGCTGTTTTTGCTGGTTTTAGCACTTCTCCTATCACAACCCTTCATGTTGCCATTCCAAATCAATTCCACTCCTCTACGCTGGATTTTCTCCTTTCTGACCTCTTCTTTTCAGAATGAATGAAGATAAACACATATAGGCATATGACTCTGCAGCAGTATGTCCCCATACAGCTAATCAGCAATAGCTGCAGTACATTCAATTCACACTTGGAAAAAAAAAGGTAATTTAGATTGATTTCTCAAGGAAAGCTGTGGTTGGAAAAAAGTAGACTTCAATTTTCAAGGTTATAATAAGAGAGAATAAAACTAATTACCACAGCTCTCATATTATCCTTCCTCCCCCAAAAAATAAAAATTAAACTGTGCATTGAAACAACCATCAGAGGGTGCATATACACCATGAGTTTGGCTTGATCCCTATTTCAGTGTTAGGCCCTGGTACACTAGCTGCTCATACATATAAGATGTGTCCATTTGAGCTCTTGGACACGAAGCTCCAATTGCTCCCCTGAGGATTCAGCCCCCGCCTAAAGGATGTGGGCCAGATCTCATTAATTAGTCTGAAGGAGCTCATAAAATTTTATGGATGTACTCAAAGCATTCTTTTCCTAAAAGACGAGGATTGACCCTTAAAATTTATAGACTGATCTGAGTGTGAAGGATGTTTCCATCTCTGCTGATAGATGCTTTGAGATAAGAATGGACTTGGAAGGTGTAAATAATTTTTTGACTTCCTACTACATAGCCCATGAAAAACGAATCAGAGAAGGCTTTAAAGTATAAATGAGGTAGTTACAAATAAGTTACTTTCAGATTTGTCTCTGCAATGGTCCAGATACCTCCCAGTCACATGTTTCCAACTACAAATATCAAAACTTGCTATACTGAAATCGAGCAGAAACTTTAAACTATAACAGGAAGCAATCTGTCAGGAGAAAACCAAGAACTAATGCAAAAGGTTCAATGACAGATTTATGATTTTGTGGCCATGGTAGTTCTCACGATTACTGATCTATGATGGTATTTCTATGGCTATTGAAGAAAGAAACTCAAACTTGTCTTTTTTTTACACTTCACTAACAATGTCCAGAAATTAGGCCAAAGTTCTCCTAGAGACAGAAAAAGAGATAGAAGTTTTCTCTTGGACAAACTCACTGGCATGTACAAAGATGCATTTCACAATCTTGTTTCCCATGATTCAGAATTTTACTTAGGTCAACAGGGAGGTGAAGCACCAAGTTTCATCTTCAAAATTTGGCTGTACTTCATTTATGGTTGCCAAAAGAAAGCAAAAGCAATATTGTTATGTTAGAAGGAGAAAATAAATTTTCCACTCCCCTCTTATTTTAAAAAAAAGAATTGAGAGTTAGTCATGGTTTTTTAAAGCAATCTATTGTAGGACTGAAACCAAGACAGAATATCATAAACAGAAAAGTAGCAATCTGATAATCAAGGGTTTGATCTTTCATTCTTAATGCCAGCGGAAGTTCCACACTCTCACTTCAAATTATGTTCATTGAACACAGTTCAATACATCATTTGGGACAACACTTGAAGATAGATCTGTTCTGAAATGTTCTGATGAAAAGAAGTGATCATGTGGCTTTAGCCTATGCTATCATCTCAACTGCCTTATCTTGTTTTGCACATACATAGATCCATGTGGTTTAGCACACATAGGTGTGCTATACGTCCATAGGCAGAGCAGCGTTCAGAGTATAGCCCCATCACAGCAAATGCCTCTTTTATGAAAGATATGAAATATAGACAGTTATAATAATGGGTTGGGGTAAAGAATCTGAATACCAAATCTCAGAATTGTTAAGGCTGAAAGGCAGTGCTGGAGACCTTCTATTCCAATCCTCCACTCAAAGCAGAGTCAACTGAAGCAACACTGAACACTGACCAGGAAGGGTTTGGAAATCCCCAAGGATGGAGACCCCAGAACCTCTCAGACCAGCAGAGTGCCAGTGTTTGATAACCTCCACCGAAAAAAATACAAATCTTGTATTTAATTGTAATTTCCAGTATTTAGTTTTTATTCACTCCCTCTTGTCCTGCCACTGCCATCGTTTAGCAGAGTCTGGCTTTGACTGCTTTAGTGCCTTAATCATCTTAGTGGCCCTAGTTGGACACACTTCATTCCATGTCTTTTTTTTACTAGGGAGCCCAGAACTGAACCTGAAATTCCAGATATGTTTCACCAATGTTGGGTAGAGAGGAGAAATTACCTCCTAAAATCTGCTGACAGTGCCCTTCCCCATTCAGCCCAGGATGCTGGAAATACTGTACAACTTACTGATATTTACAGCATTAACATCCTATAGAATCTATTCAGAAAGCCGGTGTCTTCACATGGATTTGATTTTTTACATGGAAAACCCCAAGTGTTTACATACATAACAGTTAAATAACAGAATATACCACTCAAGAATGTACAGCTTACAGAAAATCCAGTCTGCTTAATAATGAAAAAATACTTTGTCTTGGAGCAACTGGGAAAAGGCACAAGATCTTTAGACAACAGTGGCTCATAAAAAACAAAACATGAAAGTCAAAGTTATTTATAGTGCCTGAGATTATACAACTTGAGAAAAAAAAAAGTCATTGAGAAAACACTGCTCAGTTTCCCCCGTCTATTTCTGAAGTTGTTTGATCTAGATAAGGAAATGAATTTAATTATTTGAAATAAAATAGTAAAAATGTAAACATGATCAGAAATATCTTTCTTTCACCAAGGTCCAGATAGGATGCAACATGCACAAATTAAAAGAGAATAACCACTTCCTGTGCTATATGACAAAATTTTCTGTGTGCTTTCTTGGGTATTTCTACTGCAATTTCCAACTGAGAAATATCCTAAAGTGTAGCAGGGACTGGAAAATCTCTGTCCTTAGAAGTTTTCAAGACCTGACAATGAAGTCCTAACAAACCAGGTCTTATCAGATAGCTGAGTCTTCTTTGAGAAAGTTGCTGGAATAACTCTCCAAGCTTTCTTGCAACCTGAATAATTCCATGATTTGATGGTCCAGATGATTAGATTTCTTCTCTTGCAATATATGTAGTGTTTGGAGACCTGAAAGGCTATGTTGTCCCATATGGAAAAGAAGTTCTTTGCAAATTTGTTGTGCACTTCTTCCTGCTTTGTATGTAGCAGAGCTACAGATAAAGTAAGAAATATTCTCATTTGAAAGTGTAAATGCACTCAGAAAATTAATTTATATTACTTATTTTATAAGTAATTTCTTCTTTTCCTCAAGAGTGTCAACAAAAGATGAGTAAACTCTAGTAAGACTATCTGAGGAGATTTGCAATCTGACAAAATAAGGGACAGGAAAATGTGTAAGAGATTTATCTTATTTAATCCTGTCACAAGACCTGAATGTCCTGTATGTGTTACCGAATTAGTAACACTCCTACTGATTTTCTGCTGCCTCTGGTACTCAAAGAATTAGGTTCATCTTCCCTTGCACCCCCAAAGTAAGCAAGATATGGAATAGCTCCAGAAAGAGAGGTACCTCTTTGTCTTAAAAAAGATGTACTTCCTTGAAAATGCTTGTTCTTTACATAATTTCACAGAGATGGAATGCAGGATTTCACATTAGACAAAAGGTTTTATGAAGCAAACACAACTGAAAAGCTTTTGTCAATTGAAAGGAATAGGAAGCTATTCTCTGTGGAGGAGAAGCTTTTACAGGCTAAGAAAAGCTTTTACAATGCAATCCAAGCCAAACAACAACCATTTCACTTCAAGTTTGCCCTCCCAAGTGCTTTGCAGATCTTAACAAACAGAAAAACACGTTTACTTTAGTACAGAGTAACCTTGGGATAAAAACTCCAGAATCTGAGTTTAGAATCAAAATATCACCACTGTTTTAATCACCTTTTAAAAAAAATCTTGCAAAAGTGAAATTTGGAAAGAACTTTCCCCTTAAACTCTCCATTACAAAAAAAGTCTGCTTTCTAATTAAAATAATTTAGATAAAGAATAAAAAAATTCAAGAATTCTAGCCAACTGAAACTAACTTCATACAGCTTTGTCTGTGAAGGTCTCTTGACCTGGTATCCCTAGAGCATCATACTATTTTCTTTAAGATTTGCTAAGTATCTCCTCTCCACAGGAGTAATAGTGAAATAGTGAATCACAACAGTATAGTGTAAGGAGTGAATTTAGACATAGCAAGACTAATGCAAAAGGAAGTATAAAACTCAGTTTGGTAACTACCAAAATTTCAAACAAATGGGTAAAGTTGAAGGGTTTTTTCCCTCTGCTGTGCTTTCACAGACACACACGGCACCGACCTTCTACTGTAACCTCCAGCCTCACAACTCTCTTCATTCTCCCATCCCACTCCTTCCCCTGCAGACAAGACCCAAATCCTTCTATGCTGTGAGATCCCCAGTTTGTTTGGTAGATGTGTGTGTGTTGGTGCCACAGGCAGTGTCTGTCTGTACATGCCATAGCCCAGGCAGGCTGAGAAGGATGCCTGTCCTGGGAAGTTACCAAAAGAGGACAAAGATATTTACAGAACAAGATCTTCCTCCTTAGTCTGTGTTTGCACAATGGGCTGCTCAGGGAGGATTCTCCATACCACCCTTTCAATAAACACAGCCCTTCTTTCAAATAAAATTACAAGGCAGAGCCATCACCCTTGCATCCTGCCCCAGGCACCAAAGTGCCACCTTGGCAGACCATCTACATGCCAATCCACCCACATGCCAGTCCATGTACATGCCAGAGTGTATAATTTAAGGCCTTTTCTGCATGGAAGCTGGAGAAAACTGCTCAGAATTACATCCCCTGGCTCTCTTGGGCTAGAGACCAGGAAGGTAAACAGCTCCACATACTTAACAAACAGAGCAAAGAGGTGCCACAGGGGAAATGCAATGAAACAGTTTTTAAAAATGGTTTGCAAAGTCTTTTTCTACTTATTTATTTATATCCTGAATGGCACAGGCTGAAGATTGAAAGACAGAAGTGTCATTAGGGAGTGACTAGAGACCGATAAGTATTCTGCATTAGAAAGCAAACAAGCCAAAACAAGGTGCTTTTTGCTCTGTGAATATTCCCTCTAGGTCTCATTAACTGTCAGAAATTAGGCAAGGTTCTAAACATTTTCCACTGTGGCTCTTGCTGCTGGGAACATTCATATTGATGTCACCATTTCAGAAGTGATTCAGAGCAACTTGCAGGCAGCAGTCAGACAAACTTTCCACTGACAGTAATATAGCCTGCTGTCATTTTACATTTTAATTATGTTCCCCGTGCTGCAGCAGTGCTCAGCTCGTGTGACCTTCCTGGTACCGAAGTGTCAGACAAAAAAGTTCAGGCATGGCTTTTATGTTTGCTTTTGATGAGTTTTCGTAGTGACCTTGCTTGCCCTGGAGAGAAATGGACCAAAAGTTGCCCTTTGTGGTTACTGCTCTTTAAACTCTGTCTTTGCTAACAGCTTTGGGAAGCCCTAGGTAGACAGTGTTTTTAGGACTGTGCCATGCTCTTTTTAAGCTCAGCTCTCCTGGCACTGGGATATGCCAGAACACCTCTTTTACTTCCTACTCTGTGCCTCTGAGGCACAGATACTCAAAAGCACATTAGGGGCTAATGCAGACCCAATAGACAACTTGGCAGTCCCAGGAGATGCCCAAACATCTTCTCAAAATCCAAAAGAACTATGGAGGGGAAACACACATGGGTCAAGTTAAACAGAGCTATGACTACAGGAATCTATCCTCTGAATTTAGTCCCCCTGAGCTTACAAAATGAATATGCTTAATAAAATCAAGGGTCTATCAGCCCAGCTAGGAAACAGCTCAATAACTATGTTCTTTACAGCATTCAGCTCTTCTGCTTCTCACTGTACCTGGAATTACTACTCCATGTGGAAGCTGATCAGAAATAGTTTTTTTCATCAGTTAAAACAGAACAGCAAGATGAGGAACAAGAATCTAGGGCAGAGTCACTGAGGGCAAGATGAAACCAATTAAGTCAGTTGATGATTTGCCTTTTCTCTTGTTGCAAAAAACAAGAGTATTAATGATCCACACATTTTTAAAAGGAAATAAAACATATCTACTGAATCACATGACTGTGGCAGCAGCCCAATTAATATACCATTTCTGCTAGATCATCTATTATAAGCAATAGAAAAATTTTATGTCTCTGATAAATATATTGAAGTCTGTAAATGAATTTTCATCACAGGTCTCAAAGAACCTATTAAATAGGGAAAAAGCTATATCTAGAAAGCTCTGCTCTACTCTTGATGTGGGCATCATAGTCTCACCAATCCTTAAGAGAACAGTGTCCTGCTGTTAGCTTGGCTTCATTTAGGAGCTACTATTACACATCATATTGAAAAGATCAGTAATCCTTCTCTGGAAAGAACAATTTAATAAAATTTGGGTAATTGGCTTTTACCTTGAAAGAAGGTACCTCAGTATAGCTGCAATGAGGAGTTTAGAGCAAATGCCAAATGAAACTCACAACTTTGCCCACAATCTCCATTCGCTGCCAAGGCATTGATCTTGGGTTTGTCTGCAGCAATGAAGAAGTGAGCAGCAAGCTCTAGAAGAAGTCTGCAGTCTAATTTTGTTTTCAGAATCTGAGCTAGAGCGTTAAAAAGTCCCATTCCTGCATGCCTTTATAAATAGTAGAAGTCCTATAAGTTGCATTCTAAAATAGCTTGGAGTGATTTCATGCAGAATGAAACATAATTGGATGTGTCAGATGTTCTATCAGCATTTTCTTCAGCACTGTGTATACAGGTATGTAAAAAATCCTTGGGCTAGCAGCTCAAAGCACAAGGAATTACTGAAAATTAAAACATAAAGTTTAACTTGGTCACTCTGTTGCACCAGCTACTAAGTAGGAAAAGACCTTGGGGTGAAGCAGGAAATCCCATATTGTGGCTGAAAGAAATCCAGACAAGTTTACTTAAATATAAGTTATGCAAAACGGAATTTTATTCATTCTTATCAACCAGCCTTAAATATACCAAACAGATGGCATTAAAGATACCATTACCTATGTGGAGGCACATATTGATCACCTCATCCAATATGGCAACACACTGCTCCTTCATTCTCATTACATGCAGAGTCATAAGAAAGATTGTTCATATACTCTTTCTAATCCATTGGGTAATAATGAGAGAACATATAACTGAGAACATATAAATTAAAACAGAAAAGATGAAAGGCTTTGAGGTTTTCTTGGGGGTGGTGCTAGAAATAGTTATAGTGAAATCTAGAGGTAGGAAAATGGAAATGCACATTATATTGCTTCCCCTTGGTGGCAGGGTGTTGGAAGGAAAAGTCAACCCTGCCATATGCAATGTGTTATTTATACACTGTTAGGCTATTATGTAGTTTTAGCAGTGAAAAAGCAAGCTGGGTAGAAATAGAAATCAGTGGTATACAGGCACATGAATATGAAGGTGGCCATAAACAACTCTAATTTAGAAGTGTTACAGCAAAATTGTATTTTTTTTAACATATCCACAGGGCTGCAACCTACATCACCAAGTAGTGCAGCACAGCAGGCACTGAAGTGTATGTGACAGCAGTTGTGCCTGGCTCCTCGTATAGGATGTCCCCCAGGGGGTGTTCTCTGCCACACATTAAACCAGAGTACAGCCAAATGTGTAACCATAAGGCATGAGCTCTCATTTCCATCTAGAAATGCCCAGCTCAGTACTTTGGGCTGGAATGGTCCGGCAGTATTTCCTACCCTTTTTTCTTCTTTCTTTAGGAGTCACTTGTCACACAGTTCTTTGTGTCATCTATCTGCCCACACCAGTAGGACAGTATATCGTTGCATATATATCGTTGTTCAAGAGAAAGAAGATAGTAGAAATAATGATATCAGCAGGACCAAATTTTCATTATTTGGAAAACTGACATCAAAGCAAGTTGGCAGAAGTGAAAGCAGATACAGCAGAAGGAATGACCCACTATATAAGACTGGTCTCTCCCTCAGTAGCTAGCTACAGAGTCTTCTCAATGGATTCATCCTCATCTTTGCTCTTGCTGGGAGTTGGAAAAAAGGAAGGAAGCTGCTCTTTAAACACTTGTGCAGGTGGAGGTGTGATCAGTGGCAGAGTCTAGTACTCAACACAAAATATCTATTCATTGACCACAGATGGAATGAGTTTCCTAAAAGTCCAGCATGACCCAGATAGGTAAGACCCAAGGTTACCAAACACCAAATAGTGGTGAGCCTTGTTATTGAGCTTCTCTCTGCATTAAGTGGAGTGAGGGAGAGATCAAAAGAGATGTTTTCAGAAGACAATATGCATGGTTTTGAATGGGAAGATAGGAGGAATCACTAGAAGTATCTAGATCTCCCCAAACTCTGTACAGTGCACATAAGCAGTAAGTTACTCTTCAAACCTAGGTTAAACTATATGTGATAAATCTAACCCTAACTCTTGTTAATGTCTGCAAGACACCTTTCAAATTGTCTGTAGCTAAGCAACAAATATCCAAAGATCTTTTTCATCCTCTTGTAGACTGCAGATTGCATGGAAAACCATCCTTCACCTACCTGGATAGGATAAAGGAATGGGCTGACTGGAATCTTATGAAGTTCAACAGAACCAAATGCAAGGTCTTGCATGTGGGACAGAACAACCCCCTGCACCATTGCAGGCTGGGAGCTGGCTGGCTGGGAAGCAGCTCTGCACAGAAGCTGAGAAGGGGATTAGACTCGATGACCTCCAGAAGTCCCTTATAAACTAAAATATTTGGTGATTCTATGTTTTTATGAAAAATCCTGTACACGGGGATACTAGATGAGGATAGGGAAAACTTCCAGCTACTATGCAAGGAAAATGATGGAAACACAACTCTGTCAGGTCTAAAAAGTGTTGGAGAGGAAATACAAACATGCAAATGCTCTACATACCAGAGAAACACAGATTTGGAGTAAAACATTGGCAAGAATACAGATAAATGAAAAAAAGATTCTGCTTTTAACTTAGGAAAATGCACAATATTTTGTCAAAATTTTTTTCAGCTACTGTCCTAGAACTGGACACCAACTTTTCCTTATTTTAAAAATGAGATAAAATAAAATTGAAAATAAATTGCTTTCATTGAAAACAATGAATGAAATACTTCAAATATTAGCATAAAAAATGGAAAAAAATTAAAATTGTGAATGAAAAGGGAGACAGAAACCTGAGATATGAGAAATAAACCCAAAAATATTTCTAGTCAAAAATTGGTCGAAGAAGTGTCCCTTTTGAGACACATGTCTCATTTTAAATAAAACCTGTTTACAAAGGGCCTGGAATTAATGACTTTACATTATTTTGTACAGCAGCACAACTGAGTTCTGCAGCTTTCAGCTAGCCACATATTTTTGGCAATGCAAACCCGCAAAAAATTAGTTTGATAACATACACCTGTCATTTCTCTCAAGGATGATTTTTCAGTAAACAAATAGGCAGACATACTAATATTTATAAAGTGTCAGCAGCACAGATTTGACAGCCCTTTATCATACTGCTGTGACAAAATCCATTCTGTCATCCCGTTTTAAAAACCATTATATTGAAAGATAACATTCCATTTCCTTTCAGATGAATGATGAAATGGTTCTGTTTGACATCTTTTTGTACTCTGTCATGAAGCAGGTCATGATTCTCCTGCACACGACTGTACCAGGATAAATACTTAATTATATTTAGTCAATATTTACAAGTATGATATCTAATAGAGTAGAACAGGTGTGACTCCTGCAGTATCTGCTCTTTACTACTAAGTGATGGTGAGAGTGGCCTGAAATTGTTACAGAAGCTAAATGCCAAATTTATACATTATTCCAGAATATTCAGCCGGCAAATCCCTTAGGAACACTTGAAAACCCCTGCCTCTCTTTTCAGAAGTTCTCTCTTTCGCAGAAAATCCGACTAAAGACAGGGTTTGATACAGCTGCCATAAAAGTGGCCAGGTTCTCAGTGATCCTTTAATAATTGCACACCACATTGGCCAGAGATGCTAGAAGTGGAGAAGAAGTAATAAAAGTAATTTCAAACGAAAGTGATTCAAACAAAAATAGTAGAAAGCTGAAACATTGAAAGAGTTTACAAAAGCAATAATAAAAAGAACCCGAATTATCTATTGTTAATACTCACCATTCCACCAGCATTAGACCACTCTGGTTTATATACACTTTTTATATTTTCCAGTCATGACAGACTGGTGGAACTGGAAGTGAAGCTAGAAAATCCAGAAAAGAAGCCTGCCCAGAGATGTACCATTGTAGTTTGGATGAATACTGTTTCCATTCATTCTCTGAACAAACAAATGGTAAAGAAGGTGCTATGTTTTTAGGAAGCTCTGATGTATTAAATACTCTTGGTTGGAAGTGTTTCATTAGTGGGCTTACATTGTAAGCTTTCCATTTGATTCTGCAGAACTAAGCTTCTACATCTTTCAGCAGCGCTTGATTATGTAAATATCTCTTTGTTCTATGATTTGTTTGAGTAGTATTATTAAAACTTTTAATAGTTCTTCTTCTCTAAAATGTCTGGGAACAGCCTGAAGATTTTGGCACAGAGAGGAAAATGGAAAAACTGAAAACATTCAGTGTTTTAGCCATTCTGAAGAATATAAATTAAAACACATAAAACTGGCTGGAACAGCACGAAAATCACAATCTAATTCAAACATCATCAACTTCCTTAGGCCCACGATATCCCAATGTTTTTTGGCTGCAATGCTAGGATTTTGTCTTGTGAGGTTGCTGTTGTTTCTAAAATACCCTTTTGACTTGGTCACCAGAATGCTGTTATAGTTACTGACATTTTGTTATTGAAGAGCCTCATCATGAAAAGCAGCTCTTTCTGTCATACGTGGAAGGACCATGAAGACATGGGGAAAATTACTAAATTGCAGTGGATTGTAAATATAAGCCTAACAAGATGTTACTCTAGCACCTAAGGACAAAGACAGCAAGGGAAACAAGTGGAATTAATCTGATATAGAATAGGTGCTTTTGCATTTCCAGATTTACTCTGGGCATTTGAGGAACTATAAATGAACAGACACGATCGTGATAACTTCTAGGACTGTTTTTCCCTAACTGTAACATAGACTTAGAAAACCATTAAGAAATAAGTCCAGTATCCAAGAAAAAGAAAAAATCTACCTCTGAAAATGTTTTATTCACTTGCTAAAAAGACTGTTATACTTTTCAGAAAAACTTAATTGCTACTTCAGTGACATTTATCAGGAGTACTAATGTGATGGGCTATAGGCTGAGCTGAGATCAGTGGGGTACAGTTCCAATGACTTGACCATTTATGACAAGAACCATTTATGCTCAAAGACTTGAGCCACTTTCTTTTTGATGTTTATGGAAATATCAAACATTGGGACTCCTACTATATGTACTAGTTTGAAAACAAACCAGTGGGAAATCGCAAGCCAGAATTATAATTTAATAGGAAAATTAAAATAAATGCAAGAGTCCAAGAACACTGACAGCATCAGGATACAACCTGACACCCTGTTAGTCAAGGTGGTCGTAGCAGTCCAGATGAAGTGGTTCCATTGAAGTGGTGATTCTGTAGAAGGGTCCAGTCTTCATCTGAAGGTCCAGTGGTAGCTCTTGCCCTCTGGGAATCCAGCAGTTAATGCTTCTTCTGCTGTTCCAAACCCCAGATTATATCCAGGTGGGAATGCTTGGTTCCTCCCCCTGGGCGGAGCATCTCACAATGGGATGATGTAATTCTGTGAGTCATGCGGTGGGGCCTTGATGGCCCATTAACAGAGATAGCTCCCAGAGGGAGTTATCAGGGATGAGTCATGGTAGGAGATAACGAACACTGCCCCACCTGCTTTAACAGCTTGTGAAGATGATAATAGAATTAATACTATTGGTTACAACTTACACTGTAACCTAGGAGACTATAGCAAGCCTTTCTGTAACTAGCACATATGCCAGCCGAGGAGCATTACATAGCAGCCTATGCTACCTTAATTATGCAAAATGCAGTGCTGCGTACTGTGAGCTGAAAGTAAGAATCATGATTACATAGGTCATCATATGAGTTGATGATGCTATATCTTGCTAAACAAGCTTTTTATAAATCTTGCTCCTCACAAAGTGTGCTGTTTAGACCACGAAAGCTTAACTGTTCTCATTATTTGTGCTAGACAGTTCATTACTTTGTGTTATTACCCTAAGAGCCACTTAAGGCAGAAATGACACAGGTGCTTTCCTCTCTGTTATTATAATCTTACCATTTTGGATGCCAACATCAATCATTCATGTGTATTCTGGGTGATTGCAACTTATTGACTCAGGCAGGGATTTTGAAAATGCATTCAAGAGCTAAGTTGAAAATAGATTTTGATGATATGTTGCTGAGTACTTTTCAGAGTCTTCAGGATGCTGTGCAAATTCCTTAGAATAAAACACATTCAAATCAAACTTAAATACTCAGGCCAGATTTAAGTTTTGCTCTGATTCATTTGAAAAAGTCAGTAAATTAAAAATTTTCATTAGGAGAAAACAAAAACTTTAACCAGAATTCACTCTGACACTTCTTATGCAATAGATTTTCGTAAGATATACTTAAATAACTTCAGTGCAGTGTGATTCCTATTTATATCAGGCAGATTTTGGTGGCTAATGCTGAAAGCTGAACAATATCTTGGGAATACAATCATAGAATCACAGAATGACAGAATAGTTTGGGTTGGAAGGGACCTTACTGATCACCTAGTTCCAACCCTCCTGCCCATCTTCGTGGCCGTCCCCTGGATTTTCTCCAACAGGCCCATGTCCTTCTTATGTTGGGGGTCCCAGATCTGGATGCAGCACTCCAGGTGGGATCTCATAGAATGGAGTAGAGAGGTAGAATTCCCTCCCTCGACCTGCTGGCCATGCTGCTTTTGATACAGCCCAGGACAAGTTTGGCTTTCTGGGCTGCGAGCCCAGAACAGCTGGTACAGGGCTTCCATTCCCCATCCTCATTGTCACCTTCTGGTTTAAGAGCATGTGCTGCTTTTCATCCACTCTGCATTTTTATACATAATATGCAAATTCTGGTCCGAGTCTGACACAAAACTTCTGCCTCCTGTCCAGCCACTCAGATCTGCATTCTCTCAGTTGGCAAAAGGGACTGGATAGGAAATGGACTGTACCATGCCAAACCTTGGGCTTCCCTGAAAGAAAGGTTTTGACTTATGTTTGTGAATGAAATAATACAGATTTCTTCCCATTGTTCATAAAACAATTTTAGTTAGGATAACAGCATAAACAGTGAATTTGTGAGAATTAAGGAGTGCAAAAGTCTCACCTAATAAAATACAACAATGTACAGCAGAATACCAGAGCACTAACACTGGAGATGCTTAGTGAAGTGAAAGAATAAATTTCATAACCACAATCACAAACATTCTGTTTCTGGTCTAGTAGAAAATGATCCCTTTTCTTTCCTTCTCCCTTTGGAACCTTGTCTAGCAGTAGATACTATGCAAAGTCTTAAAAACATGCTATTATACAAAAATCATGCTAAAATTACAGCTCCAGTGAAACACAGGAATTTAAACAATACTAAAGTATGTGAAATGAATCAAATGGAAGACAAATTAAAATTAATTCTTTCAGAACACTGATACATTCATGCATTTCCTTCCTGACTGATGCTGAGAAATGTTGAATTGCAAATTTTATTTGTTTTCACATTTAGATCTGTTTATGGCTTCGCCATACATATAGTTTTTCCCAGGGAGAGAGAAATATTGCAAATGCATCTTTGAAGAGTTTGAAGTTTGTATTGTAGGCATATAGAAACCAGAACAGATTGCTGTGAGGTGGCTCTGAGATCCCTTATTGCATTGGAGGGTTAGAATTTTGTGACCAAGGCCATGGGGGCAGAGGTCTGTTCCTTGTAGGCTCCCTGTGGACATGGGATATGGTACCCAGTTATCCAGTCTCAGCAAGAACAGGAGCAAATCAAAAACAAAACCAAAATGAAATGTACAATGAGATAAAGGGCAAGATCTTTAGGCAGGTAAACTCCCATCTGAAGGTCCCTTCAAAGACCAGTGCAATGCTAGACTTCCACTGTTGTACCTGAACAAAGATTAATGTTTCTGCAATGTTTCTTCTTCCCCTACTGCTGCCCTTGGTAATAGTTTGTAATCAACTGTTTAAACTAGGAAAGGGCCAGTTTGTACTGTGGTTGTATAAGGAAAGAAAGCTTGTGGAGTCACGTTGTGTATTTGGTGCTCCCATTAAGGGGTGGTTTTACTCTCCATTAGATGCCAGAAGTTCCTCTAGTAGGGGTGAGGAAGCAGGTGATGAAGAGAAATAGACACAGGAAGCTGGGCTGCTTCAGTTCTTTTGTGCACAGAATTACTTGCTTTTTGTGTGTTCATTGACAGATGGTCTTACCAGACAGTTTTCGTCCTGAATGAGATGACTGTGACACCTATGCCTTTGAAGAACTAATTAGATCTACCATCACATAAAAATACCTTTTCCTGTGTCCCATTAGGAACTGAATGACAAAGGCTGCCTTTAGACCATGTCCCTGGCTTTCTTCACCTCCAAACCATCCTGAAGCTGCTATGTTCTCCAGAAATTACAAGCTAAAGTGAAGGAAGAGCCATCACAGCGCAACTCAAAGCAAGACTATCTAGTCCCCTTAGCTGATTTCTGACACCTCAGGGAAACAAACCGTTATGTGCAATTTGAGAGATGAGTGCCTCCATTTCTGTCAGACTGTGTTGCAAAAATCTGTCTCGCATGGTTGATTTCCTATGAAAGCTTGAGCCTCTGGTAAGAAAATTATTTCAACTTCACGTCGTATTTGTGTACTCATCTTTTTACACAGTTAGTTTATTCAATATACCATGGCCCTCTATTCACTGCACCTTTGCTGCTGCTCATCACTGGCAGAAAGACCACACTCCAGGAGCAAACAGGTATTTCACTGTGAGACAGCAGGGAGAGGTTTATTTCTTGCTAGTTTGTTTGACAGTTCTCACTGCCTAACAGACCGTTGCTGGCCATCTGAGAGGCACCTGTATTTCTTCCTTTTGCAATTCCTCTACTTTACAAAATCTCTGCCTCCCTTGGAAATAAAAAGTTATCAATGAAACAAACTCATTGCAGTCTGCTTAGAAACACAGCTGAGCAGCCTTCCCAGCAATGCCAGGAACACCTGCCCCTTCCAGTTGCATAGCAGGTCTTACAAACCCCAGTGAACCCCCACTCAAAACCATGGGAATTACTAAGTTCCCCTTTGGTGTATCATTCCCAGGCAGCAATTCTTTATCTGCAAGTACCAAATCTGTATAGAAGACACAGAAAGGCAAATGGGACAGCCTCAATATGGGGAATGTCATACATTACCTATAAAGAAGTAAGAACTTACATTCTCATCTTTTTAACTGACTCAGTCCCTTGCCCATTGAAATGAAATTATACCCCCCCCTCTGCCTTGTTTTCCCTCTCATTTGTCTGCCCTTTTGACTCAGGTGCCATTACCTTCGGTAGGGGAAAGCACTTAAATGAAGCCACTCCACCTCCTCTGCCCCTTCTTCTCTCCCATCCCACCACGACAGAAAGGCCATCGTGACCAGGGCCTGAGAGAGAGAAAGAATTAAGTTGATGACTTCTCCATTAACTTGATCGTTCTCCTAGCTCTGTTAAATGCAATCTGTGTGCTGATACTTGCTACCAAACACACATTCCAAAATTATTTTTGCTACAGTTAATTTAAAGGTATCGGATAAAGCATTCGTTTACTCACAGTGCATTTTATGGGGGATAAGGGTGGACGGGGAGGTGTATATGTAGGTATTTATGTGGGTTTTCATGTTTATAAATACATACAATATGTAAATGAACCATATTGTTCAATTTAGTCATTGAATTGAATTTTTCTCATTAAAATAAATCAAAAAGAGAATTGATAAGATTAGAACACAGGAAACAATTAAGACTGATAATAATTTGGAATAATAGCTAAACCTTCTGCATATCTTGAAAACACTGCCTCCAAGGAGCGCATTCCATTGCTTTCAGTTAAATCTAGCTCATGCCTTAATCACTTGCACTACAAGAAAAGTGGCAGTAATATTCATTTAAAAATATTCTTTTGAAAAAAAAAAAAGAGATTAAGACCTAGATTAAGATTAGTTCAAGGAGTAAAGGTATATAAATAGCAAAATCCAGGGGTGACATCATGAAATAAATACAAAATGTGTCAACATTCTGCTTTTCATAAAATAACATAAAAATGCTGCGCTAGCCAACTAATTACCATTTCATTTTTTCCTGATGTGTTTTCCCACTCAGATTGTCCATTTGTTCTTTTTAAGCTACTACTTCAAACACATTCAATTATATGATTGCATTTGTAACACATATAGTAATGCAATTGGCATTAAAGGGAAAATCATGTTCAGAACAAAAGCTTTAATTAGATCTAAATATAGAATTATAGTGCCACTAGTCATTTCAAAAGGCTTTTGAATCATCAAAGGTTAATTGCCAAGATAACACCGACGTGATTAAAGGGAATAAATATGTCACACTAAGTAAATCCTAAATTACTGCACTCCCTCTAAATCAGAATATTGAAAGTATATTCTTAAAGAAACTATGAAATTGTCTTCTTCCGTCTCAGGGACTGTTGTCCTAGATAACTGGAGTGCTATATGTCTGAACAAGCTGTCAATATATGAAGGTATTGCACTGATTTAGCAAAGTAGCTGCTAGACTGGGAAATCCGATAGGGTTTGAGTGCTTTCTGAGCCATTTTGCTTACATTAATTTTTAAAAAAATTTTAAAAAATAGGAGAACAAAGAGGCATGTAAGAGATGAAAGTGAAATGAGATTAAAATATTTCACAGGAAATGAAGAATCAGAGACAACATGAACTTTAGCAAGTACTTAGGTGTGAAGTGGCTCAGCAGGGAAGCAGTCAATGTTTGCCTGATACAGCTGTACAAGATGGTACAGGACTTGTACCTTTATCCACCCCTCTGGCAGTGGACTGAAGTTGTCCGAAGGACCATGATTGATTTAGACCCTTAGGACTCTTAGGGGTTGGGGTGCACTTGATTCACAGCAGGAGAACAGATTCTCGTTTAATATTCATCAAAAGAATATTGGGTTTGTACACATCCAACTGCCCTACAAGTCAAAGCAGCCAATGCACAGCTAGAGATAATTAGAGGAATTCACCACATGGCTTTAGCTGTGCATCAAAGCAAAGTGTAATGTAGATGCAGCTACAGATCCCCATAATATGGTCCAGCAAATGGCAAGTAATGTCTCCCATGACCTGCTTGTCTTTATATCAGGAGAATTAGCATAGACCCCTTAGAAAAACAGAGATTGAAATATAACTTTTAGACATGAACATTAGTCCTTCTTCATATTTGGTAGGCATGTGAAATATTAATGAAAATAATAAGAAGCTTTAAAGGAGACAAAGGGACTGTGGAGATAAATCCCACTATTTCAATTAATAATCACAATAAAACTAATACAACTTTATGGTTTCCTACTTATTTTTGGACAGACATGAAATCATACATAAGTCTTACTGGATAAAAGCTCCACTTATCAGAATTTTTTTTAAAAGCAGAATAGATAGACTCTGTGAGGAATTGCGTAATTCTTCAGGCATTGTTCTCCATGTTGAAAAGCTTTAGAGGTTACTCGTCGTGCCTGTCATCAGTTTTGTCTGTCACATTAAAAAATAAATAAATCAATTTTCTGCCCTACGAGAACTTTTTCTAGGCTGAACTTCCTGTGTCCTCAATGTGTCCTCAGCTTGGAAATTAAGTCCAAACTGTGATCCACTCTTTCTGTTACTAATTCTACAAAGTATGTTCTTGTTTAACTTCTCCTGGGACACTTCTGGAGAGCTGCTGTGCATTCTTAACATAACGAATTAATAAAATAAAACTTCTCAAGTTCTAAGTAGACCTTGCAGAGTTTCAGTTTCTTTGGTGGAGATAGCATTTCAAAGTCCAAATTAGTGTGCTTCTTGCTCTTTTTGTATGAGTTTGGGATCAGAGTGTATTGTTGCTCTTTGTATTCAATATATGGCTTTTTGCCTTCTTATGTTTTATAGCAAATCCCTTAATTTTGGTCTTAACAGTACTGGATTTAAATACATACATATCTGATTTCATAATTTCTGCTTCAATTTGAGTAATCAGTCACACTTTACTACAGTTTAAAATACATATGTAAACTTTCTTCATCATTATCTGCAAAGCCTCAGAATAAAATTGCATTGGAAGTAGTGGATTGAACACTGCCTGGAAAAATGAACAGTATAGGAAAGATGCATCAGCAAGTGGAATTAATTATTTTCTGTTTCCTTTCTGATTCAGCATGGCCAAATATGCTGAGCAACTGATGACAAATCAAATAATGTCAAGGTGGAAAGGTGGGAAGCGGAAAATAATGACTAAGCAGCAAGTCTATGCTTCAATATATATTTCTTCTCTTATCACCTACCAAGTGAAAAATTAGGTGTTATGATTTTTTCAAGCTTATTCTTGGTCAACATGTTCTCCAATCATTTATTTATAAATGCAAGATAGCCTTCCAGTTTAATTAATGGACTACACAAAGGGTCAGCATTGCTTACCATCACACTCATATTAGGAGCATAGAAACAGGGAAGACAATATTCTAAGAAGCATTAAAAATCAATGCTCTATTCATCATACATACTTTCTGCTGACTAAACAACTCTGTAAATTTTGAACAAAACCAGTTTTTAAAATTTCAATTCAAAGTTTTCAAAATCATGAATATCAGCAAATCTCACCTTTTTCCCTGAAAAAAAAGCCCTGAAAAGTAAAAAATAATCATGTTTTTGAGAAACCAAATATTTCAGTAATCAAAAGGGTCTTATTTAAGAAATCCTGTCATTAAGCCTCATGAGAATTCATTGTCTCAAGTGTCCTTATTTTCCTTAGGTCAAAATCCTAAGCATGATTCAATTTCCCAGTATGGATTTCATGTGGTTACTCTTGGTGTAACCTCAGATGGTTTACCAAGATGGAAAAACAGAAAACAGAGCTGGGGCTTTATCTGAATCAAGGAACCTCACCTATACAGAAAAGCATGCCACGAGAAACCTAACAACAGTTCCTGTGGGCACCTCTGAAGTAATCTTAGAGATTTTTTAAAATTCTTTTGGAATTTCTCAATTTTTGTCTAATTCTTCCATAAGTAAAAAAACCTAAAAACATTGGCATGAAATGATAGAACACCAAGTTAAATGTTCTCAAGGTTTCATCAAGTAGACACACATAAATTCCAGAGAAGTTAATCTACCGTGGTTTCAGCTTTTGGTGGTGCAGTTTCATAATGGAGATTGAAAGAGACAAAACAGCAAATGAACAATGTGTATGTTCTGCAGCACAAGAACCGTTTTCCTTGACAAATATTCCCTTCTCTGTTGCTGTGAAGGCAGTATCTTAAATTCTGGTAAATTACCAGAGCCTGCTACAAGGCATGTTGACACATATACCATATTTTCTGCCAGTAATGGCTGGAAAGGAGGAGACAGCTGCTGAGGGAAATGCCTCATGGTGGAGAAGAGATGATGGACAATCTGTAAAAGGATGGGGCTATTGAATATTTTAATGTCACCTTCTCCATCATTTTTGACTGACCTTGTCCACTTCACTGATGCTACAATTTGAAAAGTTTTGAGAAATACAGAGCTGCAACCTGTGAATGAGATATAAGCTTCCCTGTGGTGGCAAACTTTGCTAAAAAATAACCTTTGTTCACTTTTTAAAGAAACAGCTAATGCCTCTTGTAGAGAACTTGTAATATCAAAATAATTGCTGTGTGACAACCAATTCTGAAAAGGCAAGACCTACTCAAGTGCCACCCAACAGTGAGTTGTTCTCCAGTCTGTAACGACTAGACCAAGTCAGTAAATAAGAAATAACTGCCAAACTGCAATATATGCAACAGCTGTCTGTGTTCTGGATGTCTGTGAGAGAGGGCTCAGGGGAGGGCAGAGGGCAGAGAAGAGTCATGGTGCACTATATCATTTTTTTGCCATGGTCCTGGTGATCTCTGTGATTAACTTGCTGGGCCCCTCAGCAACTGAAAACTTCTTAGTGAGTGGGTATTCCTAATTTGCCTATAAAACAGGGTATGGAGAGAGGACCCAGTTTTCAATTCTTTCTCTGCAGCAAAACTCAAATAGCTTTGAAAGAGAACAATTCCTTGTCTCTGAAATTCTTGCCACTAGAGACTTGTAAGGTTTCTTATTTTTGCTTCTTCTTTCCAAAAGTCTAATACCATAAGATGCTGTGAGCTCAGCTGTGCTGTCCTAGTGCAACTGATTTTCTGCTGATGGAATCACTGCCATTCCTGAAGTTTCTGAATCAACCCTTCCTCCCCGAGAAGCAATCTTTATGGAAAGCAGTTGGTTGAAGGGAAACATTGTCTTTCCTGATGTAATTTGGTGTAGAAATAAAAAGAGTTTTGAAGAATCAAGCGTACTGGAGACATAGTTTTTCCCTTCCATTGAAGGAATGGGACTAGTGCAGCAATTCCACATAGAGCTCAGAGTCCCTATTAGGTGCTCAGCAAATAATTCCCAGAAATGTAAGGGCAAGTGCTTAGGTGAATCCTAAAGGTTCCTTCCAACCCACTTTGTCTACTCTGACAGGAATCCAGCATTCTCCATAGCGGAGCAGACCTGAGATTTTGGTACTCTTTAGCAAACTGTTCTTCCCTGTTTCATTGTCACCAGAACTGTCAGTGGTGCCATTAACGTTACTTTGGAAATTGCTGTTATTCTGAAATTTTCATCTGCTCCTATGTCAGAACTCTGGAAGGCTTCAGAAACTCTCAGCAGAGGAGTCATTATCAAACCAGCAACATCACAGTCGCAACAGGAACCAGCATGCTCAATTAGTCCTAATGTACTATATTTCTGTTCCTAATTTAATAGCCTTGCAACCTTTTCTGCAGCATCTGTTAGCTGCAGCAAGGTCATCAACTCTTTCATTAGTGCTGAATGACAGAAAGAACTGGCAACATGCAGAGTTTACTCAGAACACCCAGTTTTCCTGAGTGTCACGAATGCTTATTAGTACAGATAGCGCTTCTTTCCCACAGAATTGCTCTGCCCTTTGGTGAGGTTGGAACTCGGTTAGTGTCTGACAATTCATCAAACTACACTAATAACAAAGATGGGAAATCCAGTGAAGGAAGAGCTAGAGCCAAAAAATTTTTTAAAAGTGGGAGGGAGTTTAATAATATGAACCTTACCTTCTCAGCAACAGGGGAAAAAAAAGTCAGAGAAGATGTGTAACAGTGTCAAAGGTACTGGTAGTAGTCCCTTCTAACTAGCCTTGTTAGAATTCAGTTGTCCATAAGGAATCCTTGAAAGAAGTGCAAAATAAACTAGTTAGTTCAATTAAAGCATCTAAAGCAGTAGGATAGGCAGGATAATCCAGAAGAAAATAGGTATCTTCTCTGGACTAATTATTGGTCATTGGTCATCTAAACTGTAATAAATTACCATTTATTAATCTAACTGTTCAATATGTAGACATAAAAACATATATAGAACAAAAATAACGGAAACTAGAAGTTCACAATTCTGATGCACCCATACGTTTTAAAGAAAATGGAGAGAAATGGCTGGGCATTGATATGACGTATCAAAGAAATCAGGTTCATCAGGTAAAGCAAATGAGATCATTATTCAGGCTGTTTGAAACACCTCAGTTGTGAAATTTATTGGGGTTTTATTAAGGACAGTTTACATTCATTTAATTAAATTATTCAAAAGAAATACTATCTGTGTAAATCACTCGACGCTTCTGCTCTTTTAACTAAAGTCTGAATAAATCTTTCAGCAAAAGTATAAGGGTCAAGATTTCTGTTCCTGATATTTCTAATATTATAAAATAAAGCCAGAAAAGTGTCTCTAGAAAGTGCTGCTCATTCTCCAAACATGAGGCCTTTTATTGTTCTTCTTTAGGTTGTTTTTTTTTTTAAAGAGAACTGATAAACTTCTTTGCAGATCCCCTAAAGTGAAATAGTACATGCATGCTTGCTTGTTGATCAAAAGTCAGATAAATTTGGACCAAGACCAGAGCACTAAATTATATTTTCTCTCTGTACAGTCACATAGGATGGCATATGGCATGCCAAGACTCAGTGCCACATGCCAGTTTTGCAGATTAACCTTTCCAAAGCAACTAATATATCAATTTGTTCCAGCCATTTGATAAAAATGTTTTACTTTGTCTAGGTCAAGATAGAGCCATGGGGTTTTAAAAATTAGTTTATTCCCTTAATCTTAAACACATTTCATTTCTGTGACACTGAATAAGCATGAGTAAATCAAATATAAACAGTTTTCTTCAGGAATCATTCTTATCAGCTATTCTTTGCCAAAGGTTAATACCCTGCAAAGCACCTACACAAACAACGGCTTGTGTTTGCAAATACATTCAATGAATATGCAGAGAAACTATAAACGTTGATACCACTAGTCCTCCTGTTCTAACCCCTGTATTAACAGGCTTCTACTGCTTTGCTGTATTTCTCCTGTGTTGTGCAGTTTTCATTTTCTTTCTGTTCCACCTCAGAGACACCAACAGAGAATACAGATTGCCAGGAGCTGACATCAATCTTCTGGTAAGCTGTGGTATGGTACCAGTAAAACACATCAAGAGGGAAAATATACTTACAATGACATTTTTATGATTAGCAGCCAAAAAGAGGCAAAGAGGCCGGGAAGTCAGCTCACTGCACTACAAAGCACTTGCTGGTTGGCAGACTGAATTCCTTAATGACATTCTATTAAGTTCTTGCTGCCAAATGCTGTTTGCTTTTGCTGTCAGAACTGTCTGCATTAATAATGAATAACTGCTTGGAAGCTACTTACATAAAGCATTGTTTTCGTGTCACTGCCACAGACAGTATCTCTGGGCAGATGAGAGATGAGAGAGCACCTTGTGAATGAGTTCATTGAACAGTCCTTTTTAACACACTTGTGCTGGGACATTGTTTCTATGGACACAGTCACATTGGTCTGGACTACAGCATCTTGAGGATGAAGACCTCTAGACCTAACAGACTCCTAATCTGAGCGGTCTGATACCATATTTTCACTATGTTTGCAATTGGGTTAACTCTACTGTGAAGGCAGGCTGTGAGGGTAGTTAAGAGAGAGAGCAGTGAGCTGCAGTGGTTGTGGGAAACCCTCCAGACAAGTGTAAACACACACACTATGCCAATGCCCTAGTGTAATACAGTCCCAGAGGCAGAAGCCTCTTGGCAGATGGGGAAGGATTGCAATACGTAAGTGAGCTTGCTGGGTAGTCTTGTAAAATCTTGCCAAAATTAGACTGTTTACAGAACAAATAAAGCAGAGGAAGATGTCTCTTTCTTTCCACACACTGCAGTTCCTAGCTTTCTGTGTTTGCCTCAAATGTTTTTATTTCCCCCAGCTCTGTATGCAGAACATATAAAGAATGCATAATTTAGACTGAATGTCTCACAGCGAAATTTCCACTGTGGAGCTGGTTTGCTTGCAGTACTTTGTTACTGTGATGATGTGGTCTGTGTGAATTCTGGATATTGCTGGGAAGTTGCTACAGCAAAACTCTTTCTTTGTAAATAATTTTGTGTATAAATGTTATCCAGTAACTGTTGACGGATCACTAATATGTCTTTTCCAAATAAAGTCTGACACAGATTGAGCCCTGGGCAGCAAAACTGTTTTTGAAAACAGTCATCTAGACTTTTAAAGTAAGCCATACATAGCATGTGCTAGAGTCCTTCTCAGCTTTAAGATGGTATTACTAGAAACAAGTTTTTTAAAGTGGAAAGAAACATGTAGTGGTAAAAAGAATTTAAAGAAGAGAAAACTATAGGAGAAGTCTACAAACCTTTAAAAGTCAAAAAGGTCAATCCTAAAATGCAGTAGTCAAGGTCATATAGAAGTGGTGCAAAGAGGCAGAAAATAGCCTTGCAGGCTGATGTAAACTTACAACTATTTACTTATCATCAGGTATGTAATCCACACTTGCCCCCCCTCACATTGGCTCCAGTGTGATTTTACCACCTGCATGTTAGGTAGTTGTATTCATGCAGTGTAAAGTGTGACTGAAAACCACTTAGAGAGACAAAAAGAAGTGGTATATGTACCTCCAAGCATCTTTGCAGAGCATTATATTACAAACTTTCTCACGTGCCTGGATTTGACTTTACAGGTAAGGAGCACAGAAACACTGCCTGGGTAAATCAAATACCAGCCAAACCATATCAAAAGTAAAAATTGGAGTCTAATGCACACTTAAAATTTTGCCTTTTTTAAGTAGAGTTGTGAGAGGGTGTATGATTTTTTTTGGCCATGTTAGAAAATTAAAGATGCCATGTATTTCATGCAGCCCAGAACACACCCCTCAGCCTTTCATAGTAAGACAAATAGTAACATTATACTCTGCTGAGAGTGTATCCCAGTGGGTGGGTGATGGGAGAAGATAGAACTTTATTTCTGGCACAATTACAAAGGTAAAAATTGTCAAGTATAGACAAGGTCTTAGCATGACTATTCCTTATCCTGCACAAGAGCCCTTTTCACCTCTCAAATGCCTTTTCTTTCTTCAGGCAGGCACTGCACTGTATGACACCTAGGCTACCACTAAAAAAACATGCCTGCAGCCATGAATCTCCCTGTCAGGGAGAAGCAAGGTCCAATCATGCCATAAGGAAAAGGCAGTGGGAAACCAAGCATGATGAAGCAGCTGGTGGACAGAGGGGCCATGACAGCAAGGGTCAAGTCCCACAGTACCTGAGTGAGGTAACCAGAGAAGGTGTGGTGACATTACTTGGCTTAGGCTGAGAGTTCAGATCATGAGAACAGATCATAGAGACAAAGCAGAACAATCAAGTCATGGAGTCAAGCCAACATGTCAAGATCAGAGTCTGGATCAACAGTGTCCACAGCTGGGGATGCGCGCAACTGTGGCATAATTGCAAGGTAGCTCAAGTGAGGACAAAGGCAAGAGACTCAGTTTAAAAGCAACTCTGAAGGAAAGGAATGGGGACCCTTAGACAAGGCATCTTCCAGCTCTTTCTTCAAAAGAGGTCTTCTCAATGAGCCAGCCTCGACCACAGACAGCTAAACTCTTGACACCAAGCCCAGGCAGGCAAACTCACAGGAGGGGAAGAGAATGTGCTGTTACCCTCTGGACCTCCAACATAAGCAGTCAGTGTGGGTTCTCCTTCTAAATGGTGATGATCTCTTGAAAGAAATGAGAACAGAGCTCAAGTGGAATTATGTATTTTTAGAAAGACTGTAATATACTTTTAGAGTAAATCTTACTGTTCGTTCTATGGTCAAAAAAGACGTGGCTGTAAGAAGACTTGTAAACCACACTATCTGAGGATACTGGATCTCAGAAAATGGAAAAATAAACTGCCATCTGGTTGTGCTTAAAAATGGATAGAGATTGTTGTATTTTAGGTGACATGCATCCTATTTCCCAATGACAGATGGAGAAAGAATATTTATTCACACAATCAAACTCAGACAAGTCTTTATTCTTAGTATTGAATTCAAACAGACTCCTTGTCAATGAAAAACATTGAATCAGAATGTGAGATTAAAATTAGATAACTAGTTAGCTGAGTACAGCTGAAATACCAAATTCATTTAGATGGAAAAATCAGTGAGAGACTCAGATAAGAGCCTTGTTATGAAGTTCTTTATTAAAACCCCACGAATTGATAAAGTAGGCATTCCTCTAAGCTTAGAGAGACCATCTTTGTTATTTAAATCATGGAATACTGATTTTGCTAGCTCTTGTGCAACTACTCCAACCTGCAGCCCCACGGTATTATAGGTTGCTCTAGTTATCCTCTTTTTCACTATAAATAAGGGGGAAGATATTTTTGATCTAGTCCCGTGATGATAACTCGTGCCAGAAAGGGCCAGTCAGGATGTTCAAAAAGGAAGGAAGGATGTTCAAAAGAGAACTAGTTCTTGTGGGAACCTGGTAGACATTTTGAGCTAGAGCTGATAAAGGATTTAATCACCTGAAACTTGAATCCCACAACTGACTAATGCTTAGACATCTGACCCCAAAATTGAAGCTATACCCCTGTGCCTTGAATTCTATGCATAATGTATGAGGAGAATTGGCTAGCTCAGAGTAGAGTCCATCCAAACAATGAATTATAAAGTGACTCACGTGGCCCCGGTTTCAGGTAAGTTGTGTTCCCAGTAGATTCAGGACCTTCAAAGAGTTCATCTATATTATATGAACCATTTTGCTATAATGCTATTGGGTGGGTGAAGAGTCCACACAGATTTTTCAACTTAGTAGATGCCATTAGCTTCTGCAACACAGTTACAGCTGAAGTGGGGTCATAAAGAATTTAACACAATTGTAACACATGCTTACATGTGAATTGCAGATACAGCCTTTAGGAAACACAACAGAACCATCATTCTGCAAATGCATTTTTTCCGTGGAAAGTACAGAAGACTAGGGGCTTCTGGGATTCATGTTTGGTAGTGGGTTTATTGTTTCAATGTTTATTTTGGAAAAGGTCTGCACAGAAGGGATTCAGTTTTTCTCAGAACAGCCAGACAAGATTCTGCTTCAGCCTTCATGGATCCTTTATTATCAATCTTCCAATCCAGAGTTTAGCTTGGAACCTACACTGCATCCAAAGAAGAGCACCAAAACTGACAGAGTCTAGAACACAAGTCCTGTGATAGACAGCTGAGGGAACTGCAGTCTCTCTCCTCAAGTAAAAAGCAATAGGACAAGATGAAATGGCCTCTAGTAGAGCCAAAGGAGATTTAGATTGGATATTAGGAAAAATTTATTGACAAAAGGTTTCTCAAGCATTGGAACAGTCTGCCCAGGGAAGTGGTGAAATCATCATCCCTGGGAATGATCAAAAAATATATGGATATGGCACTTAGGGACATGGTTTAGTGGTAGGCTTGGCAGTGTTAGGTTTGTGATTGGACTTGATATGTTAAGGGTCTTTTCCAATCTAAATCATTCTATGATATGGTCATTAAACAGGTGGTTTAACTCTGTGTCTACAACAAATCACTTAGTGATTTACCTTTTTGAAATCTGCTTTCCTTACTTCCTTACTTTTAACTTGTACTTCAAGGAATTCACCTGGTTTCATGTATGAGGGTCTTTACAGACTTTTCAATGACCCACATTCAGAAAAGGCATGTTTTGCATGTACAGCCCCCATAAAATTCACAGGGAATAGAAGGTACCCTTAAGAAGTGTGTTCTGGAAGAACGGCAACTTATTACCATATATTGAATATTGAAGCCTCTGAGCAGCAGCCCCTTAGCTGCTGTCTTCCCTCTCCTTGAGTTAGCTTGCTCCTAGAAGATTGGAGGGAGACAGTGCTACATAAATAAAAAAATATTCTCCTTTGCAAACCAATCAGTGAGTAGGTAGATCATAAATAGACCTTAATTTTAGCAGATTGAAGTGGAATTATACAAACTATAGGATTGCTTCTGCTGATGGAAGAGATTTTAAATAACATTTCTCCAGGCTTTATTTGGAAACTGGACGGTCAGATGATAATTACCCTATTTGCATTTCCAAATTGCTGCCAGTAGAGGCTTAGCGATTGCAATCTAGCAGAGATCAACACCTCATCGGGCTCAAGAGGCAATTAAACTACTGAAATCTTAAAAAAAAAGTGGAAGCATGAACAGTTTTTCAGTGTCTTGCATTAATTGTTCTAAAGGCTTTTCTTACCTTCTTGAGATTGTCTGATCTGTAAACTGGGATGATCATTTGCATTATGGTAATGAAAGTACTATATACATCAAAAGGATGAAAAAATCCCCTAACTGCCTCACTTTTAGTGATTGATTTCCAATAATAAACCTGAGCAGGTTCAAGCCAAAGTATCTCACTGAGTAAATCGAAAATATGAGCTGTAGACTGAGTGCTTGCTCTGGCTTTACTGCAGGGATGCAAAAATTCTACATAGCTTACTTCACTATTTTCAGAGTTCTGCCTTACCACACTGTTCAGGTATATAAAAAAAGAAAGACGTTTGAGGAAGGAAGTGTCTGTGTGTTCAGGGGAAAATTAACACATGAAAAGCTGAAGAGTGAAAAACTTAAAATCATTTCAAGCAGAGGCAATACCCAGGGACAGGTCCAGTGCTGAAAGAAGTATTTTGCAGATAAAGTCAATGAAAGTAAAAATTTGAAGTACAGAAAGCTATTGCACTCTCCCTCTCCTTTCAGCCTGCATTTTTCCTATTCAATAATGAATATTAATGACCTTCTGCGTTTCCAGGCCAAGTGAACCAACAGCCAGATGCTGTTGCCATGACTGTGTACAAACCCCAGATGGAAAGCCCCACTCAAGACCACAGAGCATGCTTTTGCAGCCCCATTTTCTCAGTGGTCTAGTCACATCTACAGACAGCATGGAATATACTAGGCCATGATGCCTATGCCACAAACCCAGTCAACATCCCACACCTTCCCTAAGCCCTTCTTCACGCACTCGTTTGCACATGTCAACTGGTTTGGGCTGGCACAGAGTTAATTTTCTTCATAGCAGTTCATATGGTCTTGTGTCTTGGATTTGTGACCAAAAGAGCGTTGATAATTCAGGGGTATTTTAGCTGTTGCTGACATGGCTTGCACAGTGTCAAGGCCTTTTCTGTTTCCCACCCCACCCCATCAGTGAGGGGGATGGGAGTGCACAAGGAATTGGGACAGGACACAGCTGGGTCAGCTGACCCCAGCTGACCAAAGGGACATCCCAGACTTTATAATATTTTGCTCAGATATAAAAGCTAGGGGGGAAAGGGGGAAGAAGGAATATTAGGATTTACGGCATTAATCTTTGCAAATAACCATTAGTGTGATGGAGACTGGCTTTCCTGGAGATGGCTGAACACCTGCCTGACAATGAGAAGTGTTGAATGAATTCCTTATTTTGCTTTGCTTATGTGCAGCTTTTGCTTTACCTATTAGAGTGTTTTTATCTCAATCTACAAGTTTTCCCATTTTTATCTTTCTGATTCTCCGCCCTTCTCACAGGCAGTGGGGTCAAGAGTGGGATGGCAGTGAGCCAACAGCTGCATGGGGCTGAGCTATCTCCAGTGGTTAACCCACAGCACCACAACAGCTCTGCACCCCTCTTCGTAAAGAGTCTTCATCTTTACTTACTTTGGTCAGTATCTTAGCTTAGCTTTACGTAGGGAAGATAAAAATTTATGTCAGGTTTTTATGTCTCTGGACTATTGCCATTCCTCACTGTTTGACTATGGTGTCCCCAGGACCAGCACTTGGCCACCCTTCAGGTGGATCTGTGAGCATTTGAACCCACAGGAGTAATCAAGACCTGCAGTGGGACATACTAGATGGCACATGAAAGCTGGGGAGCACAAAGATTTTTGTGCTGCTGTAACAGCTGTTGCACTCTAATGATGCTTTTATGCGTGGACCGAGATGAGAACTGTGAGCAACAACAGGATTTTGGTACTCAGTACTTCAGCTCCCGGTGAGGACAATGGTCCTACAGACAGCATCTTACTTAACTGCAGGGTGCAATATAGACAGCAACTACAGCTAAAAAGAGAGGTCTCCTTGCCCCTGGTAATAAACTGCAAGTATTTCCCAAAGTGCATGACCATGTTGAAGGGCATCAGAGGTCCTTAATAGCTGGGGTTTCAATAAATTTTTTGTTCAGGTGTAGCTATTTCATTCAGCAACCACACAGAGTACCTCAGACCATAAATGTATGAGCAAAGCGTTTACTAAAGCTAGGCAAATGTGAAGGGTGGCACCTCTAAGAGTATTCCAGACTTTATAGTCTCACAAGATTAATTTAGGTGCTATAAACCATAAGTCTACCTGGCTGTAAACATTGAAATAAATTACAAAGGTAGTCAGGAATATCTTGTTGGAATTTCTGGAGAAGAACACACCAATTTCTAGACAAAGCTTCTTGATGTGATATTTCAGTATGGTAATTTTCTGTAAAAAATGAAAATGGAAAACAAGGCCTTCAAATGCATTTTCTTTTGCTCTGTCTGTTGACATGTGAAAACCATACAGAAGACAAATGAGTGGCCTGACAGATGGAATACAAAAGTGGTTTTACTTGCACTTGCTCTCCAGTTGGCTGGATTTAGCAAATGGAGGCTGCGTGAGATGAATGAGTAATTGGAGTCTCTACAGCCAAGTTCATTTTGGGTGAGAGTGGGTGGGCTGAGCCAAGACACACAAGTGCCATTCATGTAGATGACATCCTTCATTCTACTCTCCTCACACAAACAAAGTCTTCTTTTTGTAAAGCCATGGAGTACAGGGTGTGGGGAGAAAAAAAAGGATCAGAAATCTACTTTAGATTGTTATCATCTGGCATTGTTCTCAAAACTATTGAGAGAAACAGGGGTAATTAAAGCTTTTATTTCCAGATATTTGGGCACAGTTTCAACAGACTACTTTCTTTTCCTTTGCCTCTTTCCATAGTACTTTCCATCTTCTCTAGATTTCTCTTTTTCTGGGGCTTATTTCTTTCTCCCAGGAAGTTGTCGCTGTGAACTTTGCTCTTAAGTTTTGCTACTACGATGAGTAACTCCAGGAACAGGAAAGCTAATTGACCCTGGTCTCCAAAGCATTTGTGTTTTGTGGTTGGTTTGTTTCATATCTAACAAATTGTGAGCTCTGATTGAAACTCTTATGGTCAAAGTGTTCATATGTCTTTCTCCTGCATAGACCACTTGCTGCTTAACAAAACTTAAGAACAACCTATATACTACCCATCTGCCTACCACAAATAAAGGTATGGGGAAATTATCATCTCTAAGACCTATGCTACTTCAGATGAAACAAGCTGGTGGTTAAAAAACTACTGAGGGACCAGAGAGACAGGAGAGCAGGAAGGGACACATAAAGAGACATAGAAATGCGTACATACATTTAAACAGGCATGTACCCAGGCTAAAAAAATCACAGCCATCACCAGCACAGCCATTAGGGCAAAATCTACATTAACAGCTCATCTTACTGACATTGCCTGATTCTTTTCAGGGTACTAGTTTAAGTTACCTTGGCAAGGGAGTAATTTTCCAATATAATTTATACAGGCACATTTGTACTCTCTGGAAGTGCAACTAACCAGTACTCTCCAGAACAACTAGGTATATACAGAATGCTTTTGTACGCACAGTAGACAGGTTCCTGAGCCATGTATTTGTTGGAATTACCAATAACTTGATTCAACATAATGATTTTCCTTCCAACATGAGTTTCAGATGCTATTCCTACCTAGTCAGCCTATCATGTGTGCATAGAAGAAAGGTTTCCAAACCCCGGACTTCAGATGTAAATCTGACAATAGAATTATTTTTTCAAGAACCTTTTGCAGAATGCTTCAACATAGTCCACACATTGAAATTTTGGGAGCTAGGAATACTTGCCAAGTGTACTTCAGGTGTATGTTCCAGTTTTGCCTTCATTGCATCCCTTCCTCAATTCATTATTCACCTCACAGTATGGTTTCCATAGCTAAAAGCAGAAGGTTGCAAAAACTAGTAAGGTCATATGCTTAGTCCAAGCCTGGCCTCATCAACTTAGTTTAAGTGCCCAGTGTGAAGCCCACAATAAATGTAAACTTGCTTACATAGGTTATAAAACCTTCCCATGGAAGCCTTGGCATAACATGGAAAGATAAATTTCTGATAATTATTTTTGATCTAATAATGCAAATGCTGTATACATTAGACCTTCACGGTCTTTTGCTGGTTGTTTTTAGCAAGCACTGCAGTAATAAATCTGCAGTGCCAATGAGAGGCACAAGGTGTGCACATAAGAATTGTCATTTTTTCTATTAATAAGTTTCATACTCAAAAGTTCACATTGCTTTTAGATGATTTGGAAATCTATGGGATATTGCTTTCACCAGCAGTGAATTTATTCTCTGTATAACAAGAAAATTCAAAGGTTCTTTAGCTAGGTTTGGTTGGTTGTTGGGCTGCAAAACAATTTCCAAATTCATTTAACTGGTATTCACCAGGGGAATTTACTGTTTATTTAAGACCATAATTTAACTTTGGAAGGCAGCAATAAGAATTTATTTGGTTAATTCTTATTAGCTACTGGAAAACCTATCTGGAAATTCCTAATCCTCCTCACTTCAAAACAGAAATTTGATACTGTAAATTACCTTGACCATAGGCTATAATTCTAAAGCCTATAATTACAAACAAGAGTAAGTTTATACACAAGGCTGTTCATTACTGTCCTTCCTCACAGGAAATTTCTACTGAGATAACTAAAGCTAATTTATACAAAGGTAGGCACTCACCTGATTTTGTGTCTATTCAGCTGTATCCTGGAAAAGAACAAAAGCCCACATCTAAGTAAAATACGCGGATCTGTGCTTTTGTTTGCTTTGTAAACACCAAATCACAAAATGTTTGAGGTTGGCAGACACTTGTGGAGGTCATTTGGTCCAATCCTCCTGCTCAAGCAAGGCTACCCATAGCCAGTTGCCTAGGTTCCTGTTCAGATGGCCTTTGAGTACCTCCAGGGATGGAGATTTTAAAGCCTCCTCAGGTAACCTGTGCCAGTGCTCAGTCACCCTCGCAGTACAGAAGTGTTTATTAATTTCAGATGGAACCTACTGTGAGTCAGTTTGTGCCCACTGTCTCTGGTCCTGTCACTGGGCACCACTGAAAAGAGCTTGGCTCCATCCTCTTTATACTCTCCCTTCAGTTATTTGTGCACAGGGATGAGATCCCTCCTGAGCCTTCTCTTCTCCAGGCTGAAAAGTCCCAGATCTTTGAACTTTTCCTAGTATGAGAGTTGCTCCATATTAGGAGCATCTGTTAATCATCTTAGTAGCCATTTACTGTGCTCTCTCCAGTATAGCCATGTCTCTCTTGTATTGGGAAGCCCAGAACTGGGCCCAACACTCAAGGAGTGGCCTCACCGGTGCTGAGTGAGAGGGGAAAGCTCACTTCCCTTGATCTGCTAGCAGGACTCCTTCTAATGGAGCCCAAGATACCATTAGCCTTCTTCCCCATATGGGCACATGGCTAGTTCATGTTCAACTTGGCATCTACCAGGATCTCCAGTTGGTTGTCCCCCAGCCTGTACTGGTGCCTGGAGCTGTTCCTCCCAAGGTCTAGTGCTTTGCACTTCTCCTTGTTGAACTTTGAGAGGTTCTTGTCAGCCCATTTCTCCAGCCTGGCAAGGTTCCTCTGGATGTCAGCACAGCCCTCTGGCATATCAGCCTCTTCTCCCAGTCTGGTGTCATGCTGAGGGTACACTTTGCCCCATCACTCTGATGAGCCTGATACATGATGCTCTTCTTTTTGCAGTTGTCCTAGATCCCTCTTCATAAGGCCATGGACGGTCATAGCTATGGACTACATAAACTTATTAATGCTTCTGTGCTACATTTTCAGAAATGTATGTGTGTACGTGTTCTCTCTGTCATCCATCTAACTTCTATGACACTACAGCTAGGGAAATTTCTGGAGGAGTAATAATACCAAACAGCAGTAGGAATGTTTGCACTCCAAATGCAATTCAACTGCACTGTGGTACAGACACTTCTCAGTAATGTCTTTCTATAAATTCAACTGTATAAGTTCTTGAACACCTTTAATGATCTTGTTTACTTTCTGCTTTATTGACAGCATGAGAGAAGTTGAACAGCACTAAGACTTTGCTTGCCTCAGAGGAGAAAACACCAATAGATATATCTAGACTGCAGCATAAATGTACTCTCCAGCATGTTGCAGTCCTGCTCCTTCAGTTACTTAGCATCAGTTCCTTATTCCCAACTAAAATGATGATCCTCATATTGCTGTAACACAGAAACACTATCACTGAAGTGGTTTGTAAGTCATCTGCCTGAGATTTGCATGAGGAAAGGAGAGGCAGACCTTTTACGAAGCACACCACTAACATGGATAAAGGCCCACCCAGGGAATATTACTGCAAGTAAAGGTGCAGAAGGAAAAGGGTTTCCCTGTTCCTAGTGCCACAGTGGCCAGCATAGACTTCCAGCATAAACCCCAAGTGGCTTTTCTTAACAAGGAGCAGCCCTCAGCCGCCATGTTACATGCACATTACATGCATACACATCCCTAGCCCACCCCAAGGTAGGTTTATTTTTGTTCACTTTCTGGGCCAGTGATATAAAGGTAAACAGGGGCATACAGATCTGACTGCTGTATACCACCAGAGGAAGTCGTGGGCTTCTTCAGTACTAATTCCATCTGGATCTGAATTGAATACAACCCAAAATGGATGCATTCAAAGTCATTACTTCCAAAGTGCTCCAGGGTAGAGAAGTTCCAAAGGGCTTGGGAAATTATGAAATGTAAAACAGCAATGAATGAGTAACTTGCTGACCCAGCCTAATAAACTAGCTTCTTTGATGGATGATAAAAGAACCTTGAGGAACAGTAGTTTCAACTGCTCAGAAGTCTTTATGATCACTAATTTAGCCACTATCTCTGCTATTTCATTCTGACCCAATTACCAAAGGATCTTGCATGTGGCCTTCTGCACTTTCAGAATAGACAAAGCACCTTAAAATCTTTTTCCAACTTTGAAAATGTACGGAGCCGCCTTCAGTTAACTCAGGGGGAAAATGCATCATGAAGAACAAGTACTTTATGTAAGTAATGCTACCAGTCAATTTAGGAATGTTGTTTAATTTTTTTTTTTTAATTGAGTCAGTACATCAATTTCAAGCCTTGAGCCTGAAGCAACTTTTCTGAGTAGTGTTGTGTCTTGGGTCTCTATATGCTTGATGTAAAAAAAAGCCTCAACTTTTACAGAATGAAATACTAGGACTACTCCCATATGAACAAAACTGCTTAACAAAATAGATAGACTTCACTGTAGTTTCAAATACAATTATTTCCTTATATGTTATAATTTATTCTTTGCAAGTAACTGTCTAAATCATTAAATGGTTCACCTAATTTCTGCAAACCCATATTTAAGTAGTCATTGTCATATTATGCTTTGACACTTACTTGTCTGCTTGCATTCACTGGATGATCTCTCTTAATTTGTATGTTTTCAATGGCTGGGATTGTCTCAATTCTGCTTAGAATGTTACGATCCAGCTGTATTTTAAACCATTTATTACCATCCAAATAATAAATAATAACTGTCTGAAACACTTAGCAGCTTTCTTCTCCTTCAGAGATGTTAATATTAAAAGAATTGACTCTCTTCCCAGAACTGCATGTTCCATTTTCATTAGCCTTGAAAAAACCACAAACCCTCAAACTTTTAACTTTTCCTAAAAAGAAACACTGCTAGTTTTAATTCACTTTTGTCTGAGTTCCTTTCCCTATTATGATCTGTTGTTAAAAGTAGAACTAACCAAAACAAAACAAATAATCACATTCCAATCCTTTTTTTTTTTTTTTTAATCATGTTTTACAATCTGTGCATGCATGAACATCATTCGTTTTTCAAGATTATCTTGAGCTTTGTATGGTCTGCCTGGTCGGTGTGCCTGTGCAGTACAACAGTGTAACTCCACAGAATCATCTATTTTTAGAGGAAGATAACAATATCAGAACAATTCCTCCCAGGTAGGCATCACTAGCTGTAGGAGGCAGCTGAATGGTGAGGAAGCATACAAGTAGCTGAGCAACTTTGTGTTCCTTTCTTGGCTACATTGAGTTTTCTAACTCAGAGACCAAAGTCACAAGAGATGAAAGTAGCGTGCTAGTAATGGCTTGTTTTTATTCATGCATTTTTTTCAAAGCTTTGTAACTCATTTTGTTATCTTGTACACAGCAATTCTCTCTGCTCAGGTCTCAGTGCCCAGGGTCCTCTTACGTCTCCCGCATCATAGGCGGAATGTCATCTCTTGCAGAAACATGAGTGGGACAGAAAGCCAAGATTTTCCCAGTATTTCCACATGGCAGAAGAGTCTCCCTCATGTGGCATCATGTAAAAATTCTGCAAATTGTAGCAGCTGGTTTGGTGGGGCTTTTTTCCCCCTGATTCTGGAACAACAGCTGGATAATTGCATACTTTTGATCTGGTATCAAGGAAAAGTACATTGCAGGGGTGCTGTGAATTCTAAACTCATACTGGCTGTTCAGGTAACCCTGACCCTAACCCTGCACATTCACATTTTTAATCATTATAAAAAGTTCTTTTAAATTCCATCATTTAAAACCCCCTGTTGTGTTACAGCCTGTGATTTAGTGAACAAAAAAAATCAAAATGCTCTCATAAAGCACTTTCATAACTGAAGTTGAAAACTGCAGTGTGGGAGACAGGGTGTACTGCCTGCAAACCATCGTAGTGAAGATCGCGTGACATAGTGATGTCATGCGATCAGCCTGACTACGATAATGACCCGAAGGCAGATGGATGCCTGCTACCTGATTTAAAGCACACTAAGACTCAGCACTCAAAACGGTATCATCCCTGTCTTGACATATTTAGCAGCCACCACATATCAGAACCTCTGCTATTGGTGCCAGTCCTTGGCACAAGGTGACCAGCTGCATCCTGAAATAAATGTCCCTGCTGTTGGCCATCATGGGACTAGAGAAATTTACAGTATTTATAAGGTACATACCTATACTTATAGTTGAGATGGGACAGACTTACAGTCACACCCCTGCAGTTAAGTTAGACACGTTCTGTCTCACTTGCAGAGTGACATAAACACAGCTGGCCCTGGTGTCATGCGTGACAAACAGCTGGCCCTGCAGAGAGTATGGTCAGCCTGCCTCCCACAGAGCTCACGTCTCCTCCACCATGAAGTTCCATAATGCATCCTGCTCCTTTGCTCCCCTTTTTCCATCTTCACAGACTGCAGCCTGTCTCAACATGTTTCTGCAGCAAAACTGGCCTGAAGACTGAACGAGGTGCCAAGCAAGGTGCCTTACGCAGGCAGCGTGATTGAGTCACAGACTGTGCAGCCCAGCTTAGGGCAGGGCAACCGTTAAAAGCGTCTTGGGTATCCTTAAAGGCTTGTGGATTTTGTATTGTGCATATGAATACATCCTGTAATATTCTCTAGCTTTCATGCAGCACTGTTCAGCTCTAGCTTTTTGATGGCCAAATTTACTGCTGGTATAAAACTCTGCTACTTTTTGAGAGATCACCACGTGAGATGATTTTGGAGCTAGATTATGTTTTAAATGATGATCTGTTATTCCCTTTATTTCATGAAGCTAGAAGCAGTGGAATGAACTTGCAAGTGAGGCGTAGCAAACACAAATCAAAGGAAACAAAAATCTAGAGGAAAGGAGTGGCCTTATAATCAGAGCCCAGGGTTAGGAAATCTCGAATCTCAAGGCTTCCTGAAAAAGTCCCTTTCCTTCTGTGGGTCGCACAGTGGGGATATTCTCAATCACTCACCCTTCTGACAATCACACATTTGTTTCACTGACTACTCCTTGTAATAAAAAGGAGTTAACTCTTGTTAACTGTGTGAGCCTCTGTTTGAGTGAGGTCATAGTTTCTTGGTGTAAACAAGCTGCATTTCTATACTTCAAATAAGAATTTAATTCAAGAGCACTTGCTCTCACAGTCTTCTCCTGTGGGAGGCAAGTGTGAGAAAGACTATCCCTCACAAACTGTGTGGAGGCCATACTATTCAAGGCAAAGGTCAAGTTGTGGAGGGAGATTTCTCTTCGGGTTAAATTTATCTACTGGCAGGAGAACACGTTTTGACACAAGAGGAAGGTGCCTACTGTTCCAGGCAAATATCAGTCTTCAGTTTGCAACAGGCCACAAGGACTTCAGATAGAAGCTGCAGTTAAAATGTAAGCTGTTTTAAAGCTGCAATCTTGTTATCCTGCACAGAGGTAAATTCATAAACTATTACTTGGCAGGGGTATGGGGGAGAAGGGGGAAATCCTCACATTTTTCATTTACAGAATCACAGAACGGCAATGTTGGAAGACACCAGGATGGGTCATCTGGTCACCCCTCCCTGCTCAAACAGGGTCATCCTAGTGCACCTGGAGGGGAGACCTCATCAGTCTACAACTTCTCACGTGGTGGAGGGGCACACACTGACCTCCTTTCTCTGGCAGCCACTGACAGGACCTGAGGGAATGGCCTGAAGTTATGTCAGGGGAGGTTTAGGTTGGATATCACAACAAGGTTTTTCACCCAGAGGATGGTCAGGCACGAGGACAGGCTCCCCAGGGAAGTGGTCACAGCACCAGGCCTGACAGAAACACTCAGGCCTGGGTGTAATTCTCAGGCTCTCAGGCACAGGGTGTAATTCTTGGGGCTGTCCTGTGCAGGACCAAGAGTTGGACTTGATTATCCTTGTGGGTCCCTTCCAACTTAAGGGTATTCTGTGATTCTGCAGAACTGCATCCAGGTGGTTCTCCTCACCGTGCAGATATGGAAAGCACATTGGGGACGAGGCAAATGGTGCTTTCAAAACATCAGGCACTGAAGGTGCCAGCGTGACACACGTGTTGTCTGTGTATATGCCCTCGCCTGTTTATTCCAGCAGGTCACCACCCAAGGACCACCACAGTGGGAGGCGACAGGGGACCAAGCCCACCCGACGCTGAAGCACCCTGAAAGGCCAGACCAAGGCCACGGGGAGGCTGCCGGCGCGCTCCTTTTCCCCAGGCGGACTCAGCGGGAAGCGGGCGCTCAGCCGGGAACGCGCGGCCAAGAGCAAACCGCTTGTTATGAAGGAAGCGCGGGCCACGCGCATGCGCCGCTCGCAGCCCGCGAGCTTCCTCCCTCGCGTCCGCGGCGAGGGAGGGAAGGGGCGGGCG
>VWZW01005957.1:715753-937275 GCA_013397115.1 Edolisoma coerulescens
GGCGCTCTGCGTGCTGCTGCCGCGGGGCATGGTGAGCAAGGGGCCGCTGCTGCGCCTGCTGACCGCCATCAACCGCAGGAGGATGAAGCTGCTCATGGGACTCGCCTTCGTCGCCTACGTCGCCTGTGAGTGAGCGGGGGTGGGGGCGGGTCTGGCCCGGCCATTCATTGCCCGCTGGCACGGCGCCCCCCGTGCCCTCCGCCCGCCGTGGGGGAGAGGAAGAGGAGGAGGAAGATGTGGCGGCGACACCTCCCGCACCCCGTTGCGCTGCCCGGTTGCGGGGGCGCCGCAGCGCGGCTTCTCCAGCCCCGGCGGGGCAGGGGCTCCCCGCGGCTCTGCGCGGCGGGGCTCAGGGGTCCCCTTTTCCCTGCCCTGCCGAAACTTTCCCGAGTGCGGCGGGCAGCCGTGCCCGGCGTGCCCGTCAGTCGTCGCTCCCCTGCCCCGTCCCGAGGGCTTGCGGGGAGCGGTGCGAGCGGGACGTGGCTCAGGGAATGTTTCCGTAGCCGCTCTTTGCTCAGAGCGCGCTTTGTCCGCCCCCATCGCGACCTGGTAGCGGTGAGCAGCCCGCAGGGAAGTTTTTCCAGGGTAGGCCTCGTGTCTGGTTTTTGTAAAATCCTCCCAAGTTCTTCGGGGGCTAAATAAATGTTTGTTTATTAACTCAGCGCGTAGCTGGAGTCTTAAGAGCCGGGAGAGAGGCACAGAGGTACTTGAGAAAATCTTAGAATAGCCAGTGACGGGGATGTTTATGACTTCACTTACTAGGAGTGAGTCAGATAGGTTTTAAAAGGATTTAAAACGTTGTCCTGTCAGCTCTCTGCCCTTTCTTGTTTTTTTCTGTTGCATTTTTAATTTGTTTTATTTTAGCCTGTTTTGTTTTCAGACTCAGGTAGATTCTATGTAGACGGCACGATGCCTTGCCAGTTTAGCTAGGGAACAAGTGATTCTCTTGATGCTTGAAAGCACATATAGGTGAGCTAGTTTTGGGGGTGCGTGCACGTCGCATTTAGGATCCTCCCTTGGGATTTGGGAAGGTGGAGAGGTACAGCACAAGTAATTTTGTCAGAGGGGTGGTGTTTCCTAAGACAGAAACACAGCAGTTCCCTTTATTACCATATGTTATTGTCCGTACTGGACCTTGCTATTTAGGTACTGCTGTTAACATTTGAAGTTATGTTTCAGCTCTGACTTTCAGGACACTTTGTTTGTCCAAGTTGCTTCAGGTCCCTTGCATCCTGACAGCTTAATGTCTGTTCTTATTTTGAAAGGCTTACATGTTTTGCTAAAAATTATAGTTTTCAAAACGAAAGTTAATAGGCTGCTGTGAAAATTCTGGATTTGAGTGGCAGTTGACATGGTCATTGGGATCTAGCTATTGATTATATTCTATGGACAGTAGTTGGTATTTCCTTTCTAGCTTTGTGAGTAAAAGTTAGCCTTAAGGAGAAGCCTTCTGACTGTTCTTTGGGATTCAGAAAAAAAGTGGAGGAGGAGAGGGACTGCAGGTCAGTGTGGCAAAAAAATGGCTTGGAAAGGGAATAAGTTGGTGTCTGATGGGAATATGTTTTTTGCACATCTAACATACTGTGCTTTTCCAGCTTTTGACTAGAGATAAAAAGTAGTGGAATCCTTAGGTGTCAGCTGCACACAGTATGATATGGTAGCAGATGCCACTGGTCTGTCAGATTCTAGAGAGAATATTTTTTGTTTGCTTTTCTACAGAAGTGATTATTTATGGTCCCATTCACATTTCTTAAAAGGGTACTCCTCACAGTGTTACTGAATCATCACTATGCTCTGCTTGCAGTCAGATAATGCCCGACTGAAATAGCATAGAATCTGAGAAAACTGAGCTGGTGGTGTAGGTGTATGTGCTGGCACTTCTTACATTCCTTCTTTCTGAAGCACTCTCCAAATGACTAAGTGTTTTTAGGCTGTGTGCCTCCTTTCCATGAATTTCCATTCAGTATTAGGGCATGGGCATTCAGACTTGGAGCCCATTTTACAGGGAATGAAATAGCTGGCAAGTACATTATTTTTTTGTGAACTAGAGGATAGGACTTTTTAAATAGTCCCATTTTGTCAGCCTGGGTGTGAAACCCTGAGCAAATGTTTTGGGAGTATTATTTAGAAAAATGTCTTATTTCATAGGAATCTTTTGCCTTTGAATGCAGATTTGTTATAAAGGTGCCTGAGGAACTTCTCTATGCGAGTTTGCAAACTAGAGAAAACTTTTCGCAGACAGTTGAAAGGCTGTGAGCTATTTCACTCTCAAGAGTCATTGAGTGGCTCTCTACCGTTTCACACAAGGTGATGGATGGCTGGGCTGTCTTGGGTATCTCTGCTCCACATCATACAGTGACTGAAATTTCGTTGTAGTGCACCAGATGCAGGAACTGGTCTGGACTGAGATCACCCTTTTGTGTTACAGCCATTTGACAGTGTGGGTATTCGACGGCTGTTTTGGCCCAGCTTGAGGAGGTGGTGCACAGTGGTAAAATGGGAAGGTGGCAGTGCTGTTGGCAGTGTTGCCATCATGTGCTTTGCAGGTCTGCAGTTAGAGACTCTCTCCCAAGGAGTCTTGTTTATTTCGGTGCAAGTAGGACTGTGACATGAGGTACACAGTCAGGGTCATATTAAAGATCCCTAGAACTCTTTCATGGACTTCACTCATTTCCCCAGTAGCACTTAGAGCTAGGAAGATCCTTGCTTTGGATTTGGATTTGAATTTGTATTAAGGTAGTATTGATGCCTCATTTCTGTAAATCTAATTTATATTAATTTAAAAAAATCATTCACTTGAAACAGTGTGCTATGCATGGTTTGCATGTATAAAAATAGAAGTCAAAAGAAGCATTTCTATGCAGCAGGCAATTAAAAGCTGTTGTAACTTAAGCAACTATTTCCTGGGAAAATGAAGTGAATAAGGTTTAACATTTACCTTTACCTTTTCTGTAGGCCCTGGGTGAAAGGGGGGATGTTGTTCCCCATTGCCCAGGTGATGAATTTGGAGACCCTGCAGCTACAAGCTGTCTGAATCACTGTAATGTCAGACTGCTACTCAATTTTTTTTTTTAATACTCTTCATAATTAGCTTTGTTGACTCACCTTCAGTGCTGTCTTCTTCTGTGAAGATTGCATGGCTATACTGTACTACCTATGGTGGGAAACCTTGCCCAGAGGTTGAATTTGCATTGCCCTTTTAAAGGGACAAAGTCTTCTGCTCCAACTTTCCTCTGATTTAACCCCCAGCAAAATAGTGCAGGAGTGCTAATGCTAACCAAAGTGGGGTGGAGGGGCATGTGGAGATGGACTGAAACAAATCAGTCATGGGCTCTGCTTACATCATCTTAAAGCTGTTGTAAAACCACAGCTTCAGAACATGAGGTGATTGTAAACAGAGGTGAAGTGGGTTTGATTGATTTTTGTTGTCTGTAATGAGAATTGTAGACAGATCATAAAAGACCAGTCAATTAAATCGATAATGTTAAAAAACTTCAGTGTCATCACAATATGAATAACTTATATGCAGGCCAGGAGTTTTCTTTTGTTTTTAAAAATCCCACCTGTTTTTGTGTGTTGCAATGTCAATGCATAGAGACATTAAACTCACTCCTTTGGAAGTTTTAAATGTTCATTCAGCTTTATATGGACATGCTACTATGCTTCAGTGGTACTGTCTTTGCAGAATCAGGACCTTATTTAAGTTGTTGGAAATACACTTAAAATCTTGTAGCCAGGATTTAAAGACCAGAGCTCATCAACCTGCGTGGTTTGCTTTAATCTTGATGCTACTGTAAATAATCTGCTGATGTTTTGGTATGACAGGGCAGTTGCATGTTCTTAATGAAAAAGTTAAGAGCTCTATTTCTGGTAAAGTAGAACAGTTCTCTTTACTCATTTGTAGATCAAATGGTTCTCAGGAAGTATATCAGTAGCCTTGTTCCTTTTCCAAGGGGAAAGTGGAGTAGTAGGGTGCTGTCATGAGATCCAAGCTTAAGACCTCATTTCCTTTGTAAGGTAAATTATAGCATAGCTATTAGAACAACTTGAAAATGAAATGTCAAAGTAACGTGAGGGAAGTACATCCTGTAGTATAGTGGCTTGACTTTTCACACCATTGTTAGTTTCCATGGTTGTTATCCTTTGTTTTACAAGATTAGCCATTTGTTTTTGTCAGATTTTCATCAGCTAGGAAGAATGCAATGTTTCCTTCTCAAAATATCAAGGTGTGAGTGAGCTTTTCAGTTTGAATCTTACCAGCCCCTTGCATGTTGGTTGTCTTTCATGTGTTCAAAACAAAGGTTAAATGCTGCCTAATGTTTTGTTTTGATAAGCTTTTACTTCCACTTATCATAATAGAAAAGCAGTTATCAAATTGGTCCTGTCCTATTGCTTCAGGCAATGTCTCAATGTTATTCAACATCAGAAATCTTCCTTCCCCAGCCATTTTATAACTAGATGTCAGGGTTGATTGGCCATGGAAGAGTTAAAAATGGTTGTATAGGACATCAGGCTTGCTTGCTTTTTGTGTCAGCGTGCCATGGATTCTCCACCAAAAAAAAATAAAAAAAATCAAACCCAAAACATTTGCTGGCTCAGTTCGTGTCCTGCAGAGCTGCCTTTCATTTGTGGGTTTATGTAAATAAGTTCACTGTCGTAACAGCTTCCAGTTCCCTGCTCATCAGGCTTGCAACTAGCTGTACCCGTGTAGTGTATGAAAATTTGTTCACACTTCAGTTGTTTGTCAGGAATAGATGGAGTCTGACTATGCCTTGCTAGCCATGATTTTTTAAAATATTTTTTGGCATCCTGGAGAAATTAATCTCACAGTTTGTCTCTTATCTCCATTTAATATTTATCTTTATTCTTTTATCTCCACTTAGTATTTGTCTCTCCTGCAGCATGTGCAGGAGACGATGCTGTCATCATTATACTCAAGGACGAACACTCTTAGAGCTTTCACCTTCTTTATCCTCTGTTTTTGCAAAGGGGAATATTTCCCTGACGTTTATATTGCTTGTTTCTTTTTTATAAGGTTGGTTGACCAAAGCAGAGTTTGGTTGAAACTGGTAGTTTTCAGCATCTCATTTATAGACTGTAGAGAGGGAGAGGTGGGGGTTAATGCACCAATTTGCCTGAAGGGGTTTGTGAAAGGGAGCTGGGAAAAGTGTTTGTTTCAGTTACAGTGCTGACCATTGGAACGTTCTGTGAGTCCACTGCAAATGCAGTGAGTCCACTGCAAACAATCTTAGCAGTCAACAGATGGGTCAGTGGAGGAGCAGTGGTAAAGAATGATATGCTGAAGATATGAGACAGGAAGGAGTAGTAACAGTGAACAAAGGCCTGGAAAAAGACTTAATAGAAAATTTCAAGAGAATTTTCCATATGGGGAACTAAGAACAAAATTCAGTCATAAAGTGATGATGCTAATTGAATGTAAGAAAAAAGTATCCTTGGCTACTTTCCCATACAGTATGAAGCTCCATTAACTCTTGTAAAGAAAGAAAATTTGCATAATGTTACATCTCACAGCTGTAGGAGGGTATTGGTTTGCCAAGGTTTAAGTGTTTGTTCTTAAGAGAGGGTAGAGACATTTTCTGGTGATTGTGTTGCCTTTGTTTTGCTAGTTGATGACTAGCTGAAGGGTTGACACAGAGTGGTGGTGGTGCTGTCCAAGATACAGAGAGAGCATCTTTCCTTTAGAAGCCCTGTGTCCTTGTGTCTAAGATACTTCTCATGTAGGAAAAGCTACAGTTCCTATCTGCTGTCCTTGAATTGAGGCAGGAACTTTACTGTTGAGCAAGGCATCAGTTCAGGAAATGCAACAAGAACTATTTGCCGTTCAGAAGTCTGTGTAGACTTACCAGAGGTGTATTTTTTTAAAATCTTTTTTAATATTCAAGTCGTTATACATTCCCCAAAGGCATAATCATAAACTTCACTCAGGAAGGTGACATTTCTTATTACAAAGTTATGATTAGTAATTGTATGTTGTTATCTCCACTAATACTGCAAAATACTCTAATCAGTAAAATAATTTTCTAAAGCAAATTATCATAATGCTGGAATTACTGATGGAATACAGTTGAGAGGGTTGTTTTATTCTTATGGAATCTAGACTATAAAATACTGTTTGAAATATATTGGCCAAATCATAGAATGGTTTCCATTGGATGGGACTTTTAAAGATCATCTCGTCCAGCCCCGCACTGCCATGGGCGAGGACATCTTTCAGTAGAACAGGTTGCTTAGAGCCCTTTCCAACCTCACCTTGTTTCCAGGTGTGGGCCATCCACAGCTTTTCTGGGAAACCTCTTCCAGTGGCTTGCTGCTCTTATAGTAAAAAATTGCTTCCTCACATCTTATTTAAACCTACTTTCTTTCAGGCTGACACCGTTGCCTCTTAAGGGTCCTGTCACTACAGGCCTTGGTAGAAAGTTTTTCTCCATTGTTCTTACAAGCCCCTTTTAAGTAAGGCCACAATAAAGTCTCTTGAGAGCCTTCTCTTCTCCAGGCTCTCCCAGTAAGCTCTCTCAGTGTGTCCTCATAAGAGAGGTGTTCCATTCCTCTGACTGTGTTTTGTCAGCCCTCCTCTGGACCCTCTTTGACAGGTTGATGTGTTTCTTGTCCTGGGAGCTGTAGAGCTGAATGCAGGTGGTATCTCATGAGGGTGGAGCAGAGGGGTAGAATCACCTCAGTTGATGGGGTTGTTAGCATAGGGTTAAAATGTTTTAGAAATGTAGTAGGTTAGATAGGCTCTGAATAAGCATTGTTTCTGTTAAATCTTGTGACTTTGTACCTGTGTGTGTGTGTGCCCATAGGTAGTACCGTTACACTGTGTTAAAGGTATGCAACGGTTATTTAGGAACCATGGGGATGATTGTGAGAGGGGGACTTGTAGGGGCTTGCAGTGTATGCTTGAATGATTACAATGAAACTGAAATTCATGCCCGACTGCTCACAATACAACGGGTTGTTAATGATTGACATATGATTCTATAAGATAGAGTATAAAATGTGTTCACTCCGAACTCACGTCGGAATCAGATTTGGGTTTGTACCCTGATTCCCGGAGCTCTGCAATAAAAGCACCTGCATATAATCATTCTGTGATTATGTGTTTCTACGCTAACAGGGTGACTACACTTCTTTTGGTGCAGTGCAGCGTATGATGTTTTCTGAGCTGAAAGTGCATGTTGCCATTTCATGTCCAAATTTTCCACCAGTACCCCCAAGACCTTCTTGACAGGGCTGCTCTCAGTCTACTTGTAACCCAGTCTATACTGATACTGGTGGTTGCTCCAACCCAGGTGCAGGACCTTGGATTTCACCATGAACTTCATGAGGTTCATGTTTGCCCGTTCCTTAAGCTTGTCATTGTCCCTCTGGATGGCATCCCTTCCCTCAATACACCTAACAGCTCAGTGTCATCTGCAGACTTGCTGAGGATGCACTGAATTGCTATGTCTGTGTCGTTAATAAAGATGCTGAGCAGTACTGGACCCAGTACACACCCCTGATGGACACCAGTTGTTACTGATCTCCCTTTGGGCTTTGAGCCCTGGCTGCAGCCACCCAGCAGCCATCTCTTGAGTAGTCCATCAAACTCATATTTCTCTAATTTAGCCACAAGGTGTTGTGTGGAAAATAAGTTTCCTAAAGGAAAGAATTGTTTTCTTTACATTATTAAATATGTACAGTAATTAAATGGAAACTTTAATGCAACTGTGATAAAAAGCACTTTATGATTTATTTCCCTTTGCATGCTTTCTCTTTTTGTCAGATTTTCATCTGGAAACAAAAACCTTACTTCTTCCAGGGGACTGAAGTTGCTGAGTGACTGTGGAGAGCCGTATTTAAGCAAAAAAACCCCCACTCTTTTGAATACCATTGCATCTCTCTGAAATGGAAAGTTTGACTGAAGCAATTCACTTTGGCTGTTCAGAGCTTATGAATTTGCTCTAGAAATTCAGGTTATGACTGTATATCGATTCATATTATTCCTTCATGCTGTTTCTGTTGATAGTGAAATCTATTTGTAACAAACATCATCTTATAGTCTTTTTGTTCTGAGGAGCAGAAGTTGAAAAGAGGGCGATACAGGGAAAAATTCCTGCTTTCAGCTACAAAGCTAATCTACTCAGACAAAAGTTTGTGTAAAAGTTTCTTTAACAGAGTGTCCTGAAAATGCAAACAACAAAGCAATTGGGAAAGAAAATGGTTTTAAAAGAAATTGCATCTGGTTTTGGTACAGTTGGATCTCTATGGACATCATGGTTTTGCTTGTTAAAACATCTGTTTTAAAATGTATGTGATGCTGAAACTAGTGTTGTCACTAATGATTTCAGATTGAATGTGTTTTACTGTTGAGGGCTGTGATAGTTTATAACTTGATTTTAATGTCATTTAAAGAGACCCAGAGAAGAGGGACAAAGGTACAGGCTTCTTTTAGGATTGTGTTTTTTCCCACCTTCAGGTTGTGACACTGTTATTTTTCTGGTTCCCAGCCCATCGCGGATGAGTTAATTACGGCATACAAGGTTCTCTTAGGGTAGTAATCTGTATTTTATAGAAACCTGTACAAAAAACATTATTGCAGATGACAGATGCAAAGGACATTCAGATGAAAACATACATCCTATTCCTGTGTTCTGAGGATCTGGAAAGATAACATTTGACTGCTATGAAGTGCAGCTGGTCAGAGTTAAAAATCTGACTATGATGGGGAGCTGTCCATTTAATAGTAGTTGCTCAGCAAAACCTCAGCCAAGTGCTTGGGATTCCTGTTGTATTTTTAAAGTGTGATTTAACAGATTTTGTAGTTTGTTTGGGGTTTTTGGGGGTTTGTTTTGCTTTCTGTTTTTTGGGGTTTTTTTACTTAATGCAGGCAGGGTTGGTTTGTATCCAAAGGATAGCTCCTGGAATATTCCTTTGCTGACAGTATCCCAGTCATTGCACTCCTTTGCATCCAGCATTATTTCAGAAAGAGGCTTCTCTAGAAAAACTAGACAGACTTTTAAATTTCCAGGAATGTAAATATATTCCATAAAAAAAAAAAAATACCACATTCTTTACTCATACGTGACTAATTGACTTTCGTTTAAGGTAGGTTTGAGAAGTCTTGAAAATCTACAACAATTTTACTGTAAGGCTGCCTGCCAAATAGTTAAAGCTTAACCTCAGAGGCTGGGGAAAGAAACAAAAATGTATTGGGGTTTTCTAAACACCCTGAGTGATTGATGTTTAGTCAGATAAATGTAAATACCTCTTTAATAACAATACTGTGATTAGCACATTAAGAAACAAATCTCTTTTTTCCAAAAGAGGCTTTTTTAGAGAGTTCTTCATCATTTCACTCAAGGCATGTTGTTCCTCTCTGGAAGCCATCACTTTAAAGTGTAATGTCTGTGGGAATGGTTAATGACTGATGTATTTTGCTCTTCATGGTACTTGCAATTAATCCTTGCAAAAATGCTACAATAAAAATTATTTCACTCATTTTATGAAAAGGTTGCAAAGGGAAAAAACCACCTCAAAATAGATAGGTGTAGTCCTATTTTGACTCCTCCTACAGGCCATTAAAACAGGCTTTAATGTGTCTTACAACAATTCAGATATTCTGATGACTTCCCTAATGGCAACTTACTATAGCCTTAATCAGTCACTGGGTGAGGTTTACAATCAGTCTTTGAAAGAAGTGGAACCTCTGTCTCTTTTTCTTGTAGGTGAGTGTCTTAATTGTTAGGTTACAAGTCGTGCTTCTGTCTAGTCCAATGAATCATGAATTCTTCCCTTGCACAGAGTTTCAGTAGATGGCAGGAAGATTGTTTGTGAATGCTCTCTAGTTGGATGAGTAAGGAAGTTCTTTATAGAGTATGTACTGTGTGGCTGTGGGGGGTGAGGGTGTTAAATCTCTACAGTCTGAGAATTGGCAAAGGGCTATTATCCTGGATTAATACCTTTTGGCTTAAAAGATTTGGCTTTAGACTTGAATTTTTAAAACTGATTTTTACAGTGAGGTGTTCTGGGTTATGTTAGTGTTTGCTCAAATTAGGAGTCTTATGCTTTTGGAAACTGGGTTTATGTGTAATGCCCGATTCATGACCTTGCTGATGTGGAAGATTTTTTTTAATCATCCATGTTTGCAGCTTTTGGGGCCTGAAGTTGGTGGGCCTGTCAAGTGGTTTTGTGATGCCTGTAAGGATTTTCATCCTGAATTTAGGCTTGTAATTTTCATCATTCTGCTTGTGGATTTGAACCTCCTTACCTCTGTTTCCATCATTCTTGCCTGAATGTTAGACTGGCCTTGACATAACCTTTAGGGCAAGGAAATCCTCTGCGAGCCAGAGTCATGCTGCTGGTTCTGCTGCTGGGTAAGCTCATTATATAAACAGCTGTGTATTTGGAAGAAAAACAGCCAAACCTTATTTCCACTCTTATACAAAAATCTGAGCTCTGATCCCTTCAACCTTGGTGTAAGCTCCATGTGAGCACCAAGTAGCCAAAAAGATCCCTTTTAGAATTGTGCTTTCAGAATGCTTTATGAGGGTAGTCAGTATGTTGAAGTGAGTTTTTGCAACATCTCTACACGAGAGACTCCAGAGTTTTTCAGATCTTTCTGTATGATAGTTCCTCTGTGGTTAATTTTGCAATTTTTTAATTTTTTTTTTTCAGTGGTATCTAAATACACTTCTGAACTAAAAGTTTAATGCAAGGTCATGTACTCCTACAGAACCAGGATATCAAACACAGTGTTTCTGGAAGGATGTGGATGCCTTTCTGAGCTTCCTTTCCCTGCTGTGGACACTGAGCAGACACAAGTCACATGTTTTCTTTAGGAAGCCAGTTCCTTGTATGCAGTGTGGCTACACTGTCTTTGCAACAAAACTGGGAGGGTGGTATTTGTGTTGCAGTGGGCAGGTTTTTTTTTTTTTTCAATCAATTCCTACTTTACCTGCTAAACCCAGATGCTTCCTGCCACTGCATGACCACTTACATTATTCGTATGGGTTTCTGTAGCCCAGAAAAATAATTCATTGTAAGTATAGCTCAGTTGTGTTTAACTGGAAAATTCTGTACCTGTAACTGCCAGATCATCATCATTCACTGAAAGGAAAAAAAGTGTTTTTCCATTAATGTTATCATACATAATCCTAAAATCCTAGCCAGAGGGTAAATAACTTGAATATAACTGTGCTCAACACTGTATCCCTTTTTCCCCACATTAAATTTACTTTATCTAGTTAACACAAAGTCCAGGGTTTTTTTAAAAATTCAGTTGGATTTTATGGATCATTTGTTCTAATATAAAGCTTCTCTATCTTTTCCCCAGAAGATGACAGGAGGTTTCATGATAATCACCACAGATATCACAGGGCCCTCCTACAGCTTATTTCATAGTCTGTCATGGATTGCTTTGAGTTACTCTTTGAATTACTCAGCAGCACTCAGGACTTAAAAACAGTTCAGTAGCTTTGTCATCCCCTAAAGGGGAGCAACTGCATTACTGAATCCTCATTTGTATCCTCCCCGCTCCTTCTTCCTGGGAATGTTTCATTTCTCCTCCTGCCTGGAGGTGCCTGTGACTGTAGCAGTGGTTTTTGTTTTGTTTCTGTAACACCTCCTCTGCTTGAGCTCATTGGGTAATAGTGATGGAAATGTACATGCAAAGCGTAAAGGTAGGCAAAATACTGGCTGCTACTCGAGACCTGCAATACAGCTTACAAAATCTGTGGATGCTTCAGAAGCTTTCTGTATATATGTTAATACTGCATGTAGGCTACTCCTTAAGACTCGGTGTAATTTGGGCCCTTAGCTTGAGCCTCATCTCTTAAAGAGCAATTCCAGAATGATTTTTCTGGAGATGTTTGGGCTGTATTTCCTGTGTTGCTTGTTTTGCAGAGTCCCTTACATAACTGTTCCATGTTAACGTTGTTTATCTTGATGATGCGAAGTTGTCGAGTCTTCCTTGGCAGTGTAGCCTGGCTTATGGCTTCTCATTTTTTCACTTTAAACTGCATTCTGTGTCTTGGTTGAAAGTTAAAAGGAAAGTCAGTGTTCTGATAGTCTCCCTATAATCACCTAAACCCTGACCAGTTTCAGAAGATTTTTTTTTTTTTTTCTAGTAGAAAGTAATTTGGGCAGCTAGGTCTTTTGTGAACCTAAAAAACATCTTATACATCTTTGGTCTTTGATTTTTGTATTGTGATTTGTCTTTCTGTAAAACTTTTTCCATACAAACAGTGATAAATGAGTTTTGTTTGCTTACTCGGGCATTTTAAGTTACATTGCTTAGGTACCTTTTGTGTTTACATCACAATATATGTGTATTTAGAGAACGAACATATGTGCATACAAGCACTTGCTACCTTTAATGCAGGATGCTTGTGGCACCTCTTTGAACTGGTTCAGCTCTCACCTGTAGTGGCCAGTCTTTTGTCACTCTGCAATTTCCAATTTGTGTGGTTCAGGTCTACAGGGCTTCTTTAGTGCTCTTGTCATTTTTTCCAACATCCCTAATAAATAAGTCGAGTGTTCTGGTTTATTTAATCTGTGTGCAGTGACAAATTACAGTTTAGATAATTCCTTCATTTTTTTTACAGTCTCATGTAATCTCATCAGAATTCCACCCATACTCTAAAACTGTTCTAGACACTTGGGGGGTGTGTGTATGTAACTTACTTAGATAATTTATGATTAACATACTTAATATTGTCTTGAATTCCTTCTGATGATAGTAGGAAAAAATGACCTCATGTACTGCTATATGACATTGTAATGTTTTCTCTCTTCTTATTTTCCAGCTGTATGGGGAAACTTTGTCAATATGAGGTAATGTATATAATTTTTGTATTGAATATCCTTGTGTGTAATAAAATTAACTTACCTTTCACGTCAATGTGCATAAAGTAGAGAGAAAAACAGCAGCTCACACTGTTATTTGGGTGGTTGCTAAGCAGCTGATACCATTTTTTTTAAATACAAAGTGTTCAGTCTCAAAAATGGTTGAATGTTTGCTATAGATGTCACCCAGGATTTTACTCACGCTTCATCATCTGCCTTTCTTTGCACAAATTCTTCTGATTTTGGCCAGTTGATTGGCATACCTGGTTGCATGGGTTTGGATTCTGCTTTTCCTCAGCACAAATGTGACTGTATCTCAATGATGATGTGGGCTTAAATATTGAAGAGCAGCACATTCTCTACTGCTTGCCATTATTATATTTCTGTACCTAGAATCAGAAATGTGCTTGGGAGAGTTTTTCCTCCTCCACAGTTAATAGGTAGAGAGTCGGGTGGTTTAACCGCTGAAATGCAGAAAATCCTGCATTGTCCCCTAGAATTTTTTCCTTTAGAAACAGACAAACAATATGTATGCAAAATATGCAGATTTTCACATTTCTGCTTACATGTGAGTTTGTCCTCCAGGAAAATTCACTAGGAAGGCACAGCTGCAAAAGAAATTGAAGAGAATATGAGGACAGCTTGTTCCTTACAGCAAAGTCATTGTGTATGGAGGACAAAATATTTTACCATGTTGTTTTGCTAGTAAAGGGTTTTGGTATTCTGTTGCCACGCTTAGCAGCATATAGTAAGGAAAGTTTGAGACAAAATAAGAAAAAATAGGAATTTTCTCTAGACTCTAATTCACCCAGGACAGCTTACCCTGGGGTCTGTTCCTATCCCAAGTGGTCCACTCTGCTCCTCTTAGTTTCCCACCCTTGATGCAGAGTGCTCAGCTGTCAGGCAAACAGCTGCTGGGCTGCTGTGGCTTACAGATGGAGATACCATTTAGATTACCATGTTATCATGACTAGTGGACTATGGCAGCTTAGCAGCTGTTACATGAGCAGCTGAGCATTTCTTAACAAAGGACAAGAACCTCAGAGAGAGGTTTGAGGAGGACAGGTGGGTGTGGGATCCAGGGTGTTTATTCCCCGATAAGCCATCCTTACAAATTCTGCCACTATCTTCATCTGGATTTGTATTTGGGATGTCCTTTATAGAGCTATTGAGGGAGAAAATTATTTCTAAAGGTCTGATGTTGGTCCTCAGCCAGTAAGATTGTCTTTGTTAGGAGGAAATGCTCATTAAAAAATAAACTGCGGAGTGCCAGTCCTTGAGTTCCAGGATTTGTGAATAAAAAATAGTAGGAACTATTTTTGAGGGGACCTTTAAAAATTCTGAGGGGTTTTCCAAATTTTCCTTCCTCACTTATAAGAGAGGAAAGGCTATCTGTTCCACAGTTGTTTGCATAGTTTTTTTATAAATTTCTATTACTTGGGAAACCATTTTCAAAATCCACCAGGATAGCTTAATATTGCTTCCTTCTGGTAAATTCATTCTATGTTAACTGCAAGGGTTTTATTTGCCACTAGTGCAATAAATGACAACTTGGTTTGAAAAGATGATTCAGGGGATGTGTGTCTTAGTATAGGAATTTACTATATTCTTTAGAGGTACAAATGAATCTGGTCAGTAAGGTCTTTGCCTCAGTAATAGACTGAGCTGCCTTTTTTAAAAAGTGAGAGTTTTACAGAGGATTATGAAGGGAATTGTTGCTCTTACTTCTAACAGTGTGGTGTGTGTATATATATATATATATTTATATCTGGTTAACAAAGGATCTTCTGTTTCTCTAGGTGTAATGAGTTCAGGTCCCAAGTAAAGGAGCTCTGTTTTTCACTTGAAAGAACTCCATTTTATGTTGGATACCCATGAATCCTCTAGTATGCAAAGACTTACTACTGTGAGATAAATAATTCACCTTTCAGAAGGTTTAATTGAAAAAAAAAATATAATTGTGCAAATGTAAGGAAAATTGCATAACCTTGATACAAGAGGTAGAATTTAAAAATACATATTCTACACTTGTAGAAGTTTACTCAAGAGTGAACATAACTGAGACGCTTTACACAATCAGATGCTAAATAAGACCACACAGATCTGTGCAAGACACTGGCCTTTTAGACAGTACTCTGTTTTCACAAGTTACCACGACATACGTCATCCTTGGCCTCATTTCAAATGAGTAACATTTGTGTGAGAAGTCAGTATTGCCCATCAGGCGGTTGCTGAAGATACATTTTGGTACAGTTGGGGGGTTTTTTTCTCATGTGTTTGGAAAAGTTCAAAGTCAAAGTGAGATGCTTTTGCCCTTCTCTCTTTTTGATTGATACTGTAGTGGCATTAAGGGAAAATGTTTTGTCAGCATACAGTAAGCAGAGACACTCTAAGAGACCTTTTGGGCCTTTGCACAGTAAAGTTACACTCAAAACCAGTAATAAGACACTTTCCTAAAATTAATTTGATTTTCTATGTAAAATCAATGTCATTTTTATTGTTACTGTTCTTTTCTGTGGGCTTGGTTCAGTTTCTGCCAATCTAATGGATTTCAATGGAAATTAGACCATCCACTTTAATTCGTTCTAATTATGTCTTTAATACTAACTCAAGATTCTTTGAGGATGCTGTTTTAGCATGAAGCAGGTGCAGGGGAGCAGTTATTGCTTAGGTATGGATTACTTTTTCTCTTTTCTTGCCAACAGGTCTCTTCAAGAAAATGGGGATCAGAAGGTGGAGAGTAGAATAGAGGAGGTTAGTTTGCTAATAGTTGTAATCTGTTTTGTTTTGAGGACTCCATTTCGCTCATTTCATATTGAAGGGCTATATTTAGTTTTCTTTCATTACGCTTGATTCTGGTAAAACCATTCAAAGCATTAGATTTGTGTCTGTACATAAGTTTTTGAACTGTTCTTTGCTCTAGTGGAGTTTCTAACACTGCTCTCTAACTCTGCTTTATTTTCATTAAAACCTTTTTTGAAGGTGATAGATCTGCTGATACATTTGTTGCAGAGACTATGGTAGAATCCTCCCAAGCACTGTTTTGTTACTGAAAGGATGTACACAAATTCTTTCCTCTGACTCTCTTACGAAATGTGAAGTATATATAAGGCACATTACAAATTTGAAGGTGCCCAAAATTGCTTTGGTTTGTTCTTAACAAATGAACAAGGATAGCAATGTTTGTGGCTGGGGAGGGTGTGCAGTGCCAATGCTTTAAGCACAAGTCCTGGCAATTTCTGAAGTAGACATGGGTACTGAACATACTAGTGGTTCTGAACTTCTGTACCAATACCTCTGAATTTCCATTTCAGCCTCAGTTTGTTGTGAAGTATTAAGAATGTGTGCAACAGATCTTTCTCCGAATGTTTTAGGCTTCCAGCCTAATAACAATAAAACAAAGTATTAAATAGATAGAGAAGTCCTTAAGGTTGATACCCCTTACCCTTGTGTGGGTGTGTGTTCCTGTACTAGTGTAGTCTGGTCTGCCTAGTGTCTTGTATTCCGGCAGGTTTATATAGCAGTTGTTCCTCTGGACACAGTGAGCAGCCCACTGAAATTGCTTAAAATCAATGGAGAGCTTGTATTCTTAGTGTTTTGCATTCCTCTCTCTGTTTTTTTGTTTGGTTTGTTTGGGTTTTTTTTTAAATTTGGTAAGTGTTGCAACACAATGCAAAGCACTGTGAAAATTCCAGTTGTTTTAAGAATGGTGAAATACTTGAAATTCAATGTGTAGATCAGAGTTACTGTAAGGTCTGAGAAGTTGAGCATTTCTGGATCTTCTTTTTAAAGCTGTACTTGTATAAGTTCTTGAAACAGTTATATTTATTCTGATAGTGTAAGATATATTTGCTGTTCCCCAGAGCTAAATATTTAATGAATATAAATGACAATGCCATATTATTTCCTCTTAACATGAATATGCAGCTTTATTCAGTTTATTAAGTTCCTGAATTGTCTAGCTCTAACCAGAAATATTTGTGTGAAACAAATTAGTGGTGGTTATTGATGTGCTGCCACTTAGTACCAGTTAGAACCTCTGACAGCTTTCAACTTATGTATAGCCCTAGAGGCAAAATTTTGTGACAAGGCTTTAGTAAACTTAAAAACAAGAGCTCTGGGACTCCTGTTGAAATTCAGCAGGACTGTTAAAAATTTGGGTGCTGTGATTAATTGAAACGGATGCCAACTTAAGTGATTCTCTCTTGTAAAGCCATGAAAATGCAAACAGAAGTTTTGGTAGGTGAACTGTATTTTCTAACAAATTTCCTTTGAATGTTTTCTTAAGCCTAAATATACTCTCAAATCATGATGTAGAACATATTTAGATATTTAAACATGATGTATCTTAAAATTTGCATAGCATATTCTGAGAGAACTACAGTCAATTCACTGGAGCTAATGCCCCTCTCTCTGTGTCTGTGTCCTCTGTATGCTTACCTGTTGTCCGTTTAAATAGTTGCGGTCTAAATTACTGTCCCATTGTGCTGTTTCTGGATGTGGATTACCTTTGACAACCTCAGACAAGTCACTTATGACTTCACTGTGCCTATGATAGGAATCATAACATTGGATGTCCTTGTCAAGACTATGGTATACGTAGCCTTGAGGTGTTTTGTTTTCAGTGGTAAGCTAAGGGATTTCATTTCATGCTGTTCTAGGTGATTTGATTTTTGGTGGAAAAGGTTCAAGGTTTTTTTTATGTAAAGGTGGCTTTAAAATGTAAGTTTCTTGGAGTGTCTTCAGTAAAGATCTGCATAGGAGACTGTTAGCCGTGATTTTTGCTCTAAGGCAGCTTCGTATGTGCGCATTTTGTGATGTGAATCTTGTTTTTTTCTTCAAAGATTAAATGTTTTTCCTTTATTTTAGGCTGTTGCACCTCTAAGGGAGAAAATCAAAGATCTAGAAAAAAGGTATGTCATCTGCTGAATTTGGGAAGCAGTTCAAAGGCACAATTTCTTTTCTGTAGCAGTCAGTTCTGTAGTTGTAGGCTTGAAATAAATTTTTGTATATACTTTTAGCACCTTTGAGTTGTTATCATATATAACTGAGGACAGGGCATTGAATGCTAAGACAGTAATGGTTAAGGTATTCACGCTGATTGATCCTACTAAACCAAGCTGGGAGTGCTGGACTCTTGTAAAGTTCAAATCCTGTGGAGGAATTTGCTATTTGGATTCCAGCTGATAAATGGATTACCATGGTTTATGTCTGCTAAGACATACTGGTTTCATCTTCAAATGACTTAAAATATGCTTTACCACAGTTTTCCCACACTTGTGGTCGGTTACTGTGGTCCAGCTATTGTACAGTGATTCACTTGTGCATCTTAGACTGTGTATGTGCTTTGGATGAGCCTGACTGACCTGCTTCTCAGCATTTGTAAGGGAGTGTGTTATCCCTCACTCTGCCTGTTCGCCTTTGTGTCAGATCAGTTCTCTCATCTGGATGTCCTCATGGGCAGATGCTTTCCGTCACAAAGTAAGGTCTGCTCTAGGGGTGGGAACTGTCAGCTCTGACAAGGACACGCTGCTTTTGCCAGCGGTACTGTTTTGCAGGTGACGCTGTTGGTGTCCCTGGCAAAGCAGAGAGTGCTGCACTGCAAAGGGCTGAGGCTGGATTGTCCAGGCAGTACCAGTAAGCCCTCATGGGGTGTTGCATATTGGTGGTTGTGTGCTGTTCATCTGGAGAGGGGACAGAATACCATTGCTGCTGGCCAGGGGTATGCTTGGCACCTGCAGTGCTTTGGTGTTCAGCGTTTTGTCTTGTCAGTGAGCAGCTGCCCCTCCTCCTCCCACCCCTCCTGGGATATAGGGGAAAAAAAAAAAGGAGAAAAAAATTTCAGTTCTGGTTTTGTACAATTGATTTGAAAGGTTCAGTGACCTGCCAGATGCAATTTATTTCAGTGAGAATACTGATCTGATTGCTCATCTCTCAATGTGCACGTGAACTTCATAGGTTTAACTAGGCATACATTGGCAACGTGAAACAAATTGCAGATTTTATCACCACCTTAACAGTTAAAACATTCAATTGTTTTATTTAACCTTTGTTGATAGTCCAGTAAACCTTCAGCTTCAATTGTGGGTAATTCAGGTATTTTCTTCTGCCATCCACAGAGGCAGAGAGTGGGAGGGTACCCTGATTGGCTCTTTTTTATTTAATAATGGTTGTATTTTTTCAAATGAGCAATGAGTTGTTGAGCAGAACCATTAAGTTAAAACTTCTCCCAGAAGCTATATAAATACTCTTGCCTTTTCATGTGTATTGATAAGTCTTGTTTCAGACCTCTAGGAAAAATGAGAAAGAATCAAATTTTTTTTTTACTTCTTTATGAACTAATCTGGAAATTACACTTTCACAAAAGGGGGCTCTTATTATTGTCTTACTATTATTTTTCAAATAATGCAGCCTTTTACCTCTGGTGGTTCAGCTGAATGTGGGTTGTTGCAATTAATATTTTTTAAATTTTATATCTACGTGAAGTGACAGTAAATAACTACTCACTGTCAGATGTCTGAAAGCTGATCCTGCTTGCAAAGCTTACTCTAGTGTCAATGTTTTCTTACCTCATAAGCTGATAAAACCTGAAAGCAATCCATCTTCATGCTTTTGAGAAGCAGGAAAGACAAGAATTCCTTAATGCTAGTCTCATGACAAGAGATTGTTTAACTGAAGCTAGAGCTGTAAAGCTTTTATTAAGAATTTGCACAAAAGCATTGCCACGTCGTCATCAAAGCAAGCATTAAGTCAAGATAAACTCCATTTTGCTGCCAAAAGGTCATCATTTGGTTGCCAAGCTCTATCCCACTGCCTCTAAACTGCTACTGGTGTAATGGAAGGAGCAAAAATGGTTGTGAGGTCCCTTTGGTAGCAATATGACTCCCGGCTGTATTAATGTAACCTTTAAAATAGTGGTCTTGGAAATGGAGGAAAGAGACTTGCCTTGCATCTAGTTATTTGGCACTTAAACTTTTTTTGAACTCCATAAATCTCTTGTTATGAGTGAATTTTCCGCTGTGTCACAGAAAGGATGTGTTTTACATGTCTGCATTGTGCTTGTGCACTGCTGTCTTTCATTGCTTCAGCATAAATCAAAGAAATTGTTAGTGACCTGTATAGTGATGTAAGGCAAGTGTAGGTAGCTTTTTTTTGAGTCTCCCTGTGTGGCTAACATTGGAAGGTTCCATTGCCCTATTTCCCCTATCCAAGAAACTGAAAGCAGCTTTCATGCTGTGATGAAAATTGGATAAAGTACAGAAGCATCTGTGCTCTGGCACTGAAGAATTCTTGTTGAGCCAGTACTGCAGGGTAGAAGCAGAAGAGGAGGTGCTTCAAGACCACAGTTGTAGGGTCAGTTCAACCAGCGTCTGTGAGCAGAAGAAAATGTAATAACCCTTGGCATTTTTGGCTCCTGCATGCTACATCAGGCTGCATCTCCAGCCTGTGGACTCACTGGAGGAGAAGAGTAACCATAGTTTGCTTTTTGTGCAGTGTCACGCTGATATTTAGTTAAGAAAAACCTGAGGTATTAAATTGCCACGACTGTGATGCTAATTACTGAAGTAAATAAATAAAATTCACACCTTTTTTCTGAGAACTTTTTGCTGTATGCAGAATGCATGCCAGGGAGAGAGAGAAGTTCATCTAAGGTTTGAGGCATCAAGAGCTTGAGAGAGTACTTAAGATTCATATGTCACATAATTTTATTTTATGGTGTTTTTGGTTTAAGTTCCTGTAAATAAAGTACAAAAATTAAATTACACTAGCTTGAAGACCATCAAATAAATGGCAGTCTAGCTATTTCTAAGAAAATTAAGGTTAGTTTTCATACTGAATAAGTTCTCTCATAGAAATTATTGAAGTATCTTAAAATGTACTTTTTCAGCATTCTGATTGTAAACTTTATATTGGTTTTTGTAAAACCTTAAGGAGAATTAAAACTTTATATTGTAAATTTCACATTGAAACTTCAAGAAGTGTTTGAAGTCAATGCGGTAAGTCAATACAACTTGCTTTCTTTTCCAGAGCTTTTGAGAAGGTTGTTTGGCTTTTAAAACTTGAAAAAGAAGGTGTCCAATCACTGCTCATGTTTTATTGTTTTATTCTCTTGTGATGTCATGCCCGGCACTAGTTCTGCTCTCAAAAGATCGAAGTCAAGTGATTAATTACATAAAATCAGGCAGAAATTTTAAAAGCACTCTTTGCAGATGAATTTTGGTATTTCACCATGCATAGGCACTGTCTTGTGTTGACCTAGATCCTTTTTTAGAATAAAGGACTAAATATACTCTTAGCAGAACTTTAAGAATGGGACCTTTTCAGAGTAGTTTCTCACATTTCAAAGACAGGTATGTGAAAGAAGAAACAAGGCTGAAACTTACTTAGTTTTTCTTCTTTGTTTTGAAATGTTCTGTAGTTTCACCCAGAAATACCCACCAGTGAAATTTTTGTCAGAAAAGGATCGTAAAAGAATCCTGGTAAGTTAGTGTTTACTCAGAGGTTGTTTTGGGGGAAATACAAAAAAATTCTGTGGAATGTAATCTGTTTTGTAGGCTTAAAGACATCAGAAGAGATAAAGGGAATTACCTTGAATGTTATATGTGTTGCACAGGTTTTAGGGCAATGCTTAATTTATTCGTGTTGATGTTCTCAAACTCAGCATATGAACAATGGACTTGGACTCTGCTTGGAAGCTTGACTTGCCAATTAAACTGCTCTTCCTTATGACTTCTCAGGATCTCATTACCAAAGAGTCTTTGTGTGTGCTCCCAGATGGTTTAAACTTGCAGAGACCAGGAAACTTTTTAAGCACATCTTGACAGGAACCTTGTGTGACCAAATTGGGCAAAATCTAGTCATAAGGCTAGAAAAGAAGCTGGTCTGCAGGGACTGTTCATCTCTCTGTTGTTCCTGTTGCTTTGAAGCATCATAAGCAGTTGCGGGTGGAAGGGGATGGCAGATTAAGTCAAGACAAGTAGTTGTCCAAGGCATTCTTAAACTTGGTGAATTGTGCTGCAAATCAGCTTTCCAGTTTTGTCTACAAATACTTTTGAAGTTATCTGTGACCTAGATTTTTCCTTGTTTCTGTTTGTCTGGGGAGAGAGAATTGTCCCTGTGTTTTGAAGGCAGAGAAGGTATAGCTACTTGAGATGTGTAAAATAGAGTATGAACTTCTGCCTCTGTAGTAGAAAGTAAAGTCTAGGATAAAAGCCTGCTAACGTGCCTAACTTAGCTGGTGCTTTTGTTTGCTTTGACTTCCAAATTTTGAAGAAAAAAACTGGGAAGATACAGATAAAAAATTATTTTACTGGATTGTTAGGCAATAGTCTTCATAGCTACTGCAAAATTTCTCAAAGAATAAGCGTTACCAAATAAGATTAGTTCTGCAGTGGTGTTCTGTCATTTTTATGAGAGTCTGAAGGAGGGAGACCTGTAGACTCCCAGTGCCCCTGTTGAATGTAGAAAATAAACTGAGGAAAATAGAGAGAGGTTTAATTCTGAAAATTCCTAAATTGTGTACTTCATGTGTTTGCAAGGGTAATAAAGTAACCTTTATGTCATGTTTTCTGTGTAAGTGAGAATGTACTTTCAAGAGAAGTGTCAATGAAAGCTGTTAACAGGCTGTGGAGCTCTTAATGTTCACTTCCAGACTTTGCCACTGAAAAATACTGGATATTTTGTTGAAATCTGTTGCTTCAACAGAGATGGCAAGTAGTTGGAATAGGAGTGGTTTTGGCTGACCTGGAAGTGAATAGTTTTTTGGTTCCCCATGTGTTTTGTAGAGTTGATATGACTAAAGAGAAAGTTGGCCGAAAGGAGTGGCAAGTTGTTCTGACTAGTTTTGTGCCAGCTCAGATGGGCATTCATAGGCCTCTTGCCCATGTGGGCAGTTCCCTTCTGTTACAGTGTTGTTGTCATAATTCTAGGGGAAATAATCCATGTTCTTTTGAGTAGCTGAAGTTCCCATAAAAACCTTGCATGGCACTTCAGAATTCTCAAGAATTGGCCAGCCAAGTGAATTTTGCTGGATCATGTGCTTTGTATTTTGTTAATACTGACTCTTTTTCTAGAATGCATTCTTAATTTGATTTTACTTTTTTTTTTTATTCTGACTGCTGTCTCCAGCTCCAGCCTGGAGATCCCCACAGCACTGTTCTGATGAGACAACAGTTCTAGCAGTTACTTTTTATTAAACTGCATCTCTTTGGAGATGATTTCTAGTAGTGGTGGTATCTCAGCTGAGACTAGATACCCTGTCACTTTCATTGAAAAGACAGCTTCACCTTGTTGTGCATGATTTATCTGTTTCCTGAGTTCTCTGAAGTGACTAGGCCACAGGCTTTCATATGCTTGAGAAGGAATTCTGTTATTGTGGAAGATAGTGTTGCTCTTGGTTCAGTCTGTTGGGTGAGTTTTTTCTGAATTGAATACATAATGAACTGATAAAAGCAGAAAACAAAAAATGAATATAATTTCCTTATGGGACATAAGATGTTTTGAATCTGACTGCAGACAAGAGAAATGAACTTGTGTAATAAATAGACAAACTTGTAAGTGCCTCTAGTGAAGATATAATTATCAGTAATATTTGTGCCTTTTAGTAGGTGCTGAAGTTACCAAGCATACTTGCACTACTAAGTAATTAAATATTTTTATTAGTGTTGCCTTAATAAAGAATTCCGTTTGAAGACCCAGGTGCTGGTGCTCCAGTTCTGATATGGATATGATTCATGTACAACTTACGATTATGTAGATTAATATGTCATTGTGATTTGCAGGAAGTAATATTTAGAAGTGATGCTTTTATGAGTGATTACAGGAAGGTTGTACAAAGAACTTCAGTGATAAATAATATTTTCTTTTTTTTAATGTTGCCTCAAGTAATGATAAAAACATAATTTACACAGTTTTTTACTTTTCCAGGGGAAATTCAGCTCCTTTTTCAATCATTTCTTAAGTTCTTTGTCTAACACCCATGGAAGCAATATATTAATAAAGCCAACTTAGATTTATCATAAAAACTACTGGTAGCTTTAAGGTAATTCGAAACTTCTTTCCAGAAAAATTGGTTTGTGCTTTTTTTTTTCCCTTTTTTTTTTTTTGTGCCTTTTTTCTTCTTTTTGTGTGCTATTTTTCCTTTGGGTTTTGTGCTTTTTTGCCTTTTTTTGGTTGGCTTTGTTATGTTTTTTTTTTCAAAAGGGATATTGGGAAGAAGACACTTCCTTTTACTGCACCAAAGATGTATATTGCAAGCACTGAGTTTATCTTCTCTAGAATCTTGGAAATAGAAGTAGCAGCAGGAGATTTCCTTGGGTCACAGTTGGAGGAGTAGGTTCAGGTCTTCTACAGAAAAGTTTTGTTCTGGTCACCATAAAAAAAAGACAAAACCCTTGGAACATTCAGCAAGGCTGCAGCTTGCTTGCAAGTCAGGATAAACTCATGGCATTAGGTTTTCCATGCGTGGGTTTGGTTTTTTCCCCCTGGTAAGTGGTGACACATGGCAAAGGGCTGTTCTCCCTCAATTACTGCTCTTCTTCTTTTCTCATTCACAGCATTCTGCCAAAATCCTGCTCTTCTTTCCTCTCTGTTGCAGCATAATGGGATCCTCGAGATTCTTTTTTTTTTTCTTTCAGAGAGGATTTCTCCTGAATCCTGTTTCTCCTTCAGGTTTATCAAGGAACTGAATAAGATGTTGAATCTGCTACAAGGAAGCCCTGACAAACTCAGAAGAATACTAAATAGACCAACTAAATGATTCTTTTATTAACTGGTGCTTTGATACACTGGTGCCCCTGAATTTTTAATAAAAAAAAGAAGTACGAGACTACAAGAAGTGGGCATTCAAGTTTTTACAAAAGAAAGCAGATGTGGTTTTTGTATGTTTTTTTCCTTTTCAGTCTTTGGAGGTTTTCCTTTTCTTTTTTTCTAGTTTAAAAAAAAATCTGCTAATCTTGCTTTTTAAAACAGTGGATGCCAGGGTAGTGGAAAGTAGAAATGTTTAGCCTTTGACTAACCTAAAGTGAAAGAACTTCAGGCATCTCATCCTTTTCCACACAGCACTTTGTCATTGTAGTACATCATCCATTCGTTGGATTCTTTCTTGATTCCACCTTGTCCTTTCATTGTTTAGTTAGTTGTCACTACAGCTGAAGAATGAATGTCAACAGCTGAATCACTTTCAAAATGTGAATTTGATCATGCAGATACATTATATAGCTGATGCCACTCAGGTCTTTTACAAGTCCGCTTTTTGAGAGTTGTGATCTGTCATGTCTTGGTTCTTGAAAACAGTTTATGAAATGCAGAGAAAATAATTGCTTCTGTAGGTAGGTCTGGATGTGTCACACAACTTGCAGTTCTACTTACTGTACTGACTGCTTCAGTACTGAATTGGTGATTTTTGTTTGTTTGTTTACTGTTAAAGTCTGGTGCAAAAAGGGAAAAATTAATGAACTTTCTTGTTTCTTCAATGAAACAGGAGTACAGGGTTTTAAATATTTTATTTCTACTTGTTTCTGCAGTAGAATGTCAGGATTCCAAGACAGGCAAATGCTGCATGTCAGAACTAATGGTACAGAATAGAGTTTTTTCAGTTGTAAGGGACCTACAAAGATCATCTAATCCAACTGCCTGACCTCCTCAGGCCAGAATGATGTAAGCTATGGATGCATTAAAACACAGGAGGAGTGATTTTGGTTTTAGCAGATAAATCCAATGAAAGGTCTTCAAAGAATTTCCTTCCTCTTTTCTGGGTGAAAACTTAAAGTATTTACTTAGAACACCCAGCATGTCTTCCATTAAACCAGAAAAAAGCTGGATTTTACATGTCTGATAAGCCTGACATGAAAATGGCATTCTGTCACACCTTTTTTTTTTTCTGAGAAATGGGATTTGCAGAAATTTCTCCTGTTGCTTCTGCATTCTTTTAGACTTTGCTGTCACAAAGAAGAGCACAATCCAATTAGAAGGAAAAAAAGGAAAATAATGCAATCTGAAAAAGAGATTTTGTTGATGTGAATAGGTAGCTGACCTTCTAGCCTGACTGTGATGAAATATGTCAAGTATGTCTCTCGAAATTTCAAAAGCTGTAAATCTTGGAAAAAAAATATACATGGAAATGGAGTTGTTTCCCCTGGAGTAAGCAAAAATCTGAAACCTACTGTTCTGTCTTCATGTTTGTAGACTTTGTCTAGTGTTTCTGTAAAAAGAAAAAGAAATTTATACCAACTGTCCTAACGCAGATAACTGGAGGAGCAGGGTTTGTGGGTTCTCATCTTACTGACAAACTAATGATGGATGGCCATGAGGTTACAGTTGTGGACAACTTCTTTACGGGCAGGAAAAGAAATGTGGAGCACTGGATTGGTCATGAGAACTTCGAACTGATAAATCACGATGTCGTTGAGCCCCTGTACATTGAAGGTAGGTAGTCTCTGCTTTGGTATTGGCACTTTTTTGTGCTTTTCCCTTCTAAGTGTGTGTGTCTGTAAAGAAATGAAATTTATGCACTGAGTTCTGGATTGATCTGTCTAATATCTGTATGCTTTGTTTGTTGTTAGCCTATTTTCTGAATACAGTATGGAGTAAGAGGTTCAGAGTACTTCTGTCTTTGAAATTAGTTCTTTTCTGAGTACACGGGCGGGAAGAGACCTTAAAAACATCCTGCTGTGACTGATTCTGTGAGAAGGCAAGATGGCAGTGGGTCAGTCTGTCTGTCCCCTATGTTGTCCCACGTTCCTATGTGCCTGCACAGGCTTATGCACAGAGTCTGTGGTCCAGATATTTCATGAACTGAGGTTTAATTCAGGGCTGCAGTTACCTAGACACGCATCCTGAAACTGTATGGTCAGTTGAGAGATGAACTTTCCCTAGTTGCCTTTATTGTCTTCTGTAGAAAACATTGCTCCAGCTTTAGGTACAGGCGTTGTTCAACCTGTAGAGTTGGAACGTCAGCGGCGCTAAATTTCCTTAGTTTTCAACAGAAAAACAAAACAAACCCCACCAATCCTAAGGAAAGAAGCAAACAAACAAACAAAAATATGTTCTGCTTCAAAGTAGTAGCTCAGCATCTAAAGTATCATAAACCTCAAACTAGTATGCCAGATTTTAAGGCACCATTAACGTAGTGGTATTTGAGAGAGACATGCATTTATAGACTTCTATGGGAGTATCTAACTATATAATGAGTCAGTGAAAGCATTGCTCAAATTACACTCCAGTTCTGGTGGGTGTACTCCATCCTTTTAAAACTCTGTAGCAATGTACTTGTTAATTTTAATGAAAAAAATGACTGAGCAGTTTGGTTTTCAGTTTGTTTTTTTTTTTTAATTCCTGCTGAATTCTAGTGAATGGAATTTCACAGGAAATATCTTTAGTAATTGCATCTCTTGTAGTATTGCTTGTGATGAATTCCTGGCAACACTACTGAAATAGTCCTGCAAAAACACGTGTTCCTGCTCTGTTCTGACAATGCACTGGTTCAGTTACTGCCTGTTATTTTACTTCAAACTTCTCCTTCCGCTGACAGGATAATGGAACAAGGATCTTATTAACTGACTCCAGGTGCTGGTAGCTCATACCTCAGCCGGCTCAATTTGTCAGCTTTTCTAATCTTTTCCATGCATTACCTTCTTTCTGACTGATTACGCTTGAGACTTTCTCTGAGAATTATCATCATTGCTAATACTGTTGCCCAGCTAACTAGGCACTAATGAATGGGGATTCTGAGAGATCCTTCAGCTACCTTTCCTGTGGCCTATGTAATTAAGACACCAATTCCCTATTTAGTACTGGCAACTAATTATTACATGTTATTCAGTGGGTAGCTTATTGAATGTCTTTTCATCTTCCAACAGTGTAAATTGAAGCTGGCATGGCTAAGGGTTAAAATAAAATTAACTTTCATACACTAAGAACATGGTAAAACTTGATTTCATTGCAGAGTTTATAGTCCAATGAGGCAATGGGGGATAGATTTTGTAACAGATCAGCAAGTTGACATATAGATCAGATACTTCTTAGTCCCAGTTTCTCCTTTTTACTTGTAAATAGAAGTTGGAATGACCGTGAAGTCACGATAAAAAGTAGGTTTGTGTCTAAAGAATTTCTCTGTATTTGCTGTCCTGTTTAAAACAGGTTATATCAGGTTGTTTGACAGTTCAATTCCAGAGAGAATACTCAGTACTTCTTTTCTGAAAGAGACCTCATTTCCGGTCTAGAAAGAACAGTGCTTTCACTTTGGATATGGAAGAGTGAATTTAGTCTCAAGATGTGTAGCTGTCAGCTCTACAGTGATGCCTACGCACAGTCTGCCTTGGCTGTGTCATTATCTTTGATTTGTGACACGAAGTGGCACTCAGCATTCTTGGATCTTGATCTAGGTTGGCCAGAGACAATAATAAATCACCTAAACACCCATTTTATTTTTTGGCTGTGGGACAGCTATAGTTAACTCTAGTGCTGAATGTCTTTCTCCTCCTCTACTAGGATTTCATTTGCTTTAGCATTTGGAAATGTCAGTGGGATATGCACAAGTTTTCATGTGGTTTTTTTCAAGCAGAAGAAAAAGGGTTGGAATTCTTAGTGGAATGAAAGTAATTGGGGAATCTTGAAAGGTGAAAAATAGTAAAAAAAAAAAAAAGGCTGAAATAGCTATATTAACCCTTTTTTTCCTATTACAGTTGAGTTCTGTGTTTTTAAAGATATTTTCATTTCAGCCTGACCCTTACGTAGAGCTTTAATACACTACTAACTAGGCACTTTTTTGGTACAGGAAGACGATTTTTTTTCTGAAGGCTGGTCTGTAAAGAAAAGAATCTCTTATTATTCCTTTTTGTATTATCAGGAAAAAAATAGAGAAATCCACCTTTACTTATTTTCTGCCTCATTCTCTACGTTCATTAATATTACAAGTGCCCCAAGATAGTCACTTGAGAGCACTGTGGCTCATGTTCATATAAACCATAGTGTAAAGACACATAGATATTAAGTAGAGAACAAATGATAATGAATGCTTGATCTGGTGTTGCTGTGATCTACCCCACTTTAGGGTAATAGAAAAAATTGCATTAGAAAATGCCAAAGGAAATTTTGTATTAAATAAATGTACGTTATTAATAATTTACTTGGTTTACATAGTGACTTGAGCATTAGTGCTGTCTTGTTTGTATCCACCTTTGCATTAGAGTTGACTCTGTAATAAAAAGTAAGGGTTTGTTTTTATATAACTTCAAGCCACCGAAGTCTGTATTTCTACTGTGAAATATAGTTATACTTGAATACATGTGTAAAAAAAAAAAAAAAACAAAAACAAAGCCACCAGAACAAAACAGCCAAACAAAAAGAAGCCCAACCTGAAAACATAGATACATGTAAACAAACAAAAAATAACCCCAAAAATACACAGCCCACAAAATCCCCTAAGAAACACACATGAAAAACCAAGCCACTTTCAAGGTGATGCCATAAGATGGCACATGATTATTCCACAAACTGGACACCTAAACAGAAAAAAAATGCCTCTCAGTTTCAGTCTTTAAGTCTGGTTTTCAACTACCCCTAGGCACCCACAGCAGTTGAATAAATCTGGAAGAAAACAGAGAGGTATACATAGCCCATATCCTTCTCCCACTGGCGTTTCTTCTTCCTGCTTCGTCAGCAACTTTTGGAAACTTTAATCTTCTGTAAAGTGATAGGTGCATGTTTCCTTTAAACCCAGCTCTCTCCTGTATCTGAAAGATGTCCTCAGCTGAACTGTTTCACAGTTCACAGGTGCACGCTTAGGCCTTGCATTTCTTTTCGGTTGCTTGGTAGTGTTGTTTGTTGATTTGTTTTTACCACACCTTTCACAAATTTGAAGCAAACGCTCGCCTGGAAATGCCACAGATTTACAGTCAGCAGTGGAAACAGTTGAGTCCGTTTAATTGATGTCACTTCCCTAATCACAAATGCACAGTATGTTTTGAAAAATACTGTATAATACTTCTAAAATGGCAGTCTGTGGCAGCTGAAACTGCTGCCCAAACTCTTTTTGGGCAGAGTAGTGAAGAGTAGTTCCACGCTGATGCTCAAAAACTTTTTAAAACAAGTGCGTGTGCACTACCTAACTGATATAAAATGAAATGAGAGAGAAGTAAAGTGTAAGTGGTAGGTAATGATAAATCATTTTGTCACTCATGTTCTGAGATTGACTGATCTTTAGTTAACTAAAGCTGTTTGCTTTTGGTCTTGGTTTGTTGTTTTGTTTTAATTTTTAATGACAGCAGTCCAGTTTCTGGAAAAACATTTCTTAAATGTTGGCTCTAATTTCCATGACTGTTGTGAACACAGAGGTAGTTTTGGCTCTTTTGACTTCCACTGAAAAAGCTTTTCAAATGTTATAATAAGAACACATTTTGCAAGCTGAGAGGCATGCTGTAAGCATGTGATACACATAGTGACAAGGGTATTGGCTTTCAGAGTTTTCAGGAGGTATTGTAGTTGCTAGTTACACACCCATAGGTATGTAAAATAACATCATTTATAGAATTTTAATAAATCATTTGCTTGACTGGGACTAAAAAAACCTTTTATTTTAAAGACTTTGATGGCTTGTGGGTCTGAGTTGATTTTTAAGGATAAGACCAACAGTCTCACAAAATTGGTCAAAAGAATAGTCTATAACTTTCTTGTGAATAAGAGCCTTGCAGACATCAGGATGGTAACATTTTACTGAACAGTGTTCTACAGTGTCCCAGAATTGTTCAGTCTTCAAGTCATCTCACAGGTAGTTTAAAGCACACACAAATACAAGCACAAGGAGTGTCTTTAAGCTTTCTTTTTTGCTTCCATACTTCCATCCCTGATTTTTCCCTTCCTAGTCTTTGTTCTCTGTGCTTCACACATTCAGCTTCCTGGTTTTAAGTTGTATGGTCAGGAAAGTTTATGGCAAAGCAGAGGGTAACATGTGCTACTTTATTTTGTTTGTCCAGAGCCAAGTGCAGTGGTGCCTTGATCATGGTCTCTAGTGTGAGGCTCTCCAAAACTGCTCCAGTATGAGCAATATGGTAAATCTTTATGAAGTTATTCCAGTTTGCCTGGCATTACAGACAGTGTTTTTAGCATCAGGGAAATGAATTCGTATTTGTAGTCCTTTTTAGTTCAGGGCAATAGAAATGTCTCCCTTCACAGCTTCTCTGGCCTGACCTCCAGTAATGAAATTGGCACAGCTGCTTTTTTTAACGGAAAAGTCCATATATTCAAGCTGTAGAAAGTTATTTGTACGCTTCTGACCAAAGCTTTTCTGCTCAGTGCTTCCTGACTAGCAAATATAGTGATGGATGCAGGTGCTTAGTGGACTTAGTGATCCGTTTAGTCCTTTCTGGGCCCGTGACACATGTTGAAGGCAGAAATTGAAGATGAAGGTCATTTCCTGTCATAGGAAAGGTGGTAGGTTTCTCCCTTACCATCCACTTAGGAAGCATGGAGAACCTATGTAGCATTAGGGCTAGAAAATAAAGATGATATGAAGGAAAGTAGTTTTATGACAGTATTTTTTAGGAGTGGCTTTACTGATTATTCTTGTTTAGCATTAAAGAAAACACAAGATTGAATGTTTGTGTCCAAATTTAGGTATTGCAGATTCCATGTATGCTAAATTTTAGGGATAATTTTTTTTTTTTAGCTTTTCACACAGAGAAGGGCATAATTGACAAACATTACTTGCTATTTATCTTGCAATATTTTACTTAAACTTTATGTTGAGCACAGACTTCTGTATTTGCCATGGTGTACCTTTTGTACCTGGCTTGAATGTTTATGCCAGTTTCTGTGTCTGTGCTATTTTGAAATGAATTTGATTTTTTTTTTTTGCCTTTTTTTTTCAGTAAAATTGTAACATAACAGATCTGTTTAACATTTCTTTATCACTAGTCCACCATCCTGTGCTTGGTAAACTACTTGATGCTGTGTTCACAGTGGTTTACAAAGTTCTAGTCCCCCATGTGAGTTATACACAAAACTTGCAGAATTATTGTTATCATTTGTTCTTCTGTTGTGGTCCTTAACATAACTCTTTGCACAACTGTTCACACAGTTATTTTCAAATAGTTGCACTATGACTTTAATTGCAAAGCTAGCTCAAGTCTTCTTATTAAATGTTGTAAAAGTTCTTTCTTTACCTCATGTAACAAGAAGGAGTTGTGGAGGTCAATTACTAGATGTATTTCTTTCTGTCTTTCAGTAGATACTGTCCCAAGCACCCAAACAGATAATCCTTTGAAAAGCTGTAGCTTGGATAGCTTTCCACAGCTCTGGCTGAAACAGAATGAAGTTGCCTGCTATCTTAAATAACTGTTAACTTTGTGCTACAATGCACAAGGTTGTCAGCCAAGCTGGGTAGATGGCTTTGTCTAGCTGGCCTGCTGAAATTCTGAGGGGTTAAAAAAAAAAAGTACATATTTTTCCGACTTGACAGTTAATAGAGGGAAGGTGGAATGAGAAATAATTGTTCTTGCTTCAGCATTGTCAGCTTGATGGATCAAATATGACAAGTTTGTGGTAGAAACTTTTCACCCTTCTGAAATGTCCAGCATTCTCTAAGTGTTTTGGAAAAATGGTGATGTTTTTTATTGGTCTGAGGCTTGATATGCTAAAGATTCCTTCCCAGGCAAGAGGAAGAGGTCTTGTGGCTGCCTGGTTGCCTGTCCTTCTGATCCAGAAGACAGCCATCTGACGCTTGGCAAACGCCCATCTTCCATCTCTTTGCCAGTTCTGCTCTTGCTGAACCTTATCCATACAGGGGTAGATTTTTGCTTTTATGCATGGGGGAAAAGTACCTTGAGGCAAACGAGACAGGCAAGACTGTACCTTTGGCAAGGAAGACCTTGTTTTTCCCCCGGCTCCTTCTCTTTGTTTCATTTAAAACAATTGCTAGCTGGGAAACAAAAGGAAGAATGAAGGACTAAAAGGCAGAGAGTGCTTTCTTGCTTGCTTTCTAGCTTTCTTTTTCACTGTTTTTTACACTTAGTTTCATGTTTAAAAAGAAGTAAATAAACTTGAAGATTATAAGGAACTTTCAGGGTCTTGTATTTTATATGCATTTGTTTCTAGCTAACAGTTATATGACCACTTGGATAATCACAGGCCTAGTTGTATCCTTGTGGAGCAAAAGGAATGGTGGATTTTGACCTTTTGTATCTGAATTGCCACGTGCTGTTAAAGGAACTATTCCTATACGGGCTGCTGTGTGTCAAAAATTAGCAGTATTTAAAAAAACCCAAAGAAACCACAAAACAAAATAAAATTAAGTGAATGGAGAGAGAGGCAGGAAAGAGTTCATTTCTGGTTTGACAGATTAGGATTGGGCAGTAAATTACTAAGAGACCAAAATGCTTTTGAAGTGACATTTTCTCTTTGCAAAAATTCCACCACAGCTTGTTGGAAACTAGATTTAGAAGGGGTTGTGAAGGAATAGGTAGAAAGAAACAGCATAAAACTCAGGTCAGAGTTCAGCTTTGAGTCGGCTGTAGGTGACTTCAGCTATTGCTTTGTTCATTTTTCTGCAGCACTGTTCTTGAGTTACCTGCTGCTTGCAAGCATCAGTCAGCATCTTCACTGAGCATTCCTTTTGCCAGCTTCCATTCTAGCCCTTGTCTTTGGTTTCATGACAGTACCATGCTGTGGGAAGGGGATACTTACGTTCAGAAGCAAAACTGAGGCAGTCGTGTATTTTATCCATATTCAGAACTCATCTGTAGGAAGTGTGCGAAAGTTCAACAAAGCAGTTAAAATTTACCCCATGCTACATTTTTGCATTATTTCCCCAGCACAAAATTTAGTTCCAGTTTTATTCACTGCTTAGGCTTACAGTGTCAACAGGGACCAAAGTAAGGAGTAGTCATTCCATGTCACACTTCATTATGCAGAACAGTTAACTAGCTTCGTGTTGCAGACAGATTGCTAAAAGCCTCAGTTGCATTAGCAATACAGGCAGGGCTTGGAATCAAGCATGAGCTGGGAGCTTTCCTCCTCCGGCTCTCACTGCATCAGGCCGTCTTTGGATGCTATTTGTGTTGCTATTTACAGGTGCCTTGTGTGACAAACTCTCTCTTGATGCTGCACCAGAGTTGATAGTAGTTGGATATACTGTTTCCTGATCATTCAAGAACAAATAACAGAGAATCTGCTACATGAAATTTTACTTCTCTGCAGCTTTTTTTGTGAGAATAAATACTCACCAACACTGCACATCTGCCAAAACTGTCTCTCTCTAGCTTTCTGGGCTGTTTTGACATCTTCTAGGCAGCTATTTATCCCTGCTCTAGAGATAAACAGCTGTAGATCAAAGAGAGCATGGCAACATATAAGTAGATATATTTTGTGGCATCTGTGTGAGCATACTGTCAAATGCCATTACTCTGTCAAGACAGTAAAACTTGCTGTGATATCATGCAGGTTGCCTTAGGAGCTCATCCTGTCTTTATGTCGATAGTTAATTGGGTGAGATATGACTTGAAATAATTTCTCATTATTTTGGTCACTATTGACATTGTGAGCTTAATCAGTGAATAAAATACAATCATAAATTATTTTGCCAGATTTGTTGTGTTGCAGCAATAATGCAGGGCTGCAGTATGGGGTAAACTTTGAAATGCTTCCTACAGATGATCCAGTGTGTCCTTATCCAAGCTATGTTACATAGAAGTCAGGAGCTGAGCTTGCCCAGTAGACAATAGACACAACAGTTCATCTAGAAAAACTTGACTTATATACAAGCACACTTCATGAGGGACTCAGAAAGAAAGTAGGTTGAATATTTTACCATGCCAATGTTGCTGGTATTTTTAAAGCATTGTTACCGGAACGTGTGCTTATCTTAAAAAGGATGTAATGTTTTAGTGTGAAGGAGGTGCTTGTGCTTTGAAGGCTTACCTACTTTTCATTTTTTCATTGCTCAATAGACTGTTGAAAAGTAAGGGATGACTGTCACATGCTTAATTCAAGCCACTTGTATATGCTCTTGCCCTACGACTCTGCTTTTCCTTAATATATATTAGAAGTTAGAAATCAAAGGTTTGTGTACTTGCTTTGTCAAAGGAAATTTGGGAACTGGGAAGGAAGGGAAGTCTTCAACAGGAAGCACATTCCTCTAATATTTCAGTGTTCTCACCTAGTTGAAAGCAGGTGATAACTTCATAGTTGATATTTTATTTTTTCATATAGTAATAGGATAAGGGGAAATGGCTTTAAACTGTAAGAGGGTAGATTTATATTAGAGATAGGAAACAGAGTCTGTACTGTGAGGGTAGTGAGGCACTGGAACAGGTTGCCCAGAGAAATTGTGGCTGCCCCATCCCTGAAAGTGTTCAAGTCCAAGCTGGATGGGGCTTTGATCAGCCTGGTCAAGTGGAATGTGTCCCTGCCCATGGCAGGGTGGTGAGAACTAGATGATCTTTAACGTCTCTTCCAACTCAAACCATTCTGAATTTTTTTTCCCTATTAGATGTAACTCATACACAGCTTGTGCTGTTTAAGGAAATGTAGTTATATTTAAATGGAGAAAAAGAAAAAAAATTATTTTTTGTTTACTTTGAAAATCAAGGCTGCTTCTACCCTCTTTTAATTAAGAAAAGTAATTTAAAACTGGAGGAAAAAGTTCATTATGTCACAGATAACTGTGGAAACTAAAGCCCCCAACAGAGGGCTAAGAGAAATCAGTATGTGGTCAAAATACAGCTTTACTTTTTAATGCTGTGTTTTGCTACTGCTTTTCAATAATAAAATACCTAAAGAAATAGTTAAAACGAAAACATTTGTTTGACCAGTAGTGTTCTGTTCTAGGGCAAGACAGCCTTATGCCATGCAGTATTTTCTTCTGTCAGAATAGCAGCTAGCCTTGATTTCTTCACCTTCTTTCTGGTTTCAATGTCGAGTCTTCTTAAAAAAATAAACAAACAAACTTTTCTTTTGAAACACAAAGGAGCTATTTTCCCTCTCTTTTGTCAGGCTATTCTAATTATTACATCAGCTTTTGATTGCTTTTCTTGAATGACCTTGGTGTAGGGGATTTGTTCTTTCTTAAATGTCACATCTGTCATTTGAGCTTACATTTAAATTTTTCTTTTGCAGTTATCTATGGGTGAGTTTTTTTACATAGTTCTGGCTTGCTGTGATTCAAGTTACGTAGAAGACAGAAAGACATTTACATATTTACAACAGTCAGGTTATGAAAGGCTTGCAGGTTGACCTTTTAAATATCAGATCCTGCCTATGAAAATGAATCCAGTTTTCATTGCTTTGTTTTTATTATAATTTAACAAATATATCTTTGATTCCAACAGTCTTTTGTTTCTAATACCTCCAACCTTCAATCATATCAAACAAGGAGTTTCAGTTAGTGCTAATTGTATTTTATAACAGGGAGTGGAGGAGTGTGCTGAAATCTCTGTGTTGAGTTTTGATTTGTGTGTTTGTTTTTTTAATTAAAGCTAAAATGCTGTATTATCCAAAGCATTGCATATATATAACAAAAGTAACAGGAAAAAAAAGACAAAAGTTGCATACTTGTATCTTGCCATATATATTTAGTATATAAATGATGCAAAGCCCATTAATGTTTCATTGACAGATGGTCTAGAAATAAAAATACAGTATTTAATTTTCCCAAAAAGTTTCTCGTCATACTGAAAAAAATGTTTCTACCATTTTTGCTTCACAGTCTATTTTAGAAAAATACTCTGAAGCTTGTAGCCACTTAAAAACTTGAGGGTAACAGAATGTTGCAAATACTTTTGCAGCTTCTAAACATTTCTGAAGTACTCAGCTGAATTTCATATAAGTGGAAAGTGTGGACACCAACACAGACATCTATATCCATGTCAACAGTGTTGATGTATTGCGTTATGCTCTAGGTTTTGTTTTACTAAAAATTAAGTTTTTCTTAGAGTTATGATAGGTTTGTGTACATATCATCTGTAGGTGTCAGTACAGGAAGTGCTGGGTTCCAGTGCTAGGAAATGCACAAAGGAATACTTGTTTCTTGACTTTAATGCTTTCTCATTTAAAATGTAATGTGGGAGAATAATAATGCTCCCCCCTCCATTTTTCTGTAGTGGACCAGATCTATCATCTAGCATCTCCTGCTTCTCCTCCAAATTACATGTATAATCCTATAAAAACATTGAAGACCAACACTATTGGGACATTAAACATGCTGGGTAAGTGGAATTATTTTATTACTTAACTTGGTTAGACATCATGTAATCCTGACAGAGTTGCTGGGGAGAGGGGAGGATGAAGCAAATGAGTTGTACATTTTAAAAAGTTGTTTCTTTAAGCAAAGTAAGGTTGGGGGTATTTTTACCCTCTTTGAAGATTTTTGTCCTTTTCCTTTAAATATGTCTGCAAATGAACACTGACAACATGGCTGTCAAAGCACAAGAACTTAGCGGCTGTAAGTTGGCTATGGAGTGTGCAGTAATTACGGAAGTCATCAGAACAATTAAGAGCATGGAATTTTTTAGCACACTTGTGTCCATGCAGTTTTCACTTTGGTGACTGTGGAGCATTCCCATGGTTGCCATAAGTGACTCTTCCTTTCCACCTCAGCAAACATTGAACTAGGTGGAACTGCACTGGTTCTGTAAACTACAGACAACAGGAGTACTGCACCCGCTTGTGCATGCCCTGGCTAGCAAATTCTGAAAGAGTGTTTAATGTCTAGCTTCATGCTGCATGATTACAAGGCAGTGTTTTCAGCTTTGTCTGTTAGTTTTGATGCTGGGAATGGGTCTGTGAAAAGAAGACCTGAAGCCTTCACTACTTTTTCTTCCCATCTTTGTGCCATTTCATATATGATGCAGACTGATCTGTGTGTCAGGGATCGTAAGAGTTGTTATGAGTCTGAACAACTTCTGGGCATTAGCACAGCTGAGTTTCTTATTTGAGTAATGCTCTAGAGAGTACAATTCAGAGTCAAGTGATTCAGGAGCTATTGAGGTACCAGAATGGCATAGGTGAGAGATTTGTTTGATTTGCCATGCCAACTTGAAGAGCAGAAAGCCATTGAAATGGAATGCAGAATAATCTCAAGTGATAGGTAGGATCATCCAAGCAGTTTAAAAGGGCATAATAAAGGAGAATTGATTGATTTTTGTCCTATAACATGTTATTCTGTGTAAGTTTTTTTACGTAGCTTGTCTTTAATCTATGTAAAGAAGGATTTGGTAATCATAATATACTGTGTTGCTTCAAGATCCTGATTTCCTAAGTGGAATGCTTCCTTGGCCTCTATTTAGGTTGTAATAGATTACGTTCTTGGATCTTGATTCAGTGTAACTGCTAGACCCAGAAGCAAACACATCACATGCAGGTGCTGCTCTGCTGTTTCTTAAGTTTTCTAGTTTGGGAGTGGGAGCTATGGATGTGATTTACAGCTAAATTTGCCTAGTGAGAGAAATCTACTTCTCTTTAAAAACATGTAAAACAGGATCACACTAAAACAGCTAATGTGAGTGAAAGATTCTTGCACTTGCTCTAATTATGTTCTTCTTTCCCCATTGCCCAAAATCTAGGTTTAGCTAAACGTGTTGGAGCACGGCTGCTGCTGGCCTCTACGTCAGAGGTTTATGGAGGTAAGAAGAATGAAACAATATTTAGAGTTCTTCAGATATGACTGTGTAAAAGGATATTTACACATCTTTTGTCAGATACCAGAATGATAGATTTTCATCATTGTCTTAGCTTGCTTTTTAATGAGATGTTCTTCTTACAGTTTAAAATGTGAGAAGGGCATCTTCAGTGTTTGCTTTATGTTTCTAGTCAAGTGGTGGCAGGAGACTTGAGGTGTTGTCTGTACCTTTCCTGTGTCCTGGTTCACATCTCTTTTTTGAAAGGGCTTGTGGGGAAATTGAGTGTTTTACTCTAAAGTCCAGATGCCACAATGAAAACCTGAGAAGAAAGATCATTTCAATAGTAAATATGTATATCTTTTCCCCATCACATAGGAATTGTATTGTTAAGACTTAATAATTGCCCTGGTGTGTAAGAGACAAGGACATAATCTCCAAGCTAAGAAAATACTGGTTGTGCATGCAGATTCTTCTGATGTCTCTTAAAATGTAATATTCGGCAGTGCTCTCAGTCTTCCTCTTACTGGTAGAAGTGAAGGAGTGAAAGAATGATGGATAGAAAGGTGACTGGGTGCAGCAAGAATCCTTAGTACTTCCTTGGGTGTGTAACAGACTCTGTGCCTGCTAGAGAAACCTCCTTCTGTTCTGAACTACTGCATAATTGGTAATAGCAGTCTTGCAAGATTAGTGGAGATATACAAGCAGAGTCACCTGCTCAGTGGGAGTAGATTTGAGAGTCTTGGCTATAAAGAACAAACAAGTGAACAAAAAATGGTCACCTGTGTTACAAGATACAAAGCTTTGTGAGCAAAATGTGAGGAAGGACAAAGAACATGCCTCCAGGTGTACACTTTTGGTGGAGCAACTTCAGTCAAGAAGATTGAAAGTAAATGCCCAAGCAATCATCACTAAGATGATTGGCCAGCCAAATTGGCTTGAGCATGTGCAGTGTTCCTACTGCCTCCCAAGCCTTAGATTATCCATGGTCAGGCTGTACAGAGAAAAATGGTAGCCCCAAGGACTTTTCTGTAACTGAACAAACTCTCTTCTGGACTATCTCCCTTCCCATAGCATCTTTTCAGGCCCTTTTAAGATTGCTACGGGTTTTTATAATCATGTAAAACTTCTATGCATTTACCATTGCTCCGTGGCTTTCATATGACACAAACTCATCCATAATTGTGTCTGAGCAGCATAAAATCAGGAGGGTTTAATCAGAACTGACTGTCAAGGTTTCAAAAAACAGCTTTCAACACTAGGAATTTCTGTAGTAACGTATGCAGACTTCAAACCCGGTAGAAATTACACTGTCCTAAAGACAGCAAAGGGCGAAATTTAACCGAGTGTTTGTATTTTTTCAAGCATATAAAGCACACACCATCATGGTTCCTAGGTGATTGTTGTTTGGTTGTTTTTTATAATCAAGAACTTCTATACTGGATCAAACCACCAAAGGATTGTCTAACCTGATTGTGCTCAATGATAGCTAGTAAAAATGCTTAGGGTAAAATAGAAGAAATGTAAGTACTTTGTGGTACATCACTCTTACCTCTTTAAGAAATGCAGTACATCTCTATTTTTTCCATTTTTCTTTCCTTGTTTCCTATTTTATGAAATTTGAATGTGCTTTACTTTCCTGCATAACCTATAATGCCTCCTACATAACTGCTGCCTACATAACCTATAATGTTTCCTCTGCAGCACATTAGGTGAAAATCATATTTATGCCCTTGAGGTAGTCTGTCTTTGCAAAGAGTTGAATTTAACCCTCTCTTCACACACTCTGTTAGGGAAAGCAGTTGCTGGCTGTTGTTTACTTGTACTCAGTTATTTTCCTGGACTTTCATCTTCTGTTACTGCTGTTTTCATGGTTCCAGTGATTGCACTTTTAAGAAATTGTGGTAAAATGTAAGATTTTTTAAAATGCAGAATTCAGAGAGAAGCTGTGCTGACTTGTATAACACAAATGCTCTACTGAAAGTTTTGTGATATATAGTCATCTTTTGATATATCATAATCTAAAGTGGTTTTTTTTCCCCTATAGATCCTGAAGTTCACCCTCAAAATGAGGATTATTGGGGCCATGTGAATCCAATAGGTCCAAGAGCCTGCTATGACGAAGGAAAGCGGGTTGCAGAGACCATGTGCTATGCATACATGAAGCAGGTATTCCACTTACATCAGATTCAGTGGTTTTTCTGTAATTATTGAAGGCCAATGTGTGGCAAGACTGGAATATGTGTATTTAGGGGTAGGAGGGCAAAAGAGAACGTCTTGAGTAGGAACACTTACTCTCTTGCGGCAGAATCCGTTTTTTTTAATGGGAAGTTTTTATTGCTCCCATCTGTTCTGTGTTTTCAGATGAGCAGTCTTCTTGTAGAAAATGTGCTTTAGTCTTCTTAATAGGTATAATATGTCTTTCAGTATAGTAAATGGTTTTCAGACATTTGAGGTGACCTTACTGTGCTGAGAAGTCAGTGGGGCTGAATAGGGCCCTTACTGATAAATGTGGAAAGCTGAAGGTGCATAATCAAAATCAGAATATACAGGTAAGAATCTGGAAGGTCTTTAATGAGTACTTATATAGAAGCAATGTATTTTAAGCACTGTAGAAATGTCTTAAAATTATGTAGGTATAAACACAGAACTTAATGGAAGATATGAATACCTACTTATGTAATGCCTGTTTTCAGACAAGGACAGTAACATGAGGATAAAAATGCAATTTAAAATATGTTTGGGAAATTATACCTGGAAGTTTCCTTGGGTTTCATAAGCAGCAAGTTTCTACTTGCACATCATTAACTAACATAGCATTGACTCTTTACCTGTATGTGAATCTTGCTTAATTGTAGTTCAGCTAGGCTCTAAGAGACTATTTATTCAATTAACAGATGTGGCACACTAAAGAAAATTGTATCAGTATTTCTTGTTATTTACAGCCTTACTATACAAAAGTATAAATCAAACATAGGATATTCTATAGAGTTTTAAACCCTTAAATTATAAAATTCTAAGTGCTTTTATAAACCTTGAAAACAGAATCAAGCTGAAGTGATAAGACTTTAGGAGATGGTATTTTAGTATAGAGGTTGTAGTAATTTTGTCTTATCTCTTCTACCAGACAGAGAAGGCAGAGGTTCTGTCTCCTTTGTTCTCTTTTAAATCATTTAAGGTCCAACATTGTGATAGTGCTCTTGTTCCGGATGATGTCTCCAATATTTCACTGTAGCAAAATATTCCTTGTCAGTCTGGAAATCCATTTGCAGTTGAAGATTGCAGTTTTTATGAGAAATTCTTGTGCTGTAGGGTGTTGCATTTTTTGCAGGTTTGTGGTACACACTGCAGTATTCTTTTAGAAGGGCATGAGCAGGTAATTTTTAAAATCATGGGCTGTATCTTAAAACCACAGGATGAGTCATGATAGCATCTCATAAACTTTATGCCGGATTTGCAATGAATAGTAAAGGTTTGTAAGGTGGAACTGCAGTGCACACAGACATTAAGTAAAAACTCATGATGCAAATGAGCTCTCTGTCCTAGGGGCAGTTCTGTGGCATATTTCTTGTACTTTATTATGGGTTAGTGAAGTCTGCCCAAGCTTGTCCCATGTTCAGATATATTCTGAAATACTGTTGAGCTGGTGTGGGGGGAAGAGAGGGGTGGGGTAGTGTTTAGATGATACGCTGTTATTAGTGGAGTAAACCTTATCTTTTGCTAGTGGGAAGGTCCGATTTCCTCTATGCAAGTAAGCATTGTGTTTTTAAGAGGATTTTCAGTAGGAGTGACCTAGCTCCAAACAGTAGGATTTGTTTCAGGCTAAAATATTTCCAGAATCTCTCAGCTTCAATAAAAATAAGAAACAGGCAAAGTTATTTTGCCTTTTTTGGTCATTTCTTACAAAGATTTCCATCTTTATGCACATTGCTAGGTACCTGAAATACTTAATAGTGTTTCCAAAAAATATGAAGTAAAACTAAACTTCTACGTTACACTTCCAGACAGCCTGTTGGAAGCAGAACGGTTTTTGAATCTAATCAAAGTTGACCATTTGCTGTTGTCGGAGTTCCTCAGTAGCCTGTCCTGACGGAGGCATTTTTGATGCATTCTTTTCTGCTGGCAGTGTTGTTTTGTTCACTTACTTTGACCCTATGAATTAAGCATTTCTTGACTTTATCACCTGAAAAAGCAGTGGGAGGGGGGTTTCACCACATGGTATTGCAGTGTTAATTTTGTGCTTTGTTCAGGACTTGCCATTCAGTTATCTGTTCAACCTTAAAAAATTGCATTTGGCATTCTGGAGCTACCTGGAAATCTAGGTATTAATGTTTGCTCCAATACTCTGGGTTAATTTAAATACTGACCAGAATCTGATACTGCCTTCATGGCAGGGATTTACATCATCTGCATAGGTGTGTTGTAAATACAAATGCACAGCATTTTAAATGCTGTACATATTAAGGGTGTTTTGTGAAATAGATTTCCTTCTTTTCTTATGCCACTGACCTGTGAGGAAATTCTCCAGAGCTGAAGCAACACTTCAGGTCACTAGGGAATGTTACAGGAAAATTTTTCTTCTCCTTCCACTTCCTTCATCCATTTTTTTATACCAGCTATGTGACTCTGAAAGCTTCGTTGGTAACGAATGGGCTTTGTTGTGATACAACTGTTCCATTAAGTGGGAGTTTTGGAATTGCCTTAGAATAGCTGAAGTTTTGAACTATAAGCATGGTAACATTTCAACCATAAAATTGTAGGTTGTATTCAGGGACCTGCATTATGCCCAAAGTATAGAGTCAAATGATTGAGGCTGTCTTTCCTAGCTTGTTTAGGAGCTTTAGTGCTTTTGAAATTCAGATCTCAGCATTGTTGTTTTTGCAAAATAATACTAAAATGCTATTAGTAACCGAGTATTAATGGTATTTTGTTTACACTATTGACAGTACATATAAATAAAATTCCTTGGACCCAACCTCATTGTAGAGTGTTGTAGCTTAAACACATCATGGATGGATCCAGTGAACACTGTGCTAGTAATTCTGCTGTGATTGCAGTTCAGAGGTTTGGAAACAATTTTGAGAGTTAATGATCTCTGAAACATATGGGAAAGAATATGAATCAGTAAGAAAGTGACTATTAGAGCAAGGAATGCAGGCAACAATGTAAGGCAACAATCTAAGTAATTTTGGCTGAGACATTGGTAAAGATTTGTATCAGGTCACAGTGATACCCATGTTACTGTCTGGACTTCCCCAGCAGATTTTTTTAATTCTGGTTGTCTGCTGGAGAGCAAACGTTTTTAGGTTTTCCTTTCCTGATTTTGCAGGGAGGTCTAACACATATTTCCTGTTCAGATACATCCACAGACTTTGCAAAGGAAGCACTAGTAATTAGTAGGAGAAGCTTGCCTGATACCCTTGTGAATTACAGCCACAACATGGCCATGTTCAAGTTCTTTTGGTTAAAAGAAACTTTTGGCATTTGGATTGTATTGATCTGTTTTCTAAGACAGTCAACACAAGGAGATAACCTTCTCTTAAAAAGCTTATAAAATTAAAATATGTCTTTTTAAATTAAGAAGTTATTGTAGCATCCTTGATACTTTCTGGAGCTGGGATCTCTAGAACTAAAGCACTGGCAAAGACTCATGCTGAAAACCAGGACAGCTTTGTTTTGCAGGGGAGACTGGATAACTAATGCTACATTTTGACTGACAGCTATAGAATAGTCTTGAGTACTTATTCAGGGGAGGTATATCCGTAAGCCATAACAATCTTTCCTGCTTCTTTACTGTTTCTTTTCATCTGTACAGGCACAGTCTCTGTGAAGAAATTCATACTGATAAATAATAGAGTGAGCTGAAGTGTTTTGCTAGCCCACAATCCTGCGTTTTATGACTTGCTCTCAGGCTCTTTTTTGGATTGCTCAAGGAGTTTTCTTTCTGATCAATCTGCTGTAGGAAGGCACTGTCTTAAACTGTGAGGACAGAAGGCAGTTGATCACATTTGATCTTAGCATTAGGGATAAATCTCAAGCTCTCTTTAGTTTAGCAGTATAAATATGAGCCAAAGAGGTTTTTCTCCTTTCTCTAGGATGTAATAAAATACTGTACATGACTTACTGCTGCAAACCTGGGGGAGTAATTGACTTTGATAATGGGAATATGGTAGAGGTAGTCAGTCATTACTACATGTTGTTGATAATATTTAGAGTAACTGGACATAGCTAAGACAAGGACAATTAATACAAAAAGGAGTAGAGTTACTCAATATATAAAAAGGATCACTTCAAATCAGATGTTCGTGAAACAGCGAAAGGAGACTTATGACAGTTTTTAAGTTACTGGCTCCAAAATCTCTTTGTCTGTGGAAGAGTTTCTTTTAAGAAGACAGATTCCAGTTTTAGAGGGCCAAATGAAAATTTAGCTGCATAGAAAATAGATTTTTCAAAGCAGTAGGCTGCAGAGAAAAGCTTTGCTAGATGACGCTATAAATAAAAAGTTACTCATTTTAAAAGACAACATTACAGTGGGGTGAGGTGAATAAATAGAAGGGAAAAGAAATAATGGATTCATTGTGACTATGAGTAAGTGCCTATAGAGAATGCATTGTTTTTCTTTTCTAGGTCCCTTGCTAGTTTCCAACCAATACTGGAAAACAAGGCTGCTGCTGTAGCTTGTGCAGTACAAGAGAGGCTTTTTGGTCAGCATTGTTGAATGAGTTATTTTTATCTTGAATACTAGCTTCTGAGGGCCTTATTTTCTGCACTTGTTATTAATGGCAGTATCTGGAAAGCCCACATGAAATACAATCCCTTCCTGAAGGAGTCAGTGTCGTTTTTAAGATAAAGTGCTGGGCAAAACACAGGAAGGAGCAATTCTCTAAGAGTATGTCTTTCCAAATGCTGTGAAGGCTTTGGAAATGGTTCTGTAATGTGCTGCTGGAAGTATACATTTGAAATGTTACACTGCTGTACTTTTTTAGCTAACAAGAAATAGAGTATGTTCCCAGCTACTGCATTTTGCATGGAAAGGGACTTCTGCTCTTTCCAGAGTCTCTTTCAGCAGGACCCAGTGGATGTTGTGAGGTTATTTTTTTGGCTCTGTTGTGGATACAAGCTTGTTGTTGGACAAAGACTGTGTCTTTTCATGGGGCACAATAGTTACCTCCCTTGTTACTGTTAGTTTGCCATTTAGTTGCAATTGCAAACAAGGTTTGATCGTGACAAATGAAATCTTACGTGCAGATAAATGATATTGAATGTTGTTTGACTTTCTCCGTACTGGGAGGTGTTGGGCATTACTTGTACTACTTGGTGTTTCTGATTTCTCAACACCAAGTAATAGGTGATGTAGTAAATGTCCCTTTTGCCTCTCTCTTACCTGTAAAAAGCTAGTTCTACTCCTTTCACAGAACATTTTTGAGGATTCGTTTGTTCCTGAATCACATGGAGACCTAAGAGAGGTCACGTTTACCTGTAAGTGTCTCTTGTACATGAAGCTACATTTATTTCCAAGAAAAATGTGTTTCCAGGTCTCTTCTGAGTGAAGTGTATGTGAGCTGCAGCTTTCAGCCACAGATGTAACAACAGTACACTTCTTCCACATACACCCTCTTCAAAGACAACAGCAAGCACTGGTCTAAGCCTTAGTAAAATACATGGAAAATACAAGATGTTCTGTGTATCCTCTGAAGGAATAGGTATGGAAGGAATGTTTGCAACTCCAGAACATTGTGCTCATGACTTCAGTTGAATCAGAGCACACAGAGTTTGCTTCAGACAAATTTTTTCCTGTAACTGATACAAGGATGTCTTTTTTGGGAGGTGGGAGGACCAGGTAATATGAGGAGGATACATAGGCCTGCACTGAGGTTGACACCTTCTCCCCTACCTTGTGACTGTCACTCTCAGATGGTAGCATCTGTCTGCTTGCAGCATACCATGTTGCTCTGAACTCAGCAGTATCCTGTTTTAGGTCACAAGGGCCAAACATCCTTCTCACAGGCTTTATCATAAACTGTGGCTTGTCCAAATGAATGTGTCAGTCAAAATAACTCGAGAGAGATTACTTCAGTCTGCAGTCTCTAACTGTTAAAATGCTTTGTCCAGAAAGGTTCCAATTTCATGTATTTGTTGCATTTTGCTTTGAAGATTTGCAAAATATTCTGTAGAAGGACTTCTGGAAATGATAAAAATGTTTCTTAGAAAAATCTACGCCATTGAAGAGTTGGATTGTAGTGCATGCATTTACACAGGCTAATAAGAAGGGCACTAGAAAACATTGTGGCTGTGGTTACAAAACCACTTTTATGGCTTTTGTAAAAGATGGTTCTCTGACATGTTCAGCTTTTCTAAACTGTGGATTTTTGTAATCTATGGAAATGCTCCCTTTGTACTTTATCCAGTGATAGTGAGACTTCACCTATGTGCAAAAAATGTAGCTAAGTCCCAGATGAAATAAGATGTTATTGGAAGGGTATTACTGAAAAATCTTAAAAGTTCTTTGTGGAAGAAAATGCGTGTGCTAAAATCATGAGCTGTTGTAGCACTGATTTAGATTTGCATTACAAATACTGAGAACTAGTATAAATTACCTTTCTGTATGCACTACATTTTTCAGGAGGGCTGAGGAGAGGTTTGAAGTGTTTCATTATTAGAAAACAATGCATGTTAAAGCTGAAAGAGGGATTCTTAAAAAGCTTTTTAACAGGGGAGATAGGGATAAAGACACTTTTATTAAGGAAGTAACAATTCTTTTTTCTTTGGCTACAGGAAGGAGTTGAAGTGAGGGTTGCCAGAATATTCAATACCTTTGGTCCTCGAATGCATATGAATGATGGAAGAGTTGTCAGTAATTTTATCTTACAGGCTCTCCAGGGAGAACCACTAACAGTAAGTAATGACCTCCTGGTGATTATTCATGTTTATATCCTGTCCTCATGTGTTGCAAATAAGGATAGATTCTAGAAAATACTGATGTTCCTCTCCTCCAAAATTTAGTGTTCCAGTATACCAGACTTAAATGTATGGAATTACATATCTGAAGATGTGCTCTGTTGATGGAGTTGATCTTTCTTTCCTGGCAAGAAACAAGGCTACCAGTTGCAATCTGCACAAGCGGATATAAACAAAATCCAGAGTTCAGTCAGGGCTTTCTCTAAGAAGAAGCAGACAATCCGAGGAGAAAATGGATGAAAGTTTTGTGGCAATTCCCACTACTGTAATTCTTGCAGAGCAAAATGTGAAACTGGACAGAGCACTACGCCCAAGCAAGATGAAGCTTGGTGTCCTGTGATAGAGCTCCTCTAATCTTTTTAAAAAAGTGTGCCAAAGTATGGCTACCCCCTGCAAAACTTTGGTGGTAGATACTACCCTACTGACAGCATGAAATCTAGAACTCTTTACAAAGAAAGAAAATTTATGGAGTTCAAATTATGTATGTTCTGCAAAGCAATGCACATCACCTGACTTGAGTGCACTGATAATTCTTGAAAGATTTGTCTTCTCTGGAGGTCAGCATTTGCTTGCTTGCTATTTAACAATGATAGGTCACTTAGGCAATTTGTTACTATTTTTTAATGTCATCAGTGACCAATCTTGACTAATCTTTTCCTAGCCTTTGCTAAATTTCTGGTTTAGGCTTGTGGTTATTTCAGAGTGACAAGCCTGCAGTAATGCTGTGTTCACCACCTCTCCTGAAGATTTATTTTTTCCCCCCAGAGATTTACTGCTTTTGAAGAATGTTAGTGCTCGGTGTATGGTAGCTATTGTGTGATGCTGACTGTAACTTACTGGCCAGTGTTTACTGGGGCATATGACATCTAGTCTGCCATATAAGTCAGCATTGAGAGTGCAGATCTCGGGGCTTAGTCTTGGGTAGCTGACTAAACCAGTGAGCCCAGCTTGCCTAGTCCCTGATAGGAATCCCTTCAGCACTACACAGACAACACAACCATGTGGGTCAGTGCTTTTTTTCCTATCAAAACATAAAGAAAAGGGGACTTAAATTCCTGCAGAAAGAGTTTCCTTTTCTTACCCAGGTGTCTCCCCAAACTTGCTTATTGGAAGACACTAAGCAAATAGTAGCAGACAAGAAGGTGGAGCTTCTTGTTTTGACACTTTGGATCCTTGTAGGCCTTGCTTGTATCAAAATATGAGTGTGGCCATGTGCTGATTTGTCAGTGTCAATGTTCCCAGGATGGCATCCTTGGGCATGAAGTCTGAGCCTCTAAATGCTGTTTAGAAAATGTACTGGCTTATAGAGGATCAGAAGGTATTTCCATTTTTTAGGTTTGGTCCCCAGTGCATATAGCAAGCTATTGCCGTGTTTGGCCTGTCAAATGTTTTTTTGATTCATGCATAGTTTCTCAAGTTTTATTGGCAGTAGTGCTGTGATCTTTTATAAGAACAGAGTGAGAACACTAACTGGAAGTTTTGTGAAACCTTACAAAATATGAAGCACTTACCTTATTTTAAAACATACAATTCATGAGATATTTCAGAGCATCAATAAGAGAAGTCTGGAGTCTGTGTTCTTCTGTGGGAGGAGACACTGGAAGCTCTTATTTTATTTCTCTAATTGCCATGCTGTCTAAACTTTAGCAAGAATGTAATTGTAATAGGGTTTAAAATAAAGTGTTTTGCCCAACATCACTGTTCTGTAGGGAATAACTGTCTGATGTTGAAAATTACTGAATCTGAGAAAAGAGGTAAGGGGAGAGTTCTTTAGCTGACCGGGTCAAATAAAATGAATTATCAGCAATAAGCAGTGGCTGAGGCCTATGAAAAATTCACTCCCGTATCATCACAGAATTTGGCTGACAGGAATGCCAAGTGTGTTGATCTCTTTAGAAACTCTACGTATTCAGTCTCTTGGTTCAGAGTACTTGTTCAAACTGAGTAAATAATCTCTTGAGAGAGCAATGTCACTGATTTGTAGAAATTGTGGCCTATGCAAACATGATGATTGTTGTTTTGTTATTGTAAAGGAAATATTTATTAAGAGAAATTGAGAGATAGAAACTATATTGTATTTTCCAGCCATTGCCTGTGTGTGGGAAAGATAACCACATGGGTGACTTTTGCAAAAATCATGTACAAATACTTAGGTCTGTAAAACTTATCCCACAAGCTAAAAGTAAAGCTTAATGCAGCAAGCTCTATATAAATACATAAATCTGTTTCCTGTTTGTTTGGGAGTCCATCAGGCTGTCAGTGTGCTCCTGGTGCATTCCTCTCCGAATATGTTTTTGGGTAAACTCTTAGACCCCTGATCTTACCCAATGTGTACTGAAATGTGAATTCTTTTGGGCTCTGAATCAGCCTCGGAGAGCACAAGCTTACCGAGTAACAGATGGCCTGTGTGCCAATTGTACTGTCCTTTCTGTCCTTGAGGAAAACAAGCATGCTTTCTATTCTGTCCTTCCAAAAGCCTTTCTGTTGTAGCAGGTTGATGGTGAGATGTGTGTGTCCCCAGTTAAACTGAAATGTTTTCACCACTTAAATGTGCCTACTGATAGCTTTCAGAATGTAAGTATTCACATTCTAGAGACTTTAGTACTGCACTCAGTTAAACTGTGAAAAAAGTAATGGTATCAAATACCATTCTGTACACTTTAAGTATACATTAATGTCTGTTTGAACTATGGCAACTTGCTCCAATGTATCAGCATGTTACCTGAGGACACTTTTTTTTTCCCCTCAAAGGTTTTGATACAAATCTGTACCAGGTGACTTTAGGAGTCATATAATCTAGAAATTACTCTGCTTCCCATTTCCCTAGATAGTAATATTTAGAGCTGCATGGTTTTGGTTTTTTTCTGTCCTGATTGCTTTAAACACAGTGCTGTTTCTCTTGACAATTTTTTTAGAGACCACTAACATTTAGTGGTCTCTTTGAAGCTGGCTGTTGTTAATGAGCGAATCAAAATTGCTCATCATAACCACATCTTAGTAGTCTGAAGTTTGCTTTAAATATTTGGCACTCTTTTTTGGCTGAGTGTAGGCTGCACCTTCTTTCAGTGTTCCAGGAGAGGACAAAGCATCACTCTGTCCTACACCCCTGAGAATGTTTCCTTCATGCAGAGTTTTGGTTAACAAAATGCCTAGGGGTATGTTTACTGGAGACAGACCCAAGAGGAAGACGACCTTTAAAGAACTGATACTTTGCCAAAGGCTCTGCAAGCACAATTTTTTCCATTCCTGTAACATTGAGCTTGTGTCTCAAGTGTTTCTCCTTTAGACGTTTTTCTAGAAAGGTAAAGAAAAGATAACTGGGGTAGAGAGGAGTTCTGTATTTATTAACTTTCCTATTTTTCATATGATTTTAGGTCTATGGACCTGGAACTCAGACAAGAGCTTTCCAGTATGTCAGGTAAGCCTTGTTCGTACTGGCTGATAACTTAACCTCGTGGTTCTGTTAGCCTGGTCAGCTTTGTATGCCATGTGCATTTGCTTTTCTTTTTTAAATCATTTTTTAATACAAACACTCAAAAAACCATGCACCCATTGAAATCTGATTTCAGCATTCCTCAGCTGCCTCATCTGCTTTACTGGAGCTCTTAGGAGCCAGCTTTACTTTCACAAGGGAGACACACAAGTTTTTAAGAAGAAAAACATTAATTGGTTTAGAATTTCACTTGAGATACTAACATGCTCTTCCCTTCCAGAGACAGCAAGTCACAGACAAGTTTTTAGAGCTGAGCAGTTTGTCACTCCTTGCATTTTAATGCAATGCTGCCACCTCGTGTCTTTGGGACTGCTGTGGTTGGTGTGCAAACTGTGCACAAGAAAAAAGCTAAAATAACCCATGCTGGACTTCTGGGTTGGTTTAATCATTCTTTGCTTGGAAATGTTCTTTCCCTCTGCTGAAAGTGGTATCAGCGGTAATAGATGTTGAAGAAACCCCATCAGGTCATACCCATTCCTTTCCTGATTATAAGTCATAATGAAAAGGATCTGGATTTCTATGTCAAGGGCCAAGGTGCTAAGTTTGTGGCTAATAATCCAAAATAACTTGGGGTTATATTGCTGGGGGAAAAATAACACCAAAATACTGTTTTTTAACAAACTTGGTTTTAGAATTTTTGAAAACGAGAAGACAATTCAAACAACAGGCTGCAAAGCAGGTGGTAGTGTTATGTATTACATACATAATTACTCTGTATTACAACTTGCTCTATTCTGTTTGAAATGCATTTGGAAATCAGCCTCCAAATATGCTTGGATACTGAAGAGAAGAGGAAATAGTAATCATTTTTTAATACAAACACTCAAAAAACCATGCACCCATTGAAATCTGATTTCAGCATTCCTCAGGTGCCTGATCTGCTTTACTGGAGCTCTTAGGAGTCAGCTGTCTTTTTAGACAAGAATATTTTTTATAGAAAAGTGGAAATGGCGTCAATCTGTTCTTCCTTCTTTTACAGTGATCTTGTGAACGGGTTGGTGGCATTGATGAACAGTAATGTCAGCAGTCCTGTCAACTTGGTGAGTATGAGTGCTCCACTCTACTGAGTTACTGTGCACTGGTCAACGTCACCTCTGTTTTCCTCTTGTCACTGATACTGATTTCTAGAAACAATAAATGGAACAAAAAAGGTCTTTCCATTATGAAGAACATATTCTCCCATGTAGTCTCTTTATAAATAAGAAGGCTAAGCCCCTAGATGTTGAGATCTTACAGTTCCAAGAACAGGATAAATTTGCTGGAGTTTTTCATTTGTTTTAGCAAGAATATGTATGTAATTAAAATACGAAGGAAAAAAATGTGTGGGGGACGTGCAAAGTGCACCAAGAAAATGATTGAAGACTGATTTTAGTGGGAAAAAAGCACTGAAGGAATACTTAGCTCTAGATAATTAGAAATTGTTTCATACTACCCTGGATTAGAGGAAAATGGGACAGTATTTTATGGTATAGTTCTCTAATGTCATTTAAAATGCTTGGAACTTAACTTGTCTGGTAAGATTTTTGTTCTGTCCTGTTTGTTGTCACCTTATTCTTAGCAGTGGATTTAAGAATAGAAAAAGGATGCATATCCCAAGTAATTTCTTGAGTATGTCAACTTTTGCCAAATTAGATACTCAGCTCCACAGGGCAGTTGTTCACTAGATTTTCCTTTTCTCCTGTGGCCATGAATTAATTTCAGTGTTTCTACCCAAATGCTGATATGTTTAAACTCTATCACAAGCTTTGTCTTCAGAAAACTCAGTATTTAAATCTATATATACCTTAAGTGCTCAGCTTTAGGTCAAATGAGATGTGGTAAAGAAGAGTTTTAAAACAAGGAAGGCTGGGGATGGAGGGAATTGAGTCTGATGAAGGTGAGCTAATGCTAGCAGAAAGTGTTCAATGTTTTATTCTGAGATGTTGATCAGGAGATTATTTGCAAGTTGGTTAAAAAAAAAAAGAGAAAAGGAATATTGTGTAGGAAAGCAAGTAGCCCTTATGTATTGCTATGTAAGCTATAGTAAATGCAGAAGCTGTTGTTTGTGGCTAAATGAGTTTGGTTTCCTAACTTTGGATGAACCAAGAACTTAGCATACTTCTTCGTGATATCTGTCCTCAACGGGGCACAGTCCTTGAATGCAGATTTCCAGCTGATGTGGCTGTGTGGGCTGCTCAGGGACATAGGCCTTTACTGTGATTGCCAACTCTTTACAGCCTGACTTTTTTGGGGGACGACGACACCACCCTGCATACACTGAATTACCAAGGCCAATGTAATGGAAGACAAATTTTCTAATGCGTAAGGAGCTTGTCAAAGTTGCTTTTTTTTTCAACAAAATAGAGTAAAGCTTAATGTTTAGCTTTTTCGGAGTTTAGCATGTCCCTGTTGGAACCATCTCGTGTCTAGCATGTTGTAAGGTGTTTAATTGTTATTGAAATGAGCATCTCTTATGTTTGTAGGGAAACCCAGAAGAGCACACTATCCTAGAGTTTGCCCAGTTAATTAAAAAACTTGTTGGTGAGTATGATTAGTAATTCTTTGTAAAGTTTATGAAGTACTTATTGTCGGTAGATAATTATTACTTGATTAGTGTGTGTAACATGTGGATAATTTAATTAGTCTTTGGATTTCTTAATAATTTTATCAAAGGCATTTAATCATATCATTAATGTTAATAAGATAATCCAAATCCTCTCCATTGCCTGTAAACTATTGCATGAAGAGTAGAATGAATACATTTTCTGTGTGTCTGTGCAGTCTATACCCATTGATTTGTATAATGTTTAGACAATTTTTTAGGTTTGTTTTGGCACAAGGACAATATATAAATGAAATGTAAAACATGTGAATGAAAATGTCCTGCGTAATATCTTAGCTGCAGTAGGGATACTTCAGGAAGGTGGTTCTTCACAGTTGTGCAGGCTGTGGTCCTTCAACTACCATTAAAAACCTCATGCTGTGGCAACAGTCTTTCTCTGTTCTTTTCACTGTTTCTAACAGTGATTCTTGAAAGGGAAGAAAACACTGTGGCTTCCTCTTCATTCTTGCTCTGACACCTGTAGCAAATCAGAGCTCTCAAGAATGGAAGCAAATGGTTGTGCTTGGTCTTCTGGTGTGGCTCCCTAATGAGATGAAACATCCTGCTGCCATTAGCCGAGGGCTTTTAGTCTGTACCTTCCAGAAGTGCTTCTGACAGATCTGAAAAAGACGAGTTCAAACACAGAACACAGAAGCTGATGCATGTGGTATTTCTAATAAAAGACTGTTCCCTCTGGAAAACTTTTGTGAATCCACAGATCAGGGAAGGAAATGGAAAAATCACAGCACCAAACCCATCAGACACATAGAGTAATTGTCACCTCTATTTGTCTGTTCACAAACAACTTGATGTGTTCCAGTCCTCCCAGGGAGTCAGTTTAGTTCCAAAATGGCATGTAAACTATTTGCTGGATTTGGTTAGAAGAATTGGCCTCTTTCTGTGTATTGTTCTGAGGAAAGGCCAAGTGCTTGGTTATTTAAATCAGACTGGAGATTAGGAGCAAAGAGAAACTGAAGACCTTTTGTAATGCCAAAGTGCTAACAATCATGGAATGGTTGAGGTTGGAAAGGACCTCTGCAGGTCACTTGGTCCAACCCCTCAGCTCAGGCAGGGCAACCTACAACCAGCAGTGGCCCAGGACCATGTCCAGATGGCTTTTAAGGATCTCCAAGGGTAGAGTCTCCACATCCTCCGTGGGCCATCTGTGTTTCAGTTTGTGCCCACTGTCTCTGGTCCTGTCACTGGGCACCACTGGAAAGAGCCTGGCTCCCTCTTCTTAATCCCCCTATCTGGTATTTATACACATGGATGAAATTCCCCATAGCTTTCTCTTCTCCAGGCTGAAGGGCCCCAGGTCTTTCAGCCTCTCCTCATACTCCAGTCCCTTCATCATCACCACGGCCTCTTTGCTGCACTCTCTCTGTATGTCCCTGTCTCTCTTGTACTGGGGAGCCTAGAACTGGACCCAGTCGTCCATATGGATCTCATCAGTGCTGATTAGTGGGAAAGCTGATCTCCCTTGTCCTGCTGGCGGCACTTCTGCAGCCCAGGATATCATTTGTCTTCTTTGTGGCAAGCATACATGACTGGTTCATACTCAGCTTGGTGTCCACCAGGACCCCCAGTCCTTTCCTGCCAAGTTGTGTTCCAGCTGGTTGGTCCTTTAGCCTGTAGCTCCCCAGGTTCAGGACTTTGAACTTGTTGAATTTCATGAGGTTTCCTGTGAGGCCTTTCTCCAGCCTCCGTTCTCGAGGTCTGGATGGCAGCACAGTACTCTGGTGTATCAGCAGTTCAGTACTGATCCAATGTTGACCCTTGGGGTATAGCACTGGTTACCAGTCCCTGACTGATCACCGCCCTCTGGGCCTGGCTCTGCAGTTTGCAGTCCTCCTCACTGCTCATCCAGCACCCAGTGGGGGTGTTATGGGAGACAGTGTCAAAAGCCTCACTGAAGTCAAAGCAGGTGATATCCACTGCTCTGCCCTTGGCTACTGAAACAGTAATTTCCTCACAGAAGGTTAATAGACTGGTCTATGAGCATAGCTCAATTTTTATGAATCTCTACTGAAATCTTTGTGAAATGCTTTGTGAACCCATGTTGCTGTGGGACAGGTGGATCACCCAGCTGTTGAATGCAGTGCACCTGTGTCTGTGCAAAGCATTTCAGTGGTTGAATTATGAAGCAGAGAGCTCCAGAAAGACCTGCTGCTCCAGTTGGTAGAAAAGATGTAAATGCAAATCATAGTGAATTGCAGATGATAAATCACAGTGTCTTGTTTGATAGGCAGTGGGAGTGAAATCCAGTTTCTCTCAGAAGCACAGGATGACCCTCAAAAACGAAAACCTGACATCAGAAAAGCCAAGTTACTGCTTGGCTGGGAACCCGTGGTATGTACAGATGAGTTACTGTTGTGTGAAAAAACACCAGGAGGCAGAGGGGGCTTGAGGGAGGGCCACATAATAATAATTTCCCTTAGCAGAATATCTGCTTAACGCCATCTCCAGAACAGTTTTAACATTTTAATTTTTTCGCTTGCATATTATGAGATGTTAACCTTTCTGTAAGCCAGATAAATCCTTTGAAGTATATGGTACATAGTTACTTATGTTACCAAGCCCATAGCTAATGGGTTTGCTAGTGTTGCTGCAATCCTCACTCCTGTAGCTGGCAACAGGAGTTGGTTTGCTTGGAGAGGTAAGATCTGCCTAATCCCAGGAAAAGGTGTGACTTTCTTAGCCAGCCCCCCATTTTAACTAGCACAATGGTTTGTAGCCTTTTTTAAATTTGTAGACAAAAATCATTCCAGGAAACATGTGAACCTACCTAGTAAATGTAAGCCTAATAATAGAAAAAGTTAGATCCAGATCCTTCTGAAAGGATTCATAGAGGCACCTGATACTAACAGATCATGTCTGATAGCACAAGGGTGATAGCAAAGTGTTGCAAACTCAAAAGGTTTAACTTTTGTGTTTCTGGTCTTCTGTGTGTGGCACAGCCAGTAAGAAAACTTGCTCTGAAGTAGCAGTAGTGTTGGTACAGCAAGGCAAGCAGTTTCTGTGCTGCTGGTTTTGTCTTCCTATATTGGTGATGGTGTCAGCAAGCATGTCAAAGCATATGGCTCCTGAGAAAACAACTCCTCTGTTGTTCCTGTCTCCATATTCTGTGCCTTTATTTAAACACTGCAATTTGTACGATTAAAATTATTTATATAGGATTTAAGGATATCAAATGAGATTCTGGATGCCAGCTTTATACCATGCTTTGAAAGAGGAGCTTTAATCCTTACAAACAGAAGGGGCTTAAATACTGGGTGTTTGTCTCTTTCAATGCATTAGGAATTGAAAGTAGAATTATGCATGTCTGTTTTGATACTAAACACACCAATCATAACCATGTGCGAGATTTAAATTTGTTGGGTTTTTCAACTCACTATGTCAGAAAATATATGTGCTGTTTAAAGCTCAGCTGCATCAGCAGTGAGGAGATGTAACCAGCGTGTGGTGCTGTTAATACTTAGATTGGCTAAGAGTGAGACTGCCTGGCTCCCTTGTGATAGTTTTCTATGAAAGATACTGTTGAGAAATAAGCTGATGTGAACTTAGAGTGATACAATTCTCTCCTCACTTTTGGGAACAGGTCCCATTGGAAGAAGGTTTGAATAAAGCAATTCATTACTTCCGTAAAGAACTTGAGTATCAGGCGAACAATCAGTATATTCCCAAACCAAAACCTGCAAGGATGAAAAAAGGAAGAACAAGACATAACTGAAGACTATTAGTTGGACAGGAAATTTCCTGCTTGACGTTTGACGGATGTAATTTTTTTTTAATTTTTTTTTCTTTTTGCGAGAGAAAGACTTTAAAACAGGTATCATGAAGAACGAACTGGAATTTCATTCTGAAGCTTGCTTTAAAGAAGTGGATGTGCCTAAAAATAACATAAATATTCCCTTTCCCTGCAAATCTTGCCTTGCACTTTTTAAGTCTGTCTTTTTATGTAAAATAGAGTAGAAGCATCTTTTAGTATCTTCAAGTTTTGTATCTTGATGTGAGATCATTTTGTTGTGACTGTCTTTGACAGTTTTATTTACTGGTTTCTTTGTGAAGCTGATGATAAACACAAACGGGATGGAAAATGCCAATTTATTTATAAAATGGGTACTATAAAATATGAGATGTTCTACTATGCATAAAAAAAAAATTAGTGGTATTGTCAGGTAAGAGACTGACATCTGCATATAGAAGAGTTTAAAAGAATTCTGTATGAGAGCTTTATGTATTCTTTAAAGGAGAGATTTTTTTCAAAGGTTTAGTTTTAGTTGTACACTTGAATTTGAGATATTTTCATTGATTGCCATGGATAAGGATATTTTGAATCACTACTGTGTTGTGCGTACTCTGGGAATAAAGTTAATGTATTATTGGTTACAGTGGTTGAATATGCTATTTTAATAAAATACTGAAACTTCTGTTTACTAGTTTCAAGGTTTCACTGTGGGCGTTTCTCTGGATTTGCACATCTGTGGATTTATTGTGTGTTAATTACAAAGTAACAGCCTGTAAATAATCCACTCGAAGCTAATAACTTTGGTCTTGCATTGTTTGTCTCTTAACAGACGTATAGTAAGGGCTGCAGGATGTCTGTTGAAATAGATTGGACAAAACCATCCTGATTTACTCCAATTCAGGTAGTTGTTAGTGATGCAGGAGTGTAATATTTTCTTTAAACCATGGAGCCTAACTTCAGCCTTCCTGAGGAAACACTGAGGAAGTGTTTCTATTTTAAGCAGTTACTAAATTGCCAGTAAATGCTTTCAGCTTTGGTAACTATGCCTGTCATCTTAAGGAAAAAAAAAACAAAATAACAAACAAAAAACCACAACCAAACCAGTCAAACAAAACAACCCTCCAATTCCCCTTATTTTTAATAATTCTCCTTGTTTTTAAAAGGTATTTAAAAGGTATTTTGGCTTAGTGCCACTCAAAATTGAAAATCCTAAATCTCATCAAGCAAAGTGACTTGACTTTATCTCATTAAAGCTTGGTGTTTTTATTAGCCTTTGAGTATATTTAGGTTGAAGGTAAATTGGGAATTACCAGTAGTGGTGACGTTATGCCCAGCCCTGGGAAGGCTCTGAGAGCAGTGTGGCATTTAGGCCCCTTTGTCTGAGCTGTCTGCCAGAGCCTCGTGGTGCTTGCATGGCTTGGAGTCCCATCCAGTCTGTCTGGTGAAGTTCAGAGTGAATCCAGCAGTGGTGGGGTTGCTGCATTCATTGCAGTGTCCTGCCTGGAGTGGGGCTGCAGGAATCCTTTTAAGACAGAATGGGTTTTTCCTTGCTCACAAGTGCACATTTTCTTCCATTGGAAATCTGCCATACAGCTGAGATGGAGAGCCAGGGTGCATTTTCCTGTCTGGATTCAGAGATGGAATTTAGATATTGCACATTACCTCCATCTTTTCACAGCCGAGCAGCTTGAGATCTGCTTTTTTTGTTTGAAGCCTTTTTCTAGGTACTTGATCTGGGCATTTATTCCATACTAAGTTGCCTGAAAAGTACACCATGGTGTGCTGCTCCAAATGTGCCTGTAACCTGTCATTACTGGAACACTCACAAAGCACAGCCTCTCCCTGTACTCGAAGCCACAGCTGGACATGTGTGAAAGTAGTGCCCACTTCTTTAATAATTCTGTGGAGAGAACTGTTAATCAGCTCCCAGCATGGCGGTTTTAACCCTTAAAACCCTTAAGGGGGAGATTATATTTGGGGGACAATGCTCTTTCTCCTTAGGTTTCACTCCTTGTGCAAATTGTGCCATTGAACACCAAAGTCTGTGAGGAGATAGGACACAGGTGCAACCCTGGTCCAACATTCAGCGCAGCCATGGAGAGTAAATGGGAGCTCTGGCTACCAGCTGTTACTTCCAGGGCTGTTTTTTGCTTAATCCAGTGACTTCAGTACAAAGTATGTGAACTTGTACAGGCACAAGCATGCTACTACATACTAGCACAAAATGTATATGTTCAAAAAAAATGATCCCCCAGAAAGTCTGAACCTTTAGATACAACCGAGAAGGATTTAAAAGCTCTTTAGATTACTTCGCAGCCTGACTTCCTTCATGAAAGGAGCAAACTGAAGAGAGGGCAAGTGGCTGGTACCAGCACAACCCATCTGTGAGTGTGTGTGACGCCTCACGCTGGGCCTGAAGGACAAGACGGTGGGTTTGCTACTTTCCTCGTATACTGTTTCTAGTTTTTGTTTCAGAGGTTCCTGGTTCAGCTCCCATATTCTTTCTAAATAGTATCTTCCAGAAACAGCAGCTGAGGCAGCTGTTGCCCTTAGGTTTTGAAGCCGGTGACTGGCCTTGGGGCTGATTCAAAAGGTGTGAATCACGTTAAAACAGAGTCTGCTGGTGCTTAAGACTGAAAGTCTGGGGTACCTTGAAGTTTTGTCTGGTCTGAACTGAGTCTTCAAGAAGGCAGATGAAGGTTTGCATGTTGGGGCTCTGCTCCCATCTGGGGTTAGACATCTCAGCAGGAGAAAGAGGCATCAAGTGAGTTGGGAACCACAGGTAAGAAAGAGCTGCTACCTCTCCAGAAGAGCCACTTTTGATGAAGGGCAGTAGAATACAGCTCTGAAAGCTTGGAAATACAGGATTTGGGAGTATATGAAGCTGAGATAAACCCTTTTTTAATTTTTTTTTTCCTAGAAAATTTGAGAATTTGAGTTTTCTGCTGTCATCTGGTCAGGCAGACACGGTAAAACTAACATGACCAAACTTGAGGTGCCTGTTTACTCACAGTGGTCTGTACAAATGGGCAGCTCAGCTGTTAGGTGCAAGTCCTCCCCTCTCAGTAGGAAATACACAATGCAGCAGAGGGAACTGGCCAGCTTGGTGCTGCTGAGTGAGACCAGCTTTCCAGAAGGAAAGGTGTGCAAGGCACCTACTGCTGTGTGTTCTTTGAACCTCACAAGGAGGACCACTCCTGCTGCTGGAGTTTACTACAGTATGAGATCCACAGCTGGATTCTATTATTTTTTTCAAGCATGATGTACTTCTCCTTTTTTTCTCTATGTAGGCTGCTAAGGAGCATTGTCAGCCACATTGCTAGTCTACAGACAAGCCACAGCGGGGCTTGCAGACCTAATTTATTTTAAGTAGTTCCATGAAGATGTAGTCTAGAGAAGCTTCATGCCTATCTTTTTGCTATATGGGGAAATAATGATCTGACAGTTTCTGTGTCTAAGGTGTTTATAGCTTCTCTTAACCTATATAGACTGTGGTGGGTTTAGTAGCCAGTGAGTTCACTGCCATCTGGGTATGAATGTGTCTTAATCTATTTTTTTCCACAAATTTTTAGAAATGCGATATATTGGGAAAAAAAACTTCACTTTTTCTCAGGGTTTGAATTGAGTTTCAAAGTTGAAAGAAGCATGATTGCCTTAGAGAATAGGCTACAGAGGGCAAAATGAGGCTTTGATTAGTTTGATGGATTGAGCCAGTCCCCAGCCTTGCTAGTATTGAGTTTAATGCTACTTGAGGCCAGGGAGTCCCTGAGGGTTGTTAGGGACTGGTCAGGGGCCACCTGTCCACAGGAAGATGCTTTGTTAACAGCAAGGGAACTGTATACTCAACCCTGCTAGCCCTAGCAACCGTACGTCCCTTCCCTGAAATTGCTGGGAATGTAGCTGCCACAAAGCCATAGTTCCTCTGTTGTGAACGTTTCCCTGTGCGGGGATTTCAGGTGGCAGAAGGGAATGCCTTATTTGCAGCTCTTGACTTCTTAGAGCTACCAGGAAAAGCAGCAATAGTTCTGTAGCAAAGCAGGGCTCCTTCTGTATGAGAGGAGGCTCCTGAGTGCAACTCTGTAGCAACAGGAAGGCTTTGCTAAAATAACAATTCATATTTCTTGCAAAAAAACCCAGATTTTGATTCTCTGTTCCTTGTCTGAGTCCTTCTTTCACTTGCTTATTTCATAGTAGCAAATCAGACAAGTCTTTGTCCATCTTGGTTTGTTGCCATTTACAGCCTGGAACAAGCACCAGCTTGTTTATTCTTGCAGTGTTTTCCCTAGATGCTGACATGCTCTCCAGCAAGGAGCATGATCCTCTGAATGCCATGGTCCATACCATAGCTGAAACAGTTGGAAGGTCCAAAGCACAAAGCCACAGGGCACAGTGGCCTTAAGTGCTGTCAAAGCCATGCACAGCAATCTGTGGGCTCTGTCCACCCCACTGAAGAGAAAGGTGTTTTAAGCGCAGAAGGTGACATCTTCCCCCTGGGAAACAGTCCTGGGATAGACATGCTCAATCCCTCATCCCCAACATGTTAGTGTCACAAGCAGGAACTTGAAGGGAATGATGACCTGTCACTCTCAAAAAAAAAAAAAAAAAAAAAAAAAGCACGGCCCTGAAACCCCAGGTNGACACTGAGTTTGGAGAGAAAGGTAAGATCTCGGTCTAGGCTTGGGGAAGTGTATGAGAGTGGCTGTGGGGACACAGCATCAATACTTCCATGATTTGGCAGAAGGGTTTGCTGGCAGGTGTTACCAGCAAAGGAGGCAGCACTGCCCTGTGAGTCTGATGGATCTGCCTGGCTGACACCAACAAACTCGGGGATGTTGCAGCATCAGGCTTTGAAACATGAAGCACTGGAGCATGGCCAAGCTGTTCCTGCTCTGTAGGGAGCCACAATGAACAATTGCTGCTCTTCTGTCTTGCTGGAGAGGTTATGTGATGTCAGTGTTGGGATGGCTGAGGGTGATGGTGACGTGAAGTGCTCTGTGCTGTCTGCACAGCAGAATGGAAATGCTGAGAGGAGGTGCACAGTTCTGTCTATGTTTTGGGACAGAAACAGTCAAAGGAAATTAGACTTTGAAGTGCTCCATGCATATCTAATGAATTTTTTTTTCCAATAATCTTCCTCCTTTTGCCCAAGCCTGATGGCTCATCCTTGCTTGTTTTCCATCATTGCAACTGCTGCACTGCAAGGCAGGTGCACCCCTCTGCAAGAAGGAAGGTGCCCTCACCTCAGAGCTATTGCCTTGCAGTGGGTGACCCCAGCCAGCAGCAAAGTACCCTCACAGCCACTCCCTCCCCCTGCCCCAGTGGGAGAGAATTAGACACTCAGGAATGAGTACTCTTGAGAGCTGAGGTAAGAGTAGTTTAATGAGCGAAGCAAAAAAGTGGAAACCCCAAGTGATGCAAAGGCCACTCACCATCTCTCCTAAGCAACACTGGTGCTCACCCAGTCTCTGAGAAATGGCTTCCCCGGAAGGTAAAGTCCCCACCCTCTTACTCTTCTTCCCAGCTTTTAGTGTTAAGCAAGTCATTATTTCATTTGGAATTGGCCAGTTTGGGTCAGCTCTCCCACCCATGTCCCCTCCCAGCCTCTCACCCACTCCTAGCCTGCCTGCTGGGGGACAGTGTGAAAAACAGGCTGTGCAGGTACTGTTCACCCAAAAGCAAAAATATTTGTGTCCTGCCTACACTGGTTTAGTCACAAATTTAAAACATGGTATCATATGTGTTGTTACGGAGAAAGTTAACTCTGTCCCACTCCTTAACCCTGCAACACAATATAATGGAAAAGACTTTTTTATTATTATTATTTTTCCTCTTAGAGAATTCAGAAGACCAAGACCGTAGACTTGCTTGTGGGCCTGAAAGACACAGAAGACTAGACTGAGTCAGCCTGCAGGAATGGACAGAGTTTACAAAGGCCTAGGGAGGGATGGTCTTTATTTACAGCACTTTTTTTATTCTTCCTTATTCAGCAGGTCTGAATTCCCGGTTGTAAATTCTGGGAAATGATGGAAATTATCAGCATGGTTCAAACATTGCCAAATTCAGCGTACTTTTTTGATAATAAACAAAATGGGAATATTCTTCTAGGAATAGGTGTTTTCCAACTGTGCAAAAGAGTCTGCTTGACTCACAATGTGATTATTCTGTATTTGGAGTAAAGGCTCTACTACTGAAGAAAAACACCAATTTAAACCAATTAAACTGGCAAGGATTCTGCCAAGATTAAGCCTAGGGACGGCTGAGGGTTTGGAGCATGTTAGGGTAGTGTGGATCTGTGTGGGCAGAGAAGGACCAATGTGTTCCTTCAGTTTGGCTCTCTCAGCAAAGAGCTGTCTCCTGGGAAATGTTCCTGGGGGAAGCTGGATAGCGCTGGGCTGCATCTCCTAGACACCAGGCCATCACACAACGAGGGCTTTAAGCAAAAGATTAGGAAATATACTCAGAGTTATGAAAGAAGTGAAGTGTAAAGAATGGTGTTGCCATGATCCACACTTTGGAAATTTCCTGTAAGCTTTAGATGAGAGACAGCTAAATCATCCATGCTGTCTTCTCTGACTGCCACGGTTGGTAGAACACATTTAATCTCTCTTTATCCTGATTCTTCAGTTCCAGAAGTCAGGGAGTAGCCAGCCTTCCTCACCTGCCCCATCCCAGTCCTCTGCATTTGTCAAGTGCCAGCAGTGCTTTCTTCTGCCCAGCTCCTCCTGAAGCCCCTGAAGGCTGAAATCTCCTTCCTAGGCTGATGTTGCTGTGATACAAAAATTGGTTGTGTTTTGGGATTCTTAACATACATGATGCCACCAGAAATCCCCCTTTAATCCACTGTGTTTCACTAACAGATGCCCAGTCTCCGATATATTTTGATGCTCAGCCCAATGGATGTGTTCCAGTCTGAATTGGAGTAGAGGAAATTTTGCAGTAGGAAATTATGATGTCAGGGAATTGTGTTAGATGCTGTCTGACACTAACTTAATTTTAAATGCTTACTTTGTTGTTTTATTCCCTATTTTGAGCTAGGCTGAAAGCTTGATGCTAAGTGGAATGGACACAAAGGGGAGTATTCAGCAAAGATAACCTTGGGGTTATTGTGCCTGGGAGGGGTTGGGGCCACTCAGGTTGGATGCTCTGCGCCTCAGCAATTACTGCTGAAGTCAAGTTCCTGCCTTGAGCCCGTTCCCTGGAGAATTCTTTCACAGGCTTTGTAGGTAGGCAAGCTCCTCTGCAAGGAATTTAGCTTTTGTGAATATCTGTGTCCTTGACCCAACAGGAGCTGCAGAAGTGCCATGTCAGGCTTGGAGGGCTGCACGCCATAGGTATGGAAATGGCAGAGGAGGCAACAAGGCAGCATTTCAATTGACAGGAATCCTTTTTTTCTTCTCTCCCAAGAATAATTGGATTTATTTGTTAATAGGAATGTGAATGGACAGGCACATCTTAAATGTACTGGCTTATATTATGTATTATATACGCCAAAGTAGATGATATAATGTAATTTTGCAATTGATTGTAGGACAGCGAATGAAAAAGCCCTTTAAAAAGGAATCTGTAGTAATACAGTTGGAATTAAACTTGCTGTGATGAAGTCTGCTAAATAATGGCAACCTGTTTATTTTATCAAAAAAGCTTTATTTCTATAACACTTTATATATATAGTGTACTACTAAGTAACGATAGTTAAAAGAAGTCATGTTGCTTTCATCAGAGCCTGGCAGTTCCTTTACTCTTGCTGTTTGACATGAATAGAAGAAAAAGCGGGGTCATTCTGACTGAGGGAGGGCTCAGCCTCGCCCAGTGCAGCCCTACAGGCACAGCTGTAGCAGGATACATGGCATTAGTAATCGTCGTAGTTGACGCCTGCTCCGTGCCTGAAGGAGTGTGGGTTTCGTGGGCCAATTGGAGAATCCTCATCGTAGTGGTGCTGGTAGTACCCACCATAGTATTCATTACGAGCACGCCCCAAGTTTGTCCAGTAGGAGATGTCATCCTCAAATTTCTGCCAGAAAAAAAAAGAGAACATTTGCTTCCCAGCCTGAAACTACAGTGATGACATGGAACAGAAGTGGTGCAAGACCCTCTTTCAGAAATGTGGATCCTTTGCACATTTGTCATAAATGAAATCTTTAGATCTAAGGGGTTTTGTGACTTGTACCCACCTTCTCTATGGGATTATCAGGATCCTGTGTGCAGGAATTGTCCTGCCCAGCCCCACCTGGGACCCAGCCCTATACTCCCTGCCCACTGCAAAGTGCTTAAACTGAGAGCGCCTTCACCTGAAACGCGCACTAAGCACCTTTAATATTTCTCTTACCTTGTCAATGGTGGACTGTAAAATTACATCAATGTTTTACAGTTAAAAATCTAAAGGTTCTGTTCTCCCTTGCCCCATGCCTTTAGTTGCAATGTCCCTGGCTGGGGTGCAACAGGCTTTTGCTTTCTGTCTGTGATCTCTCACTCCCACTGTGCACGGGTGAAAATGAAGGTACAGTGCAGCCTTCCAGCTATGGAAATGCAATAAGCACTCCAGTTCTGCTCACAACAGCAGAGGAAAAATAGTGTGCAAGGATATCAAATACTTGCCAAGCCAAAGACTTTCCATCTGAATGACTCTTTGGAAATATTTTTGGCTGAGATTTGGGGAAAAAAAAAAAGTTTTGCAAAATACACAATGGATAAGTATGGACCAAGTCCTCTGCTGGAACAAACAGTTATTTCATTGTTAAAACTGTGTCTTAATACTCAAGAAAAGCTACTAAGTGGATTCATTGTATCCCACAACAGGCCTCATTTCAGTTTTTTAAATGCATACAGGAACTCAGAGGAGAATTCACTTTATCTGCATGATTTGTCCTTGTTACTTTTGGTATTTGGCCCCAGTCTTCAGTTTCCGATGTATAAAACCACTTTTCCTATTTTTCCTATTCCTATTAGTGAAGGGGGATATAGCCATGCTGTTGAGAAGTGACTTTTATCCACATAATATCCAGGAGAATTTAAAAAAAGTACCCTTCATTATTTTCAACTCAAGCAAAGGATTATTTTTCTAATTGTTGCAGCCTTGAAAATGAGTGCATTCATCTTCCACGCAATCCACATAGCATGAAGCTCTAAAATGTATTCCAGCTTGCCTGTGCCAATGCAATCTCATTAAACATATTCATGCAGCTGACAGAAGCCAAGAATTCAACATCTATAACTATTTTTACCTCTTATTAAAAGCAGAAATGATTCTACATGTGGGACTGCAACCAAACGCACTTTTTTTGCCCCATTCCAGCATCTATTTAGTAGAGCTTTGTGCGGAGTTTGATTCCACTCCAGTGTTTTTACAAATAAACTGTTCTTAAAAAATGTATCCTTCTCCTTTGAAGGGAGGTTGGCTGAGCATTTTCCAATGGTTTTCCTTTCACATATAGAGTGGAGGCACAGCTGCCAGTGTTCATGATGGTCAGGAGCTGCCCACACTGTGGAGGCACAAGTGTGCATTGGGTGTGTAATGTCAGTGCCCTCTCACCAAGGAGTGCCAATCACAGCCAGCTTGGTGTGGATTTCTCAGCATGCTTAAAAGCTAATTAGGTTGAGGCTGACAAATTACTTTTCTGAAATACGAGTGATTGCTTTGAATCTGGCCACCTATTTCACAAAGCAAACTATGTTCATATGTCCAGCTGCAATTTATTAAGTTTGATAGCAGGCAGGAACTCCATACAAGATCTTAATGTAATTTTTTTCTACTAATTAAATAATGCAAGGACCTCTAACAAGTAACAAACTTTATATTTCTGTGTGACATTTGCCACTATAAGAGAAGAAATCTCAGTATCTGTGAACAGAAGCTCCCAGTGGTGGCTGCGCATCCACGCTCGTGACCACTCAGTCTGAACCCCTACTGACCCTTGAAAGCCTTATGTAACCATGGAAAAGTTTTGGTTTTAAGGGACATTGAAGATCATCTAGTCTAACCCCACTGCCATGGGCAGGGACACCTTCTACTAGACCAGGTTCCTCAAAGCCCCATCCAACCTGGCCTTCAACACTTAGAGGACTGGGGCATCAACCATGTCTCTGGGCAACCTGTTCTTGTGCCTCACCCCCCTCACAGTAAAGAATTTCTTCCTAACATCTAATCTAAATCTCTTCTTTTTTTGTTTAAACCCAATCCCCATTGTTCTATCCCTGTCTATTCTCCCTCTCCTTTATAAGCCCCCTTCTCTCCATGCTGCTCTCCATTTCTTACCTGCTCATCGAAGCCCAGGTACAGGAACTGCTGGTACCACTGCTGCACATCGGGCTGGCTTCTGTCCCACAGCTGGCGCCTCTGGCGTCTCAGGCTGCTCAGGAACTCCTTGGCTGCCGTTTCTTTCACTGACACCTCAGGCTTCGCAGCAGCAGGGGCTGAAATTAATTCCCCCCACAAAAGGCATGCCAGGAAATTTTTGGTCAGCCTGAAGCGTACTGCTTGCAGCAAGTAAGAAAATGATTCTCACATCATGCCTTTGTGCTTGCCAGTGCAATGCCTGTAGCAGAGTAACAGTAATAAACCCAGGAGTCACTGATGTAATAGGATTTCTCAGCTACCCTCATTCTCCTGGATTCTTGAAAAGCATTTCTGAGCTCAAATACAGCAGCTAACTGAGGAATTTGAATAAAAACACCCAAACTCAATGAGCATGTTCACAATGTGTTTGTGCTTTCAGGGGACTGGCCCTAAGTGCTACAGTTGCAGAAATTGGGATGAAGATGAGAGGTAAAGTTAAAAAGACTGAGGAAGCTGGAGAAACACTGCTAACATATTAGAGTGAAGAGAGAAACACATAAAAAGATAGATTTTTGAATCTGATGTGTGAAAAAGTAGCATTTAGATGAGTGCTACTAAATGCCTGAAAATAAAAGCTCATCAGGCTTTCACAGCACCCTGCAGGGGGGATGCAGAGAAATGCCCTCAACCTGCCAGACTCAGACGTGCCGTCTGGCTTGCTCCATGCCTAGGAGCAGCTTGCTGTGGCTGCTGCAGGAATCGATGCACCTCCCAAAGGCATGGATGAGACGACTACGCAGGATGAGAAGAAATGGCCTCAGGTTGTGCCAAGGAAGGTTTAGACTGGATGTTAGGAAAAACTCCTTCGCTTAAAGAGTGGTCAAGCTTTGGAACAAGCTGCCTAGGGCGGTGGTGGGAATTGCCATCCCTGGAAGTGTTCAAAAAACATGTAGATGTGGCACTTGGGGACTTGGCTTAGTGGTCAACATGGTAAAAGGTTGGACTCAGTCTTAGAGATCTTTTCCAACCTAACAATTCTATGATTCTGTGACTGGCCAGCCCCTGGCCACACACAGAAATAGTAAAGCATGGCATTGATCTGGCTGTGAAACAAGAAGTGTGTAGGAGTAGAAGGAGTCTTGGCTTCAGATGGTTCATTACAATGAGGGAGAAATCAGGAGCACGGGTGTGCATGGGATTTTTGGAGGATGTGAGGGATGAGACTGGGGTAGACAGGGAAGTCAAGTGGAGATGTGAAAACCACTGAAGTAGGAGCTGGGCAGACTCACAGAAGAAGGCAAAGGACTGCAGAGAGAAGGAGATTCTGGAGACAAAAGTGATAGATGAGTATTGCAGCAAGTGGGAAACAGTAGGCTGTCCTGCAGTGATGAGCTGGAAACTGATAACTCACCATGAGCTTGAACTGGGTGTTACTGCTGGGAAGAGGGACAGCAGAGCAAACGTCCCATGAGTGAGCCCTTGCACAAGGGACACTGCCAGCAAGGGAAGCAGTGCTGTGCACTTGGCCTGCTCACTTTAGAAGCCAACCAGAGAAGGGGAGCAAGGCTGGAATTCAAGGGGCTGCATATTCCCTCCATCATCAATTTTGCAGTTCTTGCTGGTCTAAGCCATGTTGTCTGCATGCTCCAAAAGCCTTCCCCAGGCAGTCCCTCTCCCCAGGGGACCTGAACAAACAAGTGGCCACTGCTGTGGTGCAGGAAGGTCACTCCTATCTGCACAAGTGCTGCAGAATGGTGGTGCAAGGAACCCACACACAAGGAAAACAGAGGTGGGTGGGATATATATTTTAGTGCTGGTAAGAGGTGTGGAGTGATGCCAGAAAAAAAACTCAGTAAGAAATTAGAAAGCCTTGCAGAAAGTGGGAGTCCCCTCTGTGGGGGTATAAATTCTTTGCTTCAGCCACAGAGCAGGCTGAGGGGAGCTGGCCAAAACTTCTGGGATGTTTCATCTGCCATGATGCAGCTTGTTCCCAGCTGGCATCGTTTCCACCACCTTCCCTCAACCAGCGAGCCGTTCCATGCTTCTGACTGCTGGGCCCTTGGCCATCATCTCTCCCGTAAGAGAGCAGTCTTCCAAAAAGGAAGCACATGTGGGGCCAAGAAGACAAAAAGAACAAGTCAAGGCATCATAGGCAAGCCAGGTTTGCAGATTTTCTTCTCCGTGCCTGAGCCAGCAGTATTTCCATGCATTATAATTCCTTGGAAAAGTTTGTGACTTCCCAGAATAAAGCAGATAAACGCCACGTCTGCCATGCGTACACTGGAAGAGGTCGGTGCTGCGCTCTGTGCAGAGCTGAAGGCAGGCGCGCTGCCTGAGGCTGGGAACCCCGGCTTTCAGAGGGAGCTGTGGGAAGCAGAGCCTCCAGCCCAGCGTTCCAAACGGGCACGCAGGCACAGGCTCTGCCTGAGCACGAGGTTTTGGTGTGGCCCGTAGTGAGAGTGGCCCTGTGCTTGTAGCCTCCTGCTCTGGCTGCCCTCTTGGAGCTGGAGGTACAGGGACAGCTCATAGGCAGCTTCGACTGACAGCAACCGGCTCAGAGGAAAACAAAGGAAAGCACTTGGCTGTCTCTTTACTTACCTTCTCGTTTCTGAAGCATCAGTTTAAGCTTATTTCCCCTTGGAACATCTAGACAAATAAAAGAAAAACCACATACATTTACTGAGGAGGAAATAACAACAACAGCAAAAGATTATTTCTCAAAAACTGCCAGCAGTATTTTTGTCATAGCTCCAGCTCAACAGGCAAAACAGACAAGTTTCTCCCTGTGCCTCTCTTTTCTCCTCTTTCCACACTTGAGCACAATATACACTGCAGGGAAGCTTCTGACACTCCAGCATCCTCTCCCCAGCTCTCTTGGCAAGGGAAACCCGATACTGACCTTCTTCACCAAGTAAATTACTACATTTTTCATCAGAAAACTGCAGCTGGTGCCGGTACCAGCACCCAGAGTATCATGATAATGCTGAAAGCCCCTGGTCACTGGGTGAGGGCTGTGCTAACAATCAGACTGCTCCAAAATTGTGCCTGGCATCCTGCCCCAAAGCATATCGAAGCAGTCATCCTGCTGATCCCCAGACGGGCAGCGCAACAGGAGACCTGCAAGGGCTCGGCTGTTCCGACATGCTTCAGTCACTGGCAAACAAACACCTTTTTAAAAAGATGCCCAACTTGCACGAGGTTTGGAGCGCCCGAAGGCTCTCACCCACGCGGGATGCCGGGGGAAAGATTTTGCCGCTCCCCAGGACGTGCCGGGTGATGCTTTCCCTGTGTCCCGCACCCCGCACGCCGCGCTCACTCACCGGGGGCCGCGCGACGGAGGTGGAGGGAGGGACGGAGGAGCGGGAGCGGAGGGCCCGTCCCGACGGGCGGGGAGGGGCGGGGAGGCGGCCGGGCCGGGGGGGCGAGGGCAGCGCTCCCCGCATCGGCATCGGCAGCGCGGGGATCCCGCGGGACTGCGCACCCTGCGCTCCGAGCGGGGCCAGATTCCTACGGGCAGGACCAGGCATCCACCCGTGTGCTCGGCCACTTCCCCGAAGCACTTTTTTTTGGAGTTACACATAATCAATCCAGTGAGACTGGTAAAGACCTTCCAGCGGTTCATGGAGGCTTTTCTGACAGGGGAGTTAAAAAAAAAATTAAAATGGCTGTGAAATGTCATTTCACATTGCTGTCCATATAAACCCAGTTTGCCGGGTCCTTGTAACAGCACATGGAAATGAAGAGATTGTCCTGATGGAAAATCTAAACAGAATCAACCAAAGGTGACTTAGTTCAGGGTTTTATCCATCTCCTTCCTCCCAGCACCCAAACCCACAGAAAATCTCAATGCATTTTAACTGATTAGCTTTAAAAAATAATTTGGAAAATTTTTTTCTGCATATGGGCAGTTTCAGTTTATTCTAAGAACTCAGGGACCAAAAGCCAAACTCACAAACTAAGAGCCCTTGCTCAGCAATTTCATAACTCTAATGGTGCCTAAACTTACTCTTGCTTTTTCCTGATTCGGACTTAAACCTTCCCTCCATGAATTAATCTTCTATCAGTTCCTTCCTCTGCAGATGCCAGAAACACCCCAGACGAATTCCTAATGAATTCCTTACCCATCCACAGACACAAACCTCTCTCTTCCCTCGCAGCAGAGACCCACAGCACTCAGGAGACCATAATGGGCATCTCACCGCCTGCTGAACCTGTGCCAGCATAGAGCAAGGGAGAGCCGGGCTCCCTCTGTAAACTACTTGTGAGAAATCTGGCAAGTGCCGGGACCTTGGCTCCCTGATGGAAGGATCAGTTCCAGATCAGTTGCAGATGAATACACACACACACACACACACAGAGTGCACACTCTATATACTGCAATTGTATATAAATATCTACATTGGATATGGATGTGTGTACATATACATAGCCACGAGTGCATGCTGAGGGAGATGTGCAGTGGTGTGGCAACTCCTTGTGACGAGATGTGGAACCCATACAGGCACAGCTGATTGTGGGGGTGGGAGCAGACCCCATGGCTGGCTTCAGCACTCACTGTAAAATGCAGAAGGATCACTAGCATGGGCTGGTCCCTCAGCAGTGCCCCTGCCCCAGCCTGAATGCTGCTTCAGGAAATTTCTCCTGTTTGCCCCACACATCTTTCTTCTGGAACAAATTACTTGGATCTGAACTCAAAGCTTTACCCTTGCTGCCCTTCACCCCCCAGCACCATTGAGATAAAGCTAAGGCATCTCTGCTCATCCTTTCTATAAGGACTTGTTACAAGGACATGTAATGGCAACACAAGGGATAATGGCTTCAAACTGAAAGAGGGTAGGTTTAGATTAGATATTGGGAAGAAATTCTTTGCTGTGAGGGTGGTGAGACCTTGGAACTGCTTGCTCAGAGAAGTTGTGGACGCCCCATCCCTGGAAGTGTTCAAGGCCAGGTTGGATGGGGCTCTCTAAGCAACCTTATCTTTGGAAAGGTGTCCCTGCTTATGGTGGGTAGGGGTTGGAACGAGATCATCTTTAATGTCGCTTCCAACCCAAACCATTCTATGATTCTGTTATCCCAGTCCAAGTGGCAGCAACAGCAGCTCAACCAAAGTGCCTCTTGGTCTCTGCAGGAGCCACATCTTCCCACAGAGGCAGAGCGGGAGGGAGCAGCACCTTCCCGATCCCAGTGATGGAGGCGCTTCCGTAGGAGGCTGGGGTCCCAGCTCAACTCCCGTGCAAATGTGAACCAGAACTAGTTTGTCTTTTCTGTCACTGTTTTCGAGTGGCTTTTCCCTGTAGCCCCATGCTTCAAGTGTCAGCAGACAACACTGTGTGTTGGAGCAAACGCCCCTTCCTCTGAATCAATGCACTCTTTCATCAGCTGACAGCCTGCTTGCTAAAACCACCAGAGCTTTTGGGATAGTTACTTGCAGAATAAAGCTAGAAGGGACAGAAGTGAAGAGCACATATGCAAGGCTACATGAAAAAGCTGTGATGGAGTTAATTTATAAAACCAGGGCAATAACTCATGAATATTCATGGTTTAGTGCTCTATTGGTAATGGCATAAGGTGTTGTGTTCAGCTGGTTGGTTTGCAACAAGCCTTGTGTGGGAGCGGGGGCTCTGCAGAACTTCAGGTGCCTTGTGCCTCTGGGCCAAGGAAATATAAAGCACAGAACCTCCTCTGGATACCAAATACATCATGATGACTCAAGAAGCTGCTGGGATAAAATGCAATCTTGTGAAACGCAGAGAATGGATTGACTCAAGTACAAGGTTATGATAGAAATTCATTGCTCTAGTGATGGAAGATGTGATTGACAGAAGACTATAATGCTCAGGTTTAAACTGAGTGCAGTGTCCTCAAGAAGAGGTCACTTTCTAAGCTCAGGGGACAGAAGTTTCTGACATAAAGTAAAGAAAAATACACCAGCACTTCTTTTCAAAGGCAAGGGTGAAAGGTGACTGGTGTTTTCCCAGTAGCAATCTCTATTTCTTTTCAGGTTGTTTTAAGGACTAAGGCAGTGTTGCCCTGCTATTGTAGTAAGACATATTTTTCTGCTGAGCTTGCAACTACTGCATTGCTATTCCACGTATTTACCCCCAAGTGAATATCCATGTTTATTGACATGCCTGCAGTACCCCTTTCTGCTATTTGCCACGAAAAACCACAGCTGCTGTGTGTGCAGCTTGGATACTGTAGTGTTTTCCTGAGATCTCTCCATCAGCAGTGACATTGCTCTCTTTAAAACCTCCCTTTCTTCGGCATGGAGGAGTTTAAGGCTTGTTGCAGGGCTTGATTTGCCTCCACTGGCACACCAGTGCTGGAAGCTCTCCGCTGGCGTGGTTGGGCAGCATTCCCAAGGGCATTAGGTAAGCAAGTCTGCACTAATGATGTCATTCGCTTAAATGTCTTTCATCACCACTGATGACAGTAGTAGACCCTTGATGTCAAAATTTTACTGAAAGATGTTAATTAATGCTGTCAGCAGGACTGTTCCCAAGACAGCTCTGGAATGAGGAGCAGTGAGCAGGGCCCCTTTCACACATGGTGTAAACTCCATCAAGCCCTCAGCAAAACAAAGACCATGAATTAGAGGGATGCCTGCGGTAGGATAGCAGGATGGAGCTGGCAGGTTCATTACTTTCACGGCATAGGGTTAGACTGAGGACTATGGTCTTGCAAGCCTAAGGCAAAAATTTGGGAGCAATCCAATGGAAACCACTCTGAACCTGACTTTGAGAAACCAAGGCAAGGAGCTCACTGAAGAAATTCTGATAGCTGAGTCTGCTACTGGACAGCTTTTTCTTTGGGGCCTGCAGGACTTCATGTATGTTTTTTGGGGTAAGCAAAGAAGGCCCTAGATTTTTAAATAGCTCTTCAATTTGCAGCAGGTTTGGTGACTACACAAGCAACCCCATTTCATCTGTGTGACCTCTGAGTTTATGCATATTGGTTTAAAGCCGAGCAGTTTAAACTTAGGCTACCTGAAATGGTGTGGGCATGTGTGGCTCTTTAACTGATCTGACCTAAGCGGAGGGCGGGGGAAGAATCTCTATCTCAAAGCATCCTGAATTTTTAAGTGCTTTACTATTATTATTATTATTATTATTATTATTATTATTATTATTATTATTATCATACTACTACTACTACTACTACTACTTTTTGCCTAAAATTTAGTACAAAGAGATCCCTGAATAGCACAGACTCCTCTGCTTTTGCCTCTCTTCACAGTAGCTGTTGAGAGAATTGTGGTTTGTTCATTAAAATGTAAGAGAGAGTATCAGTAATGGCTATTCAAGGATATTCAGTAATTCCAAGCACAAAAAAAAAAGCATTAAAAAGATTGATCTTGGTTTCTTTCCCTCTTTCTTTATTAGGCTTCATGATTTTAAGTGTTTCAACACAATAATGTTCTTGAATACAGTGTAGATTAAATGCTTATATAATCACAGGACTACCAAAGCTGAATGCCCAAGAAAACCCCACCACCAAATATAATGAGACTTAAGATAAAATAATGAGGCTCAACATCAGCATAACTTAGTAGGCAAATAGATAAGTTGGAAATTGGCCAGGGAGTGCAGGAGATGACTCTTCATCTTTTGCAAAGAAGCATCATGTAGATTTTAACAATCCACTAAAATCATTCATTTCATCAAGAACATGGCAGCATTGAACAGTGTTCCTAACACCCAGAAAATAATTACTTTCTGCTAATAAGGGTTTTACAAATGTCCCAGCCATATTGTCCGGGTTGCTTGCCTTAGGGTAGAGGCACTTGGCACTCCAAATCATTTTCTGCAGGCTGTTCCAAGAAAACTGCAGGAGTAGTGTTTTCCTTCCAAACAGAAGGAAGAATATTTAAACCATCAGTCAGTTCTTTCCAAAACATTTTGAGTTTCATACTATTTCTTCCCCTGCCTCAGAGATGTCCTGACAGTCACAGGACCAGCCCAAAGTCCCAGGGCATGCACTTTTTCTTTAGGAAAAGTTTATTTGTTGTCAGCTGCGAGTCTCATTGTCCTTGGCACATGGTTTGAGACACATTTCAGCCATTGCACCTCAACTGGTTGCACTATTTCTTTGGTCCATTTTAGTAATGAATATTAGAGCTCATATTTTCCATAGAAAACAGCTTAAAATAAAGTTGGGATTTTTTTTTCCTCCTGCTTGGCTACTGTTGATATTTTTCTCAGCTTCTGTCTGAGCCTGCCAGATAAGAAATGGTGTCTGTTGGTCTGTCCATCCTCCTTCCTTCAGTGACTGACAGTACTTTGCTGCCTTTACTGCAGAATTAACCTCATTGCTCTGGTGATAAGCACAGTGAGAAGCAGATTAGTTCAGCAACATTATCAGATCATGGCTGCTTCCTTTCCACAGAGGGATAAAAACATTCTCTCTCTAAGAAATCCTTCTCCTTTTTCTCTTTCACTGCCTCCAGCATACATCTAGGATAAACCGGGAAGCATATAGCAAGTCTGTGTGTCAGGTTTAACAGGAAGGGAGACAGAGAGAGACTGTAGTACATTAATGCCTGTCTTTTTGACATGGCCTGATTTCATTCAAATCATTCTTTCCTTCACTGCTGCCATTTGGGATATCTACTTTTTATGCTTCAAAACCTTTTTTCTGAACTCTTATTTCTGAGCTATTTTTTTACCTGTGTTCATTGCCTTATTTTATTATTCACAACCAGAATGCACACACATTCTTAAAAAACCCCCCAGAACAAATAAACAAAAAACCAGACCCACTCAAGAAACAAGCTGCACCTACTCAAAGATTAGGAAATGCAAAGTCTCAAAAATCTTAAATTTAACAATTTTGTTTTAGCATCCCTTTTCCTACACATTATTGCTGTCCTAATGGTTTGTACACATTTCTGTTCTTTCCCCAAAACTCTGGGCTTTCTCAGGGTGTGGGTGTTATTCATATAATAAAAAAAGCTATCTGACCTTGTCCTACATTGTGTCACCGGTGACTACTGTTCCCAGTGATCCAGCCCTTCCCAGAAGAGTGCCCAACACTAATGCCAGAAGCTCTGTTCTGGTTGCCGTGTCTTCCTGGGCCCTCAAACAATCCTCATCATGACAGCATTATTTCCTTCCTCAGGCTTCACCAGGAAGCTGGTTTGGCGAAGCTCGCTGCTTGGTAAGCACTGTCCCCAGAGCAGGTGGCTGCAGAAAGAGAGGCAGTCTGACTCCACTCAGATCCCATCCCACCTCATTTCTTCCTTCTCCTGTCTTGTATTTGGAGGCTTTGGCAGTGCCTAAAACTGGTCTCTGCAGGACAAATCAGTATCTTCATGACCCCTTAGTGATGACACTGGTTAAATGTGGGCATGTTCCAGAGTGGATTTCAGCCTGTGTAGGAACATTTACTAGCAGAACAGATTTGCCTTCTGAGGAGCAAAGAGCCTGAGACAGCGACAGGTTAATCTCTGATGGGTCTGCCCAAGGTTTCCCTTCCTGTGCTTCAGTCCCCACAGCACCAGGAGCCTGCAGCAATGCTCCACAGCCTGGGCAGCAGGGCAAGCCCTGCACATCTCCATTGCAACCTCACCAGCATGGCCAGGAGCCTCAGAGGTCTGCAGGGATGCAGCACGTGCCTACTGAGCACGTGCTTTGAAAACGTGGGGAGTTATTTGAAATGGGAGAAAGTGGGTGCATTTTCATGGGGAAGGAAAAGGGGAACGTCCCAGAGAGCTGCTGCCACTCTTGGCTCAGTGTGAAGCCTATGTTTCAAAGCAGAGGAGCTGGAACACTCCCTGGAGCGTGCGAGGCATTTTCAGCACAAACAAAACAACCTGCTTTCCCCTGCCTTCCTTCTCAGGCAGGTAAGAATCACATGGGCTGCAGTTTTCAGCAGCACTGCCAGCCTGCCTGAGGCAGGCCCCTGGGATGCAAAACGTCTGCCCAAACAGTCAAAATACGAAATATGGCAGAGTCACCAGCAGCAGAGGGCAGGTGACTGCTCTCTCCTCAGGTCAAACACAAGCCCTTGGGAGCCTTAGTAACATGCAGTGCATCTCAGCTTGGAGCATGATTCTCAGGTTATCAGAGCAGAAACCTCACTTGTCTTCCTGACTTTATCACACATGACCTTACACCTCTCTTGATCTGCTCTGTGGCCGCTCTTGCTGGCTCTGCTTTATATCTGTGCTTCCCAGTTTCACCAATGGCCTGCCTGTGAACAAGCCCGTGCCTCTGCTCATCTGATGTTGGATTGCCTCTCTGATTTACAGTTCAGTTTGTTTCCAGGAGAATGCACTCTCTGTACTCTCTCTGTGCTGCTGCTGAGTAAGAGATCATGACATCTTTAATCTTCCCCCGTGAAGCCCCACTGCACCCAGCTGTCCCTGGATGCCAGTGACTTCAAAGGGCGGGTGGCTGCGGGGTATGGAAATTTGAGGGGAGGATTTTTTGCCTGTTGTGATCATTTAGGCACCCGCCCTGCAAGTATCCATGCATTTTTAATCACAAGAGCCCCACAGAATCCCATTTATCTCAGAAAGATTAAATCCCACTCTACGCCTGGATATGACAAAACACTGTTGTACAAAAACATGGCTCCCCTGGAAAGGTGGGCATTTCATCCCCATGTCTTTGCTCTCCTGGGCCTGTATTTGGTGAGTGACAGAAGGGAAGGCTGCTGGTCTCTGATCCCGAATCACAGCATGGGGCCTGACCCAGCTCACATTAGCTTTCCTTGTGCTAGTAGGACTGCACAACTCCTGAGCTCATGCTGGCTCTCCATCAACCAAGCAGAAGAACCTGCCTGCACTTGTTAATGTAGACAGGCCTCCAGAGTTCTTGCCCGCTCCTCGAGGCATCAGCATAATCGCTCTTTTGCCCTGGAGGATGGCACAGAGGAGCTGAGATGCTGCCATCTATCTCTGGCATGTTGTTTCCCTTCCACCAGAAACATCCTGGTAGGCAAGACAGCCATGGTTTGGGTCAGATCACTCAGTTTCTGGGCCACATCAGATATCAACTTTAATCTGAAAGTTAATCAGCTTCAGAAAGAGGAATTCTGAGGATGTAATTCTTCAAGTTGGAATGAGCAATTCAATCACTTACTTCTACCAAAACCAACACAAAATTCTTTTGCCTCCCCCTCTCTCAAGACCTGCCATTATAAATCTTTGTGTCTGACTCCTTTTTTATTTTAAAGGGGGCCACTGTGATTTTTGCTTTAAAGAATTTTGTCCTGGTTTTACACGTTTTCACAACCTGCATGGCAGAACTGCAGTACTGTTCCTGAGTGAAGGACAGTGACTGCGTTTTTATTAGGTAATGTTACCATCTAAGGGCTACAATGAAAACATGCTTTCACCTGGTAATTATTTGTTAAAAAGGGCTGCAAGCCTGAACGGTATTTGGAACTGGGGAGGACCTGAGCTGGGTAATGTCCTGATGCCCTGATGACACCAATCTCTTTCTCTCACGTGTGTGTCCAGGTTAGGGTTTAGCCACACAGCAGTGAGTAAACACACAGACAAACCTTTGACAGACAGACAAACCTTCTTGTACCTTACAGAAATGGCACGAGCACAGTGATGACTCTATGATAGATTGGGAGAGGCCACACAGTGGTATTAGACTGTTTATTTTTACTCAAGTCATAACTAGAATAGAAACATCTTCTAAAAGATGGTCACTTAAACTTTTAATTTTTATGTTGATTAATGTAGATGCAGGGACAGCAATATAACTTTGATGTTGGTAATCACACAGAATCATTTAGGTTGGAAAAGACTTCCAAGATCAGAGAGTCCAACCACTGATCAATCACCACCTGGTCAACTAAACCATGGCATGCAGTGCCACAATTAGTTGTTTCTTGAACACCTGCAGGGATGGTGACTCCACCATCTCCATAGGCAGTCCATTCCAATGTTTAACAAACCTTTCTGTGAAGAAGTTCTCTCTGAATTTCAGTTGTTGATAATCACTGGTTAACCAAAGATGGGAAAATCACCGTATCACAGAAACATTTAGTGGGTAAAGACCTTTAAGATCATGGAGTCCAATGACAAACCTTCCACTGTGGAGTCCACCACTAAACCATGTCTCTAAGTGCCAAATCCATGCAGCTTTTAAAAACCTTCAGGGATGGTGACTCCAATGCTTCCCTGGACAGCAGGGAGCAGATAGGAGCAGATAGGAAGTTTCTGCTGTTTGGTTTTTTCAGTGAAGAGAAAATGACAGATTAGTCATACTTTGAAAAATACCATACCCATCATGGGAGCACATTTTTCAGAGACTGAGCCCGGTTGGCCACTGTGCAAATTTTAGGCACCTGGATAAGACAAGTCCTGGTTCTGCTGATTTAAATCCAAGAGCCTTTGGGTTTAGTAAAACCAACACTCAACCCTTGATAATTTCATATGAAATTTTTGTCAAGGGGTTTGAGTCGACCATGTCATGAGAAATTATTTTACACTTAGGAAAAAAAAGCACCAAATACAACCAAATCACTGAATCATTACAAAGCCACTAAATATGCCCAAGGAAAAGCTTTTCCATAATACTAATCTTACATGAGTTACTAATTTTATTTTGTACTGAAAACAAACCATACTGAGATGTTTGGAGACGAAGGAGAGAAATACACAAAAGAGAAGAGAAATACAGAGCAGAAAGAAGAGGGAAATACACAGTGGAGAGAGGACTTTTCATCTTATAAGAAGGAACATATGTTGTAAGGTATGTATTTTAGTAAAGAAGCCAAAACCCTCAAATCTCCACTGCTGTCACCGTTGGTATGGAATTCCCATCAAACCTACAGTCTCAATATATGAAACAATCAATCAGCCTCCCTCGCCATGGAGAGATCCCACTGCCCAAGGCGTAGATTGATTTCCCTGCGAGAGCACAGGCAACTCCAGGCAAGGCTAAAAAAAGAAACAGATTAAAACAAAGGCTGACAGAACACCTTCATTTTGGTTTCATTATGAACAAATTCCACCTCTTATTATTTCATCCGAGGTGTCTCTATCCTATTCATCTGTAGTTTCCACTTAAACATCATATATTTTCATTTAAAAATAAGCTCTCATTACAGACAACTTAACTCTTGTATGTAAATAAACAGTACAAACTAGGAATGTTAATCAAAGATCTGAGCACATTTTCTGCATAGCAAATATGTTGGAAAATGTATCTTCCTATTTCCTTCCCAGACTATGTAGGCAGCTTCAGGAACAAATTATCCAAAATAATCTGAGGCTGAGTTTATGACAAGAACAATTACACTCATGAAACATATGTATTTTGCTTACTGATATTTGAATTCCGTGCATGGACAATACATGTGCAGGTAGTGGAGCAGCCTCCCTTCTGAAGCACTTTTAGCCTAATTGAGTGTGTAATGGGCTCAGAGTCTAACTTCTAAGGGGAAATATCAAATGGATGTTAACAACACTGGAAAAACTTCCAAAGAATTGCCTTGAACTACGTGAATCTTTCTAAATCAAGGAGAGGGTTTTTTCTCCTTGTCAAAATACAGTCTCTGTCATAGGTACTCTTCTTGATCCTGAAACATGACTTTATACAAGGATGTCAGAGGACCTGAATTATGCATGCGGTCAGCCCAGAGTCATGTCTTCTAGCCTTAAAATCAATGCATCTCTCTCAGATGTGAAAGGAAGGAAAAGACAGGTGGTAGTGTAGAGTTTGTACATTTACAAGTCACCTATAAAATGGATTTCTCCAAATGTATACAAAAATGCCTGCTGAAGGCATTTTTTCCTCCAACCTAACCATTATTGTTTTCCTGTCAATTGCTCAGCAGTGGCTTCAGGCAATACCTGAAAAAGGATGGCGGCTGATGACAGCGCTATGAGGAACAGAGAGGCTGCAGGTAAGAGGCAGAGGAGGCAAAAGGCATAGAAACATTAGAAAGACCAACAGGCAAGAATGAGGCCTGATTCTGCAAGGCCTTGACAAATTCCATTTACTCCCCAAAGCTGAAGACTTGTGCTTGTGCCTCCGAGCTCATCCTCCTGCTGAGGATGAAATCTGTGCGGCAAGTGGTAAGAATATTCTCTGTAAGCACAGCCTTCACAAAGCAAAGGAACACAGATGTGCATTTTCCCATAGCTACACTGAGATCTAACCATCAGAGTTAGTGGCTGCCACAGGGAAGGACTGACATAAGGGCTTATCCTTCCTATAACTGAAAGTCCAGGTTTGATGCACGCTCTGTTAACTGTTCAATTCCGAAGGCTTCAGCATCTTTTCTCAGTAACCACACGTGGCAATCAATATTTTCAGAGGCCACTGACACAGCCTTAAAGGCAACCCATCTGTGTCTGTCATTGGAAAGCTTCTCATCTCTGTATATCCGCATTAGTATTCACAGGGAATGAAAATATATTAAAAAAATACATTGAGTATGAGGCCTTTAAAAAATACCCTGGTGGATTTATTACAGTGTCAGTGTGTTGCAACACCCAAATGAACACTCAAGTGAGAAGCCCCAGAAAACAGCAGACCCCGCACAGTTTCTTACAGACAACCCGTCTGTACATCATTAAGTCTTCCCTGTAGTAAATCAAGACAAACACAGCATGCAAGCATTTCTGCATTTCAGCCTGTGCTAAATAAATGCTTTTTCCTATTGTTTTTTTAATGACAGATGTTTCCCTTTGAATTTTCACGCACTAGGACCGATCATTCTACAGTCACCTTAAAACTCTGCATGTGTACAGGAATGCATGTGAATAAACTGCAATGGTTAAATATGTAGAACCTCTGCACGCCAATTTTTTTTAAACGTTATCTGTCTGTCACTGTTCTCTTCACTTGCTAAGGGGTGATGTTCTTCCATCCTACCAAAACTTCCCTAAACAAGATAGATTCTTAAAGATGTCCAAAGTAAGACTTATTCATGAGAACTGTCCTCTTTATTAGGCACTTGTTTGAGGCCAAGAATATAGCTTGGCTGAAACCAAGACCTTAGCAGGTCTTAGCAAGAGTTCAGTTCAAACAGTTTAGGAGCAGCCCATACCTGATTTAACCACGTGCCTCCCGACAGCATACACAGAGCAGGCTGCCATGCCCCAGGTCCTCCTGCCCAGCCTGCAGCACAGCATTCTCCTGCAGGGTTGTGGTGAATTGTCACTTCTGACCATTTTAATCAGTCCAGCTGTAGGGATGCTGTGGCTGGGGTGGGACGCGTGTGCCCTTGGAGCACTGCGGCTACAACTGCATCACTGAGTTTTTAATGTCCTCTGCAGACCTGGCTCAAGTCTTCAGGCTACCTGGACTATGAGCTGGTAAAATCCAGTCTGAGGAGGTGGGGCAACCAAGCCTTTACAAACATATTAACTGATGATCAGATTTGAAGATTAAAAGTACACTGTGGCTGCTGCCTTCAGCTTGCTTTCAGGAATCACAGTGAAGCTGAGCTACTCAATTGTCAAGCTTGCTTTTGTTACAAATACTGTCCCTTTATTCCCCAAACATGGCATTCTTAATTGTACCTATAAATTACTTCTTCAGTCCTCTTGTGTAGCAGCATGGAAAACAAGTTTTAACATGGAATGTGACAAATCTACAGAAGTACACAAACGATAAGACATCTGTGTTACAAACTGCACGTTTCATCAAAGAACTGATTTTTTTAGTTGTTTTCTCATTGGTCAGCTGTAACAAAGAAAGTGATAACAAACAAACAATGGATTTCCCAGAGATTCTGTTAATATCCCCTCTATGTCCACTCACTTCTAATACTTTCAGTCATTTCCTCCGCCGCAGAGCGCACATTCACACCCCGGTGTGTACACATGCAGGCGTGCACAGACGGACAAAGAGCATCCTTCCAGCAAGGAAAATGCCCTGCATGAGGCTACAGATCACTGAAGGCTAAAACATTTCTTTATGACACCCCACAGTTGTTGTCAGGGAAGGAGTAAGATGCCACAATAATTTTTTCTAAAGACCACTAACAGGTTTTTGACATTCTTCCCCTTTCTCCAGCAGACAAATATTTTATCAGTTTACCTTTAATGTAATATGCTTCCTGTCTCCTTCCCAGGATGGGAATGCCTGGCCAGAAGAAATGACCTTTTCTGCCACAGAACAAGTTTCTTTATTTCAGCATGCCTTGCCTCCTGCAAGCAGGGAAAGAAGCAACCAAGGCTGTGAGCGCGGGAGCCACGGGACTGCTGGGGATGCCGGGCGTGAAAGGCGCGTTTATCCTGCCTCTCCCAAATCCCAGCCCCTTGGCTGTAGGCGCCTACCCAGCACTCCTTGGACATAGTGTGGAGAATCACATTTCTCCTTGATCAGGCTGGCTGCCCGGAGGAAGATGATTGCAAGCAGATGTACCCGTGTTCTCATGTGAAAGGAATTTCGGCTTTTGTGTCGGCTGTACTGCACGATGAGCGCCCAGCTCCAGGGAGCATTTTAGTGCTCTTTAATTCCTTGCAGGTGCTGGGAACCAGCATGTGCTGGTGCAGCAGAGCTGAGACCCAGGAGGGACGGCACACCTGGGGTCAGCAGGAGGGTCAGAGGCCAAAGGCATGACCAGCAGGCTCACCTTTCTGCAGGGAACAAGGCTGGGGTTCATAAACACCCGTTTTCCTAGTAAACACCAGTTATGCTCAAAACTTCACAAGGCTGTGGCAGCAAAACTGCATTTTTCCACAAGTGCAGAGGTTTAAACCTCTTGTTATGGATGGTCCTGGAGGAATAAACAAGATGGATGTCGATAATATCAAATTAATTTTTCTGAATATGTAGCTAAGGAGGAACAGACAATAAGCATGGCATCTGTATATGAAAAACCTCTTTTTTTTCAGTGAGACATCCCAGTAACGTTGCAAACGGCCCAAGGAAATTACAATCAGTTTAAAGAAACATCTGATGCACTTACAGCTCTATTTTGGAGGCACATTATGTATTTTTAGTGCCTGAATGGCTAAGACAAGATACATATCCAGACATTCAGTGGAAATGGATGTACCCTTTGGATCATACTTCAGGATGTCTGCCCACACCAGGGTGAATATTCATGCTTATGGGCCGTACCATCACATACAGCAGCAAAGCAGCTGTATGCAGCCCATAAGGGCCCAGATACTGCGCACGGGGCTCACCTCCCGGCAGCCAGCCACATGTCCACATTCATGTAGGAATACTGGGAAGAGAGGCTTTACTTACTGCCACCACTTGGAAATAACATGATCATGCAGACCTCAAAAGTACCACCACTGTAGCTTGCTGTTTGCTCAGCAAAACCCAGTCCACCTGGCACAGATTTTTAAACCTAAAGGAACAGCAGCTGGAAGCCACCAAAAGCCTTTTCTTTTCTTTGCTGACTCCACAGAACACATCAGCACTTACTCGAGGAGATGCCTTCTTAGAAAAATAAAATTTAGCTTCAGGGCTGATCTGTGAAGCTCCAATGCAGTGAATGCTTTTTTAACAGCAAACGTGGGTTAAGCAAACTCTGCCCTGCTTTTCCCCACATTGCTGTGTTTGCCCACGCAGCTCTTCATGGAGCCATGCAGTGGTTCAGATCAGGGAAGCAGCTTTGGCAGGAAATACCCCAAGGGAAAACAGAGAAACAACCTTCCCATCATTTCGCTTGATCCCGATTCACCCTCTCACTGACTGAAGGAGACACAGCACAGGGGACAGGAAAACACCACGCAGTGTTGAGAGCCATGTCAGATGAGACTGAGACACACTGTGATGTCTCACCACCAAGAACAGCCTCCCTTCTCCCTTCATCCCTTCCAGGAGCTACTCTCACCGCCTATACCACCTTGACTCCAACATCACATGTCTTCACCCACACAGTTTAACTCACTAAATCACCAGAAGAATAAGCTGGTAGAAGAATAATCCAGCAAAAACTAACCCTGCAGTAATGGAGGATTTACCCCTGCTTTAACTGCATGGTGGCAGCAGCAAGATGCTTTGTGATAAGGGCTGTATCAACACACAGGGAGGCTCACTTGCTGTAGATATTCCTTCAGAAGCTCTCACAACATTTCAGCCTGTTTTCCTGGAAAATGAAGAAGCCTCTGCAGAGATACCGGCTCAAAAGCCACCCAGATGACGAGCTCCTCCAGTATTTTGTGCTGCAAGAGCTTTAAAATCCCTGGCCCTCTGTCCAGCCCAAAGGTCTTGTCTTTTGTGAGTCATTTCCCTGAAGCAGGTGAAGGGCTGCCAACCAGAGCAGTTTCGGAGAGAAATTCAGTCCTTGGGACACTTTTGGGCTGAGAGATGGAGAGACAAATCTGCCAATAGTACTATTTCTACAGCAACGGGAACAAAAAGGGACTCCAGTGACTTGGTTGCTTTTTATCACTTTGCTGACTCCAACTTTTGCAGCCAGAAGATAGTGCATGTCCTTGCTTGTTCCCAGGCACTCATCTTCCTGCAGTTTTCTGTCTGCATACACCTTGCTGGCTATTTAGAGACTGAAGCATGTGCCAAGGAGTTTCCTTCATGGACCTCTGGCAGTATGCAAGGGACCTCTGCCCGCATGGCCCCACGGACGGGGCTTCGTGTGACTCCCTGTGCTGCACACACCCAGCTCGTAGTACCCTGACCCTCATTGTCCAGAGCCACAGAGCAGAGGATGCCGAGGGCACCCAGCCCTTTGTCACAGGCTCTCATGGAGGTGTAGCTGATGTGACACTGTGGCTGAAGGCCACTCATGGGGGAGCTTTGCTGCTCCCTCTTCCCGGCTGCCACGATCCATGACTGTCCTCCAGCCAGAAGAGCCCCATGATGCCCCAGTATGCCACTGCCAGGGGTGAAATGAGATGGCAGCTATGCCAGAAAGGCACCTCAGTGAAGCTCATGAGCAAGAACAATCCTGCCACATGGTCTAATCCAGGCTCCTTCTGCAGGCTGCATTTCCTAGCCTGAACATTCAGCGTGTGGATGATACAACAAACCACCTATCAGACAGAAGTCTAATTCCCTGTCTGTCTGGGTAAAACACTGATAGGTAGCAACTCTTGGAGAAACCTTCCATAATACAGAAACCTACATTTCAGCTAAGCAAAAACTCTGCATAAAAGGATTCCTGATGTTGTTCACAGCCACCTTTCTTATAGCCTGTTACTCTAAGTCTGCATTTTTTGTAATCAAAACTTTCCTGCATAAGCCCAGTGTCCAGAAGAACAGCTCTGAAGAAAACCCCAATTCAGAAGAACAAATCTTTATATGCTAGAACCAATTGCTAAGATAATGTTTTTCAAAAACTAAAAAATAAAGATTAGGAAAAAAGTCATGAGACAAATCAAGTAAGACTGGGTGAGAATTTTGCCTCGGTAGATAGTGTTGTGTTATTAAACCAGTAACTGGAGCAGAAAGCTCCTTCTAGACAGATGCAAAGGGAAAAAAAAGGGGGGTGTTGACGAGTCATTAGTCTGAATTACTGGAAAGTGGGCAGCAAACTGACAGGTAGCTTCCAGCAAATTTCTGTGTAAAGGTTTAGTAGAACTTTCCCAACCAAAGCTTTGAGATGACTTTCACTCTTGATCACTAAGAAAGGCTTAGACATTACCCCGAGGAAGCTTCGATATTCAGAAATCTGATAACTCGCATGTGATGGGGAGATGTCAGCAGAAGGTGGCTACTTCTAGCACAGTGGGAGATGGACAGAAGGGAATCCTGTTCATGAAGATATTTTATTTCAGATTGCTTGACCCATATTATTTAAATAGCATGCCAGCCTAAATCAGAAAGAAAGACAGTTTCCTTTTTTACATTTGCAATTTTGCTTTATGTTGTCTATAATTTTTGTAAACAGATCCTGCAGTTACTGAGTTATATAGTAACTAAATCATCTATTTTCGGGAAATTCTTCCTGTTCTCCTGCTGACTCTGCCTCTTTTTGGCTCCCCCCCTGCCTCCTCACATTCCAGTCATGGCTCTGTTTATACTCCTGTATTTTTCACAGTACCAGTAGGTCAGAATGGAACATATTTGCACCTCTCTCCCTTATGCTAATGGACCTTGCCATGAACGGCCCCTTCTGTGAGGACATGCGTGAGCTCTCAGAGCTCAGCAGCATTTTGTTGAAGGCATCGACACACAGGTACCCTGCTGCCGGCTTTATTCCGTAAATAACTACAGCATCATTTTTTTGGAGAGGGGTGGTGGAGTGGAGAGAAACCACAGCATCTCTTCCACCATCACCTTGTCCCAGTTAAATGAGTGAATTCTGTCAAAATCCTCCTCCCCTTCAGACTTCAATCCTTGTCTCAAGCAGATGGCCCCATAAATAATACATCCTAGGAAACCCGATCAGTCACCTCTGGGATATGCTTGAGCTCCTGTCTCTCATCATATCATCACTAGATTAGCTCTGGGAATTCTTTTAATTTAATCCTTTTAACAGGTCATGTGTGCAAGAAGCGGTGACTGGGAAATTAGATGCATTTGATTGGGCTGCATTGTTGGTAGCCTGGAGTCAGCAGGTCCCCACTCACTGCTTTTGGGGATTCTTTGGGCACTGCACTCAGCTGCTGACACCTCACTACCCAAGCCCGAGGCAAGAAGGCCCAGGACTGATGTGGCTGAACATGGGGAGGCCAGGAAAAAGGGGCCAGGGGCCAGAGTATCTGAGCAGCACTATCACATGTGGCCAGAGTGTTCTCAGCAGGAAGACTTTGAGCAGGGAGGTACTTGCTACCTTCGCTGGGAATGGAACATGTCATATTTATTTTAGGATGTAGGACAGAAATCTGTAAATTCCATCGTCTTTGTCTTTAGTCCCCTGTACTTATTCAAATTACTGGATTTTAGCAGGGGCTCAGAGACATCCCGCAGGATTTATTCTCACATTCACCCAAACCTCACTTCAGGCAAGTGGGAAGAAATTCCGAGTACCAGTGATGAGGTGGGTCCTTTATACAGTTCCGCCATGGTGACACCAGTCTCAGGGCTTCCTGCCCTCCCTGCCCTGCCACGGCCCCAACGCCACACACTGGAAAAATGCCCCAGCTCGGTTTGTGTTACCTTCATTGCAATGTCCCCAAGGATGGGTGTGCAGGGTGAAGCTGGGGGAGGAACAGGGTCTGTTCACATGGGGAAGAGAGACAGGAACAGGGACTGCTTTCCGTGCCTCCATGCCTGCAGAGTCACAGCCTGTGGTCACACAGGCTGCAGCTGGCAAGCTCAAAGTTCCATTTCCAAAGGGTTTGGAAACCACTCTGCTTTTTTAAAAAAATTGGTTTCGGAAAAGAAAAGCTGGGCTTGAGTCCTTATCTGGAAATGCCTGCAGGATGCAAATATTTGAAAGCAGCATTGCTAAACCAGAATGGCTTTTAAATCATAACAAATCATATCTTGCATTTCTGCAATGCCTTTCATCCTATGTTCTCTTCACAAACATAAACACATGAAGTTCAACAACACATCTGGCAAAGCGTTGTGCTGTGTGGGATCTTCCACATCCCAGTTTGGTAGATGAGCAGACATGTGGGGTCAGTGGTGACTGCCTGCCCCACATCAGACAGGATATCTGCAGCCAGGGTTGGACCATGGCCAAGATCTCAGCTCAAGTAGGGAGAAATCTTTCCCTGGTAGCCCTGGGGATTTATTTGTCAAGAGACTTAGTCACAGATCCAGAAAATAAAATCTTGAAGACTGCAGGGGACAAAACAAACTCAACTTTTCCAGCTATCTTTTTTGAGCTTTTCTGTGTCCATCCAACGCATTGGCAATGTGGAGATGCCACTCCATTTAGGTTTCTGTCTCCTGCATGCCCGGTTGGTATTCTGCTGGAAACCGATTATCAAGAGACACATTTACTGTGTGGCAAATCAGAATTTGTTATTATCACCACCCCATTAATTTCCACACACATCTGCTAGAGCACTTGTTTCTGCCTGTGTCTCACATTTATCTTCATCTAATCCACTTTTTACTGCCCTTGTCTTAGTGCCAGCAACTATCATGAGGCGCTGTAAACACTTGTTAGTTAACCATTTACAATCGCCAGCTCTTCAAACTCCACATTACACTAGTTGTTGGAGTTTAGTGAGTTTAAGATCTGCCATACAATTATTATTTTGCTACATTATGAAATAAATCATAAGTAAGCATTCTGACATGGTCCCAGCCCCCAGGGGCAGGAGGGGAGAGGAAGTTTGGGATTTTCAAAGAGGTTCAGGACCTGAGGAGCCCAGTTCCTCCTGGATATTGGTGGGGCTGAGCTGAGCTCAGTCTGTGCCAGCTTCTTCTAGAAAGCTCAGCCTAAATCCTTTGATAAGCAAATAAGTCAAGAGGTTTTGCACGTCCTAAGCCTTCTTCAGGTCCAGCACCAGCCTAAACCTGCCCTGGCAGATCCCACCCCACTGGCTCCTGCCACCCTTCCGATGCAGCAGGAAGGAGGAGTGGTGCCAGCTGGTAGGAAACCTCAGACTCAGCAGCCTTTCATATGCTGTCTTTCAGCCACTGTCCAAATAGGACACGTTCCCAGTGAAGGGGGAATGTTTCTGAAAAGACAACACAGCCTGCTCTCAGAAATGCTGGCTTCATATCTGCACCTACTTCCTACAGGACACCTCAGGTTAAAATGACTTCTGCTAAATCAAAAAAAATTTTTCCCATACTGCTTGAAAACCTCTTCCTCTGTCAAATGCAATTATTTACCACTAATTAAAGGGCTGCAGCCAGGCTCAGCAGGAAGTCTGAGGAGTCCAGTTCATAACTGAAAACTCTTCATTTCTGCTCAGCATTCAGGTACCCAAAGGGCAGGAAACCCAAGCTGAGTCCCTTCATGGCACTGCCTCCCATTAGCCTTCTCCTCTTTGGAGACAGAAGCAAAGCCTGGGCTCCATCAGCTCTGGAGGCTGTGGTGGTGCCAGACAGGAGTGGGCAGTAGGAGTCAGCACACCCGTGGTGGCCTCTCCTCAGCATGGTGAACACCAGCAGATGTTAGCCAAAGGTTTCTTCTGGCCCAATTCTGTATCTGTCAATGAGCTAAACAAAATGCAAAAGAGGTCTTGATATCATCGCCCAGCACCCAATGATTGCCTTGGTGTGCTATGATCCATCCTGTTTGGATTTACTGTGCCCTGTTGGAGTTACATTTCCTCTTTCTACCTTTCTCTGAAATATATATACAATAAGCAAACGTTGGCAGGATAAAAATATTCCCCCAGAACCCGCCAGGCAACTGCACAAAGCCTGGATGCAGGGAGTTTTGTTGCACTAAAGGCCTTATCAGCACATGCTGGCACTGCCTGGACCTGTAGCATTCCCCAGCTTCTCTGTGGAGCAAGGAGGCACCAGACAGAGGAATCACTGCATTTTCATCTGTACAGTCACCTTCAGCAGTGCAAATAACAAGTATGTTCCTGTACCAGATCTCATCTGCCCCAATAGTCCCTCTGCACCTGATCCCCTGTGCCTTGGTCCCTCATGCCTACTCGCCCCTCTGTGACTGTATGGATTACACGCAGCTGACCCAAAGAGAGCAGCATGTTGTAAAGGGCGTGTGTTATCACAAACTGACAGAAGCACCCACCTTCTTTCCTGTTCAGGCACTGCAACATCCCATTAACTTTAGCAGTAGGAGATTACTTCTTGTGTTAATGTTGAATTCCCCTGACTTAAATCTCTACCCATTGGATCTTGTTATCCCCTTGTCTGTAAGTTCATACCACCCCATCATTCCCTTATCAGATAGATTTTTCTGTCTGCAAGAACATAAGGCTGCTAAGATTCCTCCTAGGTGAGAACAACAGCCTTTCGTCCTCAAGTCATACCTGGGAAGGCTTGGTCTCCAGTCTGAGGGTCACCTGGACTGTTTTCCTGCGGACTCTCCCCATTATTTCCTCATTCTTCATGCAGCATGGCCCCCAGAACTGGGCATCTCTCTCCAGAGTGGTCTTGTGCACGCTGCACAGACAAACAGCAACGAGACTGCTTTTGTTTGATGCTCCTCTTCTTGGGCAACATTGCCCTGGGACACTGTGTTGAGGGGGCTATTCGTGGTCACTCTCACAGCCTGCCTGGGACAGGTTCTCCTGTCTTACAGGTACTCCCTATATTTTCCAAACTGCAATGTGCCTCTATTTTAGAAATATTTAAACATGTTTTGGATGGTGATTATTAACCAGACATTATACTTTCTCAGTAACCTGTCATTATCACTGCAGTTTCATCTCCTAATTTTCCCACAATGCATTTTACTTTGTAGCACAAGTTAATTGTAGCACTTAATGATTTAAATACTAGACGAAATTTTGCTAGCTACAATTCTTTAATGTTTCTCTTTTAGCACAGGTCTTCTTGACTATAGTCAAATATGGGTCTCTTCCTCTTGAAATCTTTCTGATGGTGGCTTGGACTACAATGATGGCTGTCAGAATCATGTTCCAGACTCTTGAAGTGTAGAAGACAAGAATACTGTTGATCTCCATGCCAAAAGTAAATCCCAGGAGCTTATTTAGAAGCAATTTAGCTTCTAAAGTTAAAGTTTAATTACTAAAGAATCTGAACACTTACCAGGTTAATTAGACTGGATCAGCAAAATCTCATTCAGATGTAGTGGTTTCCTCATTTCCATTTAGATATGGATCTCTTTTGGCTTCTGCTGTGAACCTTCATATCCAAGTCAGCAAAAATGCCTGCAGCCTTTTTTCTCTTCTCACTTACTGTTTTTTTTTACCTCTCTTTCCAATTTTTGTCATTTTATAATGGTATTCTGCTTCACTCCAAATGTGTTGCTCTATCTGAAACTCACTGAAGCTGATGAAAGTCCTTCCACTACTCTCAGAAGGCCCTACCTGAGGCTCATAATTTATGCATTACCTTGACTGTAAGCGTCTGAGATATGTAAAGAATATAATCTCTTTCTATCGTGTCTTCTTTTTGTTCCTTTTTTTTGTTTCAAGCACTCCATACAAGCTGCTAATGGAACAAATGACATGGAAACATAATCTGTATTCCTGCAGGTTTTGTGGCTGTGCTTGCTGCTTATTCTTTATCACCTGAAGTGATAAAGCTGTGTTGGTGATACCATAATTGAGTTTAGTGGAAGTGATTTATCAAATTGCCAACAGAGAAAGAAAACTTTGGGGGTGTGGGGGGAAACAAGCAGCAGGAGAATATGGACTTTCCAGAAACAGGAATCTTGTTTTTTATGCAAATGGTTATGTTAATGAAAATCAAGGGGGAGAAAAACCCATAGTCACAACAATTTTGCTTACAGAGCAGATGATAACTTATCTAAGGAAAAGGCTTCAAAGCTCGCCCTGAAATGTCATGTGGGTTTCATTATCTCTCTGATAAAGCTTAGTCTGTAGGATCTGTTCTTCACTCCTTGCTGCTAACTGACTAGGAATAAGTCTATAATTCTTCATTATGCAGAGAAAATGTGGAAGAATCCCATACTTGAATGCAGGAACAACAAACATACTTCTAGTGTTTCTTTCATGGAAAAAAATAATTTTTCTCAAGAATGAAATCAAAATCCTAATGGCTTCAAAAGAAAAGCCTCCCTGATTTCAACAGAGTTTGAGGAAAGCTTTTGGTTAATTCATTTTCCTATTCTTACTTTTATAAAATATTATTTAATTTATAAATTATACATTGTAGGACCACTCAAATCCCCAAACTCGGAGCTCTGTTGAGCTGAGCTCCAGATAAGCATTCATGAAGACATCAGTGAATGTCCACCCAACAGCTGCTGGAGCCTGTGAGATGGCAGAGCCCTGCAGCCATCCTCAGCAGCCTCAGGCCTGGTGGCTCCCCCTCCACCAGGGCCAAGGAAAAAGTCATGTCTTCAACAACGGCTGCTGCAGGGACCGTGACCTCCAACACATCCTGAGGGTGACACCAACGGGCAGAGGGAGCAGCTGCCCAGATGTCCTGCACCTGCGGCCACCTCAGCAGGTTAATCAGTGAGCAAATGAGTTTAAAATTAAGCTGGGGTTTCAAAGTGTTGCTGAATGGCTTAGAAGAAAGTGCTGACACCTGGCAACAACAGTTGAGAATATGAGTTTGAGAGCTCATACAGTTTCGGGACACTGGTGTCTGTGGAAGCTGCTTACCTTTGGAGATCACCACCTTCCTCACCAAGCCCAAAACAAATTCATTACCACAAGAGGTTCGATTTTATTCAGTTGGGAAGTCATTGCTTTGGAGAAATTCTCCCTTTTATTTAATTATTGTTTTGTTTTCCTCTCTAAAGGTAGTGGAACTGTGAAACAGCCCTATCAGGAATTCCTAATTTTGATAAATTAATTGTCTCCCTGCAGAGTGATTGATTACAGGAGATGCTGAGAAACACATTTGCATGTTTCAGAGTGCCTCAAATTAATTAATTATTCCACTTGAGTTACAAGTTAGTGAGCAGGATGAAGCAAATGCCTTTGGAATAACTGTTTGCAGTGCCCTTGTTTTTAAATAGGCAGCTGACAGTTTACCATTCCTTCCTTTTCACTTGCTTGTTTTATTTAAACTAAAGGGTTTATGAAACTTGAAGCTTAACAAAGTTTTAAAGGATTGTTAAAATAAAGTTTCTCAGGGAGGAGAACCTCAATGCATCCCTTCTGGTTTAGTGCCAGGGCCAGTAAGAGATGCCCAGAGCCTGGAGAAGGATCACAGGTCATCAGGAGAGCACCTGAAGGGCAGCACAAAGGTATTCCTGCCACCCCAGCAAGTAAGTCATCTTCATCAGGGGGCCCAGCTCAAATACCTCTGTTCAAACACACAGCACGGGGAATAAATGAGAAGTTAGAGTTGTATGCCTGCCTGCAGAGCTATGGCCTTATCAGCATCATGGAGACATGGCTCCTGTGACTGGGGTGTTGCAATGGAAGGATACAGGCTCTTCAGGAGGGACAGGCAGGGGACATGAAGGAGTTGGTGTTGCTCTCTATGCCAGTGACCAGCTGGAGGGAATGGAGCTCCACCTGGGGATGGATGAAGAGCTGACCAAGAAATTATGGGTAAGGAATAAAGGGAGGGCAGGGACAGGTGACAGTACGGTGGAGGTCTGCTACAGGCCACCTGAGCTGGAAGACCCAGAGGATGTGTCCCTCTATGGACAGATAGGAGCAGCCTCATGTTCACAAGAACTGGTCCTCATGGGGGACTCTGACCACCCTGATATCTGTTGGAGAGAAAACACAGCAGGGTATGAGCAATTCAGAAGGTTCCTGAATGCACTGATGATAACTTCCTCCTCCAAGTGACAGAGCACCCAGTGAGGACAGGTGTTGGACCTGGTTCTCACCAGCAAGGAGAGGCTGGTGGGAAATGTGAAGGGCAGCCTGGGCTGCAGTGACCATGAAATGGTGGAGCTCAAGATCCCCAAGTGAGGAGGGGATGTAACACTCCTGCAATCCTGGACTTTAGCAGTGAAGATTTTGGCAGTTCAGGGATCTGCTTGATAAAGTACCATGTGATAAGGCACTGTAGGGCAGAGGAGCCCAAGAAGGCTGGTTGATATTCAAGAATCACCTCCTTCAACCTCAGGAGCAGTGCATTCCCACAAGGAGGAAGTCAGGCAGAAACACCAGAGAGGGACCTGTGTGGGTGAACAAGGAGCTCCTGGACAAACTCAAACACAGAAAGGAAGCCTACAGCGGCTGGAAATAAGAACAGGTAGCCTGTGAAGAATATGGAGAAATTGTTCAAGCAGTTTAAGCAGATCGAGTTAGGAAAGTTAGAGCTCTGACACAATTAAACCTGGCCAGAGACATCAAGGGTAACAAGCAAAGCTACTATAGGCACATCAGTGAAAAAAGGAGAACTCAGAGAAATGTAGGCCCTCTCAGGAAGGCTACGGGCTACTTTGTTACCTGGGACATGGAGAAGAAGACTGAGGTACTCCACAACTTTTTTGTCTCAGTCTTCACTGGAAAGTGCTCCCACCATACCACTCAAGTTGCAGAAGGCCAAGCCAGGGACTGGGAGAACGAAGAATTGCTCATTGTTGCTCACCTGAAGGTGCACAAATCCATGGGACCTAACGAGATACGTCCTTGGGTCCTGAAAGAACTGTCCAGGGAAGTGGCTAAGCCATTATCCATCATATTTGAGAAGTCATGGCAGTCTGGGGAAGTCCCCACTGACTGGAAAAGGGAAAATAAAGCTTCCAATTTTGAAAAGGGAAAATATAACTTCCAATTTTAAAAATGGAAATAAGAGAAACCTGGGGAAATACTGACCAGTCAGTCTCGCCTTGGTGTCCAGCAAGATCATGGATCAGAGCCTCCTGGAAACTATACTAAGGCACATGTAAAATAAGGAAGTAGTTGGTGACAGCCAACATGGCTTCACTATTAGCAAATCATACATAACAAATATTGTGGCCTGCTATGATGGGATTACAGCACTGGGGTACAAGGGAAAAACAACTGATATCATCTACCTGGACGTGTGAAAAACATTTGACACTGTCCCACATGACATCCTTGTCTCTAAACTGGAGACACATGGATTTGATGGATAGATGACTGGGTGGATAAGAAATTGGGTGGATGGTCATACTCCAGGAGTTGTGGTCAATGGCTCTGTGTCCAAGTGGAGGACAGTGACTAGCGGTGTTCCTCAGGAGTCAATACTGGGACCGGTGCTGTTTAGCAACTTTGTCATTGACAAGGACAGTGGGATCGAATAAACCCTCAGCAAGTTTGCTGGTGACACCAAACTCTATGGTGTGATCAACACACTGGAGGGAAGGGATGGCACCCAGAGGGACCTGGGCAAGTTGAGAGGTAGGACCATGTGAACCTAAGAGAGTTCAACAAGGCCAAGTGCCAAGGTCCTGCACCTGGGCTGGGGTAAGCCAAGCACAAATACAGGCTGGGCAGAGAATGGATTGAGAACAGCCCTGAGGAGAAGGATTTAGAGGTGCTCGTGGATGAAAATCTGGACGTGACTCGGCAATGTGCACTCACAGCCCAGAAAGCCAGCTGCGTCCTGGGCTGCATCAAAACCAGTGTGGCCAGCAGGGTGAGGGAGGGGATTCTGCCCCACTGCTCCACTCTGGTGAGATCCCACCTGGAGTGCTGCATCCACCTCTAGGGGCCCAGCATAAGAAGGGTGTGGACCTGTTGACATGAGTCCAGAGAACAGCCACAGAGATGATTACAGGGCCTGTGAAGACAGGCTGAGAGAGATTGGGTTTGCTCAGCCTTGAGAAGAGAAGCCTCCAGGGAGACTGTATAAAAGCCTTCCAGTACCTAAAGGGAGCCTACAGGAAAGGTGGAGAGGGACTTCTTACAAGGGCATGTAATAATAGGACAATGGATAATGGCTTTAAACTGAAGGACAGCAGGTGTAGATCAGATATTAGGAAGAAGTTCTTTACTGTGGAGTCGGTAAGGCACTGGAACAGCCTGCTCAGAGAAACTGTGGATGCCCCATTCCTGGAAGTGTTCAAGGCCAGGTTGGATGGGGTTCTGAGCAACCTGTTCTAGAGGAAGGTGTCCCTGCCCACGACGGAGGGAGGGGGGGGAGGGGGGGGTGGAATGAGATCATCTTTAATGTCCCTTCCAACCTGAACCATTCTATGATTTTATGATTTTTCATATGAAAGAGAATGTAATCAGTTTTTCTATTAGATAAAAAACATGTGGATAAAGCTCCTATTTTTAAAATACATTCACTGGCATATCTTTATCTCTGCTGCACAACTGGTGTTTTCTAAACCTTCTCTTTCCCATTATACTGTGCGTTTTTAGTTCCTGCTTTTTCTGTCAAGATATCTCTAAGGCAGGCCTGTAAAATTGCTGTGGCAACATTTTGACTCATATTTACTTCTCTTGTTTTGTTGACAGAGGTGGCTTCCTTCCTTACAAGTCATTCCAGAAGCCAGGGCTCATTACCATGGGACCAGCATGGATCTTCCCATCTTCCCTAGACCTTCCATGGGGCTACCTTGAGAAGACTGCACCAGAGTTCCCTGTGCTTTCCCTCTCAGAAAAGCCACCGAGATGCTCAGACGCACTGAGGGTGCAGTGCATGAGGTACCTCTGGTCTGTCATAGTTGATGCTGCATTCAGGCCCATTTGGCCACGTGAATCCGTGATGAAGCACTGATGAGCAGCTTTGGTAACTCTCCCTCAGTCCCTTCATGTGCCCTGATTGTTTGCTCTGCAGTTCCCATGCCAGGGTAATGCCTCCTGGCCAGAATTGTAATGCAGCCATGCAGATTTGTTAAATGCTTGTGGGGTGAGGATGTCTCTACATGTCCAGTGTCTGAGAGACTGCACGATCCTGTCTGATGAAAGATGATGAAAGAGACATGGTGAACAGAGGAGAAGGAGCATGGAGGGGGTGATAAGTAGAACTGTGATGAGGTCTCCAAAACCCCAGTAAAAAAGAAGGCATGAAGGAATAATCCCACAGCCAGTTCAGCCAAGTTCTGCAGCAAATTCACAGAGAAAATAAGGAAGGGACTGTATCTGCAGGATTGTGGTGGCTGCCAAAAGTCTTTCCTGTTGATTCTCGAATTTCTGTTTCATGATTAAAGTGTCAAGAGGCCTCAGGCAAGTTTAAGACAGTGATATGCAAAGAGACTCCATTGCTGCATGGAGAATGAGAAAGTCTTTCTCTAAAAAAGCAAATTCTGAAGAAGAGTTTGGGATGAGAAGTCAAAAGGCTTCAAATCCCTGACGTCTGTGGGCTTCAGGCAGTGGACTGCTCCCTTCAGCTTCTTCCTCTGGGTCACTTGCGACTTTTGGAACCCATTACAAGAGTCCTGCTCCCAACCTGGGCCTTAATGCAGGTAAAGCATTGTCAGGGCAATAATCCAGATTCTCCCACAAGCTCAGCCTGAATGACTAGTATCAGTAATTCAACTGGAAGAAGCCTGTTGAGTGATTAAATCCAGTTTTTGGCAGTCACAGGCAACCATACAAAGGAAGCACCCACACCCTTTCCTTGGTTTGTCACAAACCACTTCATTAATCCATGAGAAAATCAGGATCTTTGGTGCAGAAATAAAGTGTGCAACAGCCACCCCAAAGGTACACCTCAGAAAGGTAGCAATGGGGGTCCTAATGGCCTCAGACAATGCCAGAGAAAGAAGCATGCCAGCAGAAAAAGCCCAGATGATACCTTTGGAGACAACTCATTGGTTCTTGTTTTGATTCTTGTTTCTAACCTGGCGATCATCTCAGTTCTGAGTTTGAAGACCAGAGAGATGACCAACCACTCAAGAGGTTGTTTGGTTGCTTGGTCCTACATGGAGAAGCTTTGCCTCTTGTCCACCTCCCCCTCTCCTGCTGTACCCAGTCTCTGACCTCCAGAAGGAGGAGAAACACCAAGCACAGCATCTTGTCCAAACCTTCCCTATTCCCCCTATTCAGATAAACTGAGCATGATGGGGAGACAGGACGTGCCCTGGGTCCTACAGAGGACCATCAGGAGCATGGAATTAACTAGTCTTTATCCCACCGTGGCAAAAGTCACAACCAGTGGAGCATTTTGCCAGGGAATCTGTGGCTGAGGATCTAGTTGCATTTTTGTGATAAACCCTGATTTGGAAGTTTAGGCCTTTAGCCAATGTTGAACATCTCATATTGAAACAGGAAAACTCTGGGTAGCCATACATGTTAGGAAGGGACATGGTAGGTAGGTACGTAGGTAGGTAGGTAGGATGCTTATTGTCTGCAAAATTATTTTTTCAGGCAAACAGAATAAAATCAGGGTTTGGGAAAACAAAAAGTGAAAATGAGGACACCTATAAAAGTCCCTCAGATACGCAGTCATTTCCCTACATGATGTCATGTTCTTCTATTTTTGAGTTGCTACCACAGCAACAATTTAATGTCACAAACAGCAAACAGTGGTTTCAGGAGAGAGAGATATGAAGCAGGAGCAGATGACCTCTTTAAAGTTAATAATAATAATCCTCTTTTCCCGCAAAAACCTTTGGTGACAAAAAGCTAGAAGAAAAGTAGAAAAATGAAGTGATATACAAGTCCCAGAACTGTCACTGAAAACTGTGGTTTGTTTTAAAGCCTTCAAACAAGACATAAGTGGGTCTTTTAGCCTGTAGCTATTGCTGCACCAAAAAAAGAGTCAAAAGAAAATAAAAAAGATTCTTCTTCCTACTCTGGACTTCTGACCAGAACATGGTCTTGAGCACCACATCAGTGCAGTTCCCACAGAAGACAAGGTCAGAGTTTGACCCTTCACTTTATTTTTAAACACACTTTTTTGCATCTGAACATGTAAGTAGTGGTAGTTCAAGGGAAAAATAAAAAGGTCCAGATGCTTGATGAAATATCAGCAAGGAATCAGTTGATTCAGCTTCCAGTTGATGCATTTATTGTCCCTATTGCTGTGGTAGGCCATCACAGTTTACTTTCAGAGGGACAAGCATACCCCAGTAGATACGTTATTCTCATTAGGGTGAAAAACATGTCTCAGAAAATGCAGAATTGAAAAAAAAAAAACAAACCAACAAAACAGATCATAAATTAGGGCAAATTTATGATCTGCCTTGAGTCAAGAGAATACAGAAGATAAATCAGGGAGAATTGAAGGATGCTACGTGCAGTTCTGAAGGTGGGCGAAAGAAGATTTTTCATTGAAGTGCCTTGAAAGAAAAGAAGACTTTGGAAAAAAAAAGGTCTTAAACATCAAAACATAAAGGACACCAATCAGGCTTAGTGAGTTAGTCTTTGAAATGCAGTACCAACTTCTAAGTCAGCAAAACATGTGCAGATTTAAGTAAAACAGCACAATGTTCTCCCATACTTATGAAGTTATTTTCACAAATGAGACTGCATGCCTCTATTAAGAAAATTCTTTTTTCTGCAGCCTGCATGTCCAAAAATAAACCTGTACAGCAGAAAATCCTCATGTTGAGAGAAACTGAGAGGACTGCCAGAGCTGCCTATTTAAAATCTCTCCCAAAGTTGGACACATCCACTTGCTTACACATGGTAGTGCATATCTAATCGCTGCAGTTAACAACCCAGCTGCAGGGTGTAATTCAGGCACGTTTATAGCCCAGACTCAGTGCATCAGGTTGGACATGGAAGCACCTTCCCACCATTGCTTTCACCTACTGTTGGGAGGATATTTTAGCACTAAGATGGTGAAGCTCAGTGAGAGGAGCCAGGGGAGAGCAGTTGCAGCGCAGGATTTCTTGTGTAGCTGGTGAGTTTAAAGCACCCAAACAGGAGATGCACTTAAACCCACACCCATCCAGGCACACACATCATCTGTGTATTGCCTTCCATGAGACATAAGGTTTCATTTCCAGCTTGCAAGAGATGGTGGCAGACAACCTGGAGAACAACAGGGCAGCTGAAGTGGTGATGAAGTGTGTTTTCCAAGGTGCTGCAATGCAGCAGCGGAAAGAAAACCACAGTGAACTTTGTAAAAGGAACTGGACACAGATATTGTAACAGAAGTTGTTATGTTATCACATAAATGCAGTTTCTGAGGGACTTCCTCACTGCAGCAGGGACGTTTGTCAGCAGCCCTGTGTTGCATATGAGGTGAGAGTGGCACTTTCTTGAGCCACCCCATGTGATGGGACAAGCATGGCCACCTTCCCCTTCTGGCATGATTTCTCAAGGAAAAACTTCCACAAATCCAAGGGAGCAAGACAGGGAGGCTCATTCTCTATTAGAAAAAAAGAAAAAAAAAAAAAAAGAAATTGGTTCTTGTCTCACTAAGGAAACCTGAAAAATGGAGAGACAGAAGGAAGATATTTACCTATTAAAAATAAATGATTCATACATGAATTTTTGAGACTGGCACCATATGGCTGGAAAACATCTCAAGGAAAAAAATTAATCCTCCTGAGACCAAATTTCTGTTTGATAGGAACTTGAGCAAGGGTGTGTTCACTGGGGGCCTTTAAACACTCCTTGTTAAAGTAGATGCTAGCTGCTCACCTGTGGTACCGACACACGGCTCTTCCTTTCATCAGTGGCTCGTGTTAGTTTGGAGGTGTCGGGTTTGTAGCACTTCCAGGACTATAAAAAAATGTCACTTGTGGGTTCTCTCCCTATACACTGCTCTTTCAAGCAAAGACTAGACAGCATGCAAACCACATGCTAAATAATATTTAAATACATGTCATCTTAAGCACCCCTGTGGTTAGGAGGCAGCTCTGTGTCCGGGTGGCATCCCTGAGGTGCTTTGGGAAGAAAGAGGGAAGGAAAGGCTGCAGGCACTGTGCTGCTGGCACTGCTGGGACATGGGGGAAGGGCCAGGGGGTGCAGCCCCCACACCTGCACTGCCCAGACCTACAATTTCTGCCAGCCCTGAGCCCAAGTTTCCTGTCTGGGAGACCTATTACATCACTTTAGACTCCAGGCCAAGACCGAAACAAACATACTGGACAGACTGGGAGGGGGTGGGGGAGCAGAATGAGGCCAAGCTAATAGTGAGCTTGAGACTGAAATTCCCAGTGTGAGTACATACATACTGAATGAGAATACAGTAAAACATAGGCAGGTCTCATTCCAGGATTCAGGATCAGACATGGGAGAGCCCTGACCTTCTTTCTCACCTGCCCATGGGGGATCAGAATGTGCAGAGGGTCGATTTTACTCCATCCTTTGGCTTGCATTTTGGATATGAAAGGCTGCAGCAGGATGCATCAAAGGATCTCAGGAATAAAAATTCATTCTTGTGTGGGGTTTTGGCTCAGACACCCCACTGATGTTTTAGCAGGTCTAAAATGAGGTGAGGATTGAAGAAGGCAGGCACCTGGGAGACACGGGATGAGACCTATTGAGGTGAGCTGGGTTCTGCCACTCGCTCCTTGCAAAGAATTGATTAACAGCATATGATAGACAGGTCATGCATATATTTTAATTAAGTGTCATTTATTGCTTGAATCATGAGATGTCAAGGTCTTGCTCAGGCAAAGAGACTGCAGAACAACAGAGGGAAGATCATCTTTGACAGAAGGCTGTAGGACTTGTCTGGGACTAGTAATGGAGAAGAGGCTATAGCTCCTGTGAGTCAATGATGTATGAAGGACAGGGGTGAGGGAGCACCCCAGCAGCTGTAACACAGCTGATGAAGGTCTGGCAGGTGATGGAGAGACCAGATAATGTGCAGCAGCTGCTGCAGCCCCTGGAGGGGATGTACACATCCCATGCCATGCTCTTTGGCCTTCTGGCTGTCACACCTAGGGAGGCTCATGGAGCTGAGAGCAAGCTAATGATTTTTCAGACAGCGAAGCCTGGAGTGAAGGAGGGCAGTGTGAAGCTTGCTGCCCACACGAGGTGGTTATGCCCCATTTCTTTAAAAAGCAAAGATAGATGAGAGGTCTTAGCCCAGGTCAAGCTACCCTAATAGGGTCTGTCAGGGATGGTAATTAATCAGCAATTGGCACAAACACACACATACACACACACATACACACACACACACACTTTCTTGGAGGAGGAAGAGGAAGGGGAGAGCATTCCTGTGGACTCAGATCCAGCCCTCTTTTATGTTCTCTCTCCTTGTATGCAGGACTTGCAGCCATGCCACATCTCCTGCCCCTGCCCCAAACCCCAAAGAAGCTGTGCTCCCCCATGCAGGCCATGCTCACCAGCCTTTGTTTCACAGATTTTTGCACAAGGTTGCATCCTTTGGCTGCTTTCCCTGCCCCCACCCTGCTGCTGCTTTTTAAAGCAGTTTCTGAAAGGAGGGTCCATCCCTGAGGATGGCCAGCACATTCCCGGGAGCCCCGGGGAACTGATGTGACTGGGCTGGCAAGCTGTCATGTCCTGAGAGTACAGGCACAACCCCACAGTATACAGGGACATGCAGGGAGTTGTGGGGCCTGGATATTCTTCCTTTGTTTAATATTTTTCTGTATCATATACAAAGCTGTATATACAGCACAACAGCTGTCACGAGGGTGGACATGACCTGTCATGCGATGCTTGACTCTTTCCTGCTGCCCCAAAGCCTGATCTTGCTGTTATTTCCAGCAGTGGGACAACAGTGCCTTTTGTCTGGATTTGCTTTGAGCAGCTGGGCCTCCGAAATATGAATGCTTACATTTTCCCCCTTTCCTTCTCCTTCTCCCATTCTCAACAGGGTCAGCTGGAGTTCTTGCATATTAGATTGAGCCTCTGGAAGTCAAGCATTTGTGACTTTCTTGTGTGACCACCTCATTCCTCCCTCCGTACCGAAGCACCTTTGCTTTGTCATCACTGAGCTGCCAGCAGGACTGGACTCTCTGAGACAATGACTGAAGGTTAGGAAGTAACGCCTGCAAGTAATATCACTGTTTTCTTCTACGCATAGTGATCAGGTAGCTGTCACCATCTCTCTCTGTCCCTGTGGCAGGTGACTGAGGCATCTGTGTCCCCAGTGCCATCAAGCCCTGCCAGTGTCTGTATTTGCCACTGAGAGTCCCTCAGGTGACACTTTACATTTTCTTCTGCTTCTGTCAGCAAAAATAATGTTGCTTTTGTTGTTCCTTCTCTTCACTCAGTTCTGCCTTCCTGCCAATGTGTTTGCTGCACAGGACTCCCCCTGCTCTCCCAAATGTCAGTACAGATCCAGCTGCCAGCAACCCCCATCACTGCAGAACCTGTAACAGGCCTTTTGCACTTATCTGGATTATTAGAAGCTATTAGTTAAGTATATGAATGTACTGGGCTATGCAGAAAGATAATTTTCTGTTTGCCTTTACTTTCCTGCAGCAAGCCTTCCCTTACAGCAGTCAGATGCCAGACTCCTACCCATGCACTTAATTTTTGGTATGGATGCCTAGAAAGAGAGAAGCTAGATTGGAAACCCTTCTTCACTGCTGCATCTGGTAAACATTATCAGCCAGGGGTCTGCAAGCTTTGATTCAGGTCAGCTGGCATCAAAGGAGGCTTGGGAGTGTTTGCTTTCAATTCCAAGGTTGAACAAAATAATCTGTTCTAAAGCTCAGGCCTCTGCCTGCCCTTCATCAGGGGTCAATTTGTGCAGGGAGAACAGGAGAGAGGAGAAATGGTGTGCTGAGCAAAAGTCTCTGCTTTGTTCTGCTGTGTTAGGGCTGGTGTCAGCAGACCTCGGAAAGAGGGAGGTAACTGTGCTGCCACTTGTTCAAATATTTTGAATAATAAAGGTGTTAGTTTAATAAATGTCCTGGACGAGGAAGAGTTGCCCAGCAATAATAGTTCAGTGTTTTCCCTTTTGAGCCTGGAGAAGCTGCAGCCAACAGTCAGTGGTCTGAGAGGGAGGGTAAAGGCAGGATGGGGATCAAGATTTAGTTTTTCTGAGAGGGCTCTTTTGGCTTTGCTTTCAGACATGACAATCACTACTGCAAGTTGTTCCTTGACTGATCTCTCCTTAAATACAGAGTGGCAATGTGCAAAGCTGGAAATATATTTGCATTCAAGCTCAGACTCTACTTTTCCCCAGTCATTTACCTTCCCGATTAGGCAAGTTCTGCATCTGCCAATACTAATAATTTTCAGCAATTTTGTATATTCTTTCCTTCTTGTCATTTCTCTACACTGTAATTTTTTGTTGTGCAAAAGGAATTATTCATCCTGGTTTCTGAGGATCAGCTGTGCTCTCTCCCAGGCAGAGCTGAACAGGCAGTAACCCTACATCTCTGGCTGTGCGGGAGAGTAAGAAGAGTTTGGAAGGGACAGCAGACAGCAACTCCAGTGATTCAGATTTGTTTTGTTAGTGTCCTTCTGTCTCACCTGTGGAGAGCAGGGCCAACAAATCTCCTGTCTCCTGTCCTCCCAGAGGTGCAAGAAACTTGTCAGAAAAATGGTCAGAACCCAATGTCATTCATGCAGCTGTCAAGAGTAAATTATTATTATTACTACTGCTGCTACAATGCCTTGTATTTGCTCTTTTTTTTCTCTAGCCAAGTGACTATTGAAACAAAGTGAAGCAGTTTCAACAGGAAAGTGTGAGAGATGAGCACAAGGAGCCTGAGGGAAAGAGGAAGATAATCCCTATGTACCGCATCCTGGACTAATGCTGGCACTTTCTGAGGAAAGAGGGTCATCTTCTTCCTCCTGCTGTACTTTTTGAGAAAGATTTAGTAAAAGCATTTCATTCAATGCATTCCCCTCAGGCACTGCAAAAGACCCCGAGCTGGGGAACTGAGTGTGCAACAAGGCACTTCCCCAACACCAAACACAAACTCCCCTCAGAGTAACCACAGGAAGTAATAATCACTTACTCCTGGAAGAATAAAATCCACCTCCATACAGCTCATCATTTTAGAGGCCAACAGATTTCCCTGGGCTTTCTAAATGTCACCCCAAATGCTATGACCAGAGAAGACCATAATTTAAAAGTACGTTTTCAGCTTGTTGCATGAGTAGTGGTCATGCACGTCCTTCATGCCTCCTGCTGGAAATGCACTTCCTGATTTCTGTAATGAGAATGAACTTGTTGTTTGTTGTGGATATATAATCTAAGAAATTCAGTCTCTTTTCAAATCTAAAAAAAATATTCCTCAGCTCAATTTGGTCCCATGAGCAGGTTGTGATCTTTTGTAAGCTTTTGTGAGCACAAATAACCAAAATACATCACAACAAATATTGGCAAACTGTTATTTCTGCTGCTTCCTCTATTTGTCATAACCACTGACTCAGGCTTGAAGACTTCATGGCAAGACAAGCTGAAGACCTCACCCCAGCCTGCCCATTCATACCACCTCAACACACAGTAAAAAAAAATAAAAGCTTTTTTAAGCTCTTTTTATTTATTCCCCTAGTTGCTGCTCTGATCCAGTGACACCGCCCCATGCCCAGGGACAGGGGAGCTCTGTCCTGTAGCACTACTGAAGAATTTGATGTTTCATCAGATCACAGCCTACTTGTTAATTCAGTTAAATCACAGGAAAAAGTGTTTTGGCTGAGGTGAAAGGGTCAGGAATAAATAATACATCTTGCTTCAAAGTGTTATTTCTACTAAAATGCAGCACATTTCAGGATACAATGGTTTGATGAATAAGTCTTTCATCACTGACCTAGCAAGCACATGAAATGGCCAGACATGTGCCAGGGCTGAAGATTTATGGCTTTACCAACTGCTTTACCCTTGTGCCTGCTCCACCATTCATTCCTCCCCTATAAGCACCTTCCCCATTGCTGTCCCCTGAAGCTGGAGAGCCCTTTGGCAGTTCCAGCCTCATCAAACCCTCCCTTAGACCCTGCTCCTGTTGGCTGCCTGTTACCCTGCACAGCAGCCCTGCAGGAGGTACTGGCAGCGTGGTTTCAGTGTGCTCTGCCAGGGCAGCTCTTCCACCCTTGGCTCACCCGGCCCGTCACCTCTTCTGCCTGCAGATCCATGTATCCCTCTGGTCTTCGGTGTCAAGAAGCTGGAAAGATGAATATGCAGCAAAACAAAGCTTTTCTTTTTTTAAAATTATGTCACAGGGATTGGTTGGGCTTGTTAGTGATTTACTCTACCTTTGGGTAGAGAGTCGTGACTTAGCGCCGGTGTCATCACAATGCTACAAACTTCTGTGCAGGTGGAGGCTCTATCAGCTTGGAGTTCTTCACATCCACATGGCCTTCTCTACTAGGTGTGTGGGAATTGGGTCACATCAGTCTAGCTGAACCCATGCCAGAGGGATGTCCTGATTTAATTGCTACAGATGGAATTACAGCACTACCAAAACTGTGTAGGTAAACCCTTGTGTATCACATGAACATGCAGCAGGGCCCTTTCTGCTGAACGAGGATGCTCAGTGTAGTCTATTACTTTACTACACGATAACCCATGAGTGATGCTTGGGCAGTTACCATTCATCAGCGCGTGACCTGGTATTTGCCTACAGAAATCTTTACTACAGCAATTTTCTTTCCTAGAAGTGGCTCTTTCCATTTTCCTTCCAGCTTTCAGTCATTGTCCCTTTCTGGCCTCAGACACTCAAGCTCTCCAAAAAAGCGATTGCATATACTGCAGGTTTGCCTTGATTTCCATTGCACCAGTCTAAATTCCATCCTACAGCTCTGAGTAGTGGTACAGTCACAGCTTTAGATGCAGCTGGGCTGATTTCAAGGAGCAGATTTTATTCTTTTGCTAAGGATCTGAGAAGCTACAGGAGGTAACCTTCATTCAGAGCCATCTGAAACAATAATTACCAGAGCACACCTGAGGGTGAGGACCTGTTAACATTCACTGTTCTGTTTTCCAGACACACAGCTCGTTCCATTTCCTGATGGAAAATATTTCTGGGGGTGGATGCCCCATCCTTCCCAGCATTAAAGCACAAGAGAGAAGATGCAGAGATCCTTGAGAATACTGGAACCTGTAGCAGAAGTTACAGAAATAATCTCTCCTAATATGGGAAGCCTTTTATTTTATTAGTAAGTAACTTTCCAACACAGACACACAGATTTGAAGGGGGTGGGAGGGGAAGGAAATGCCTGCAGGATTTAGATGGCAGGGATCCATGGCTTGCTCCAGCTGATGAGTGGGAGACACTACATGAAAATAAACACGTGGTCTTTCTCTGGGTGCCGTTGGCAGGAACAGCAAGAGCCGGATGCAAAAGAACGGGGGGCTGGTTTGATCCTTCTGTTGTTCCAACTGGATGCCAGGGGAGAGTCTTCAGCATGGTGGGGAAACCGTGCATGGCCTGCACCAGAACAGGCAGGAAGATAGCTGGTGTCTGAAGCCCTTGTACCCACCACTTCGTCACACAGCCCGCACAGGTTAGTGGACAAATGTGCTCATTTCACAAGGATGTCATCTGGTCTTCAATCCTCCCCATTATTAATCACAGACACAACAGTGCTACCTGGCACAGGTGTTTGGTTTTCACTTGGTTTTTTTTTTTTTTTCCATTAGAGAGGGACAGCCCTAAACAGGGCTCACAAACACACTAGCAACACATGACTGTGAATAACCTTTAACTGTGCTGTGCCTGGCTGTGGCATTACAAGTCAAAAGGAACACAGGGCTTGAAGAGTACAAGCGAGTCACTGTAGCTAGAAGAAAGGCTACAGACAGTCAGCATTTCAACGCTGGAGCTACACGGTTATCTCTTGAATAGCCCAGTTTAGGGATAGGGATAAAACTCAGGTTAGAATAACATTGTTTAAGAATGGGACAAAGCCTAAAGCCCCAGTTGGCATTGGACTGCCAAAGCAATGGATAGGCTGAAAAAAAATTATCCCCTGAGAACCTTTTTCCCTGGGCTCTAGGTAAGCTGAGGTGAGAGTCTGAGAGTAAGGTTTGGGACAGAAACAGGGAGAAAGTTGGGATGGGAGCTCTTTTGGCATGGGGCTGCCAAGGGGATTCCAAAGTAAAGAGAAGGCAAGAAAAATGTTTCTTCCCTACACCTTTTTGCATTTAAATGATGGTCTAGGGCTCATTCCACATTTAGTGTTAGGATTGAGGTATGGGTTTCCTGAAAGCTTGTTCCTCTGACATCTTTGTCAGGACCACAGCAGGTTATCCCTAGCTACAGTTAACTCAAGGTCAGGCTTTTGCTTTAGGAGGGAGAGATGCCCTGAAGCTTCAGTAGATGTTGCATTTGCCACAGGCTGCCAGGAGAAGCAGCAGTCTCCTAGAAGGTCTTTCCTTTGACAATTGCTTGATTTGGGCTTTGGTTCCTCCCATGGTCCATCCCATGCACAGCCTTAGAGCCAAGTTCAGTGTTGGGAAAGGGAAAAAGCCTACAGCAACAGTTTGCATGGCACTGGTGAGGGACTTCTGAAGGGAAGTGCAGGCCACAGAAATATTTCACCTCTGATTGCTTTTTCACCTGGACCATTGCTCTGTGTGCTTGACTGAGGACCAGCTGCCTCAGGCTTTAGGGCTAAGGATTGGAAGAGGGACAAAGCCTAGAGCTCCAGATGGCAAAGGTCTGCAAAGGGTTTGGAAAAGGCTAGAATGAACAGTAAAAGATTTAACCCCCTGCTACATTTTTCATCTCAGCCAGGGCTCAGTATTCTTACCTGTGAAGCAGCCCACACCTGGGCTTAGGGTTACAGTGGGAGCACTTAGAGGTCCTATAGCTCCAGCTGGCATGGGGTTGTTAACACACTGCCAAAGGCAAAGGAGAGGCTGCAAAGAGCTCTCTCCCGTCACAGGATTTTGTCTTGGCCACGGCTTAGTCTCTTTGGCAAATGCTCAGCTCTCACAGAAGGTTTAGGGTTAGGGTTAGGGGAACGTCAAAGCTTAGAATTGCATGTGATGCGGAGCTGCCAAGGACCTCCCTCAGAGGGAGGGACTGGATTCATTAGGATCTTGTCTCTGAAAATTTCATTATTGGTGTGGCTTGTGATAACCCAGCCAAAGCCAATGTTTAGGGTTAGGAGAGGGAAAACCCTCGAACTCCAGCTGTGTTGTGGCTGACAAGGGAGAAGGTAAAAATATTTCTCCTCTGATAGCTCTTTGATTTCTACTACAGCTTGTGGTCCTTGGAAAAGAGTTTAGTCTGTGCCTAGGGTTAGGGCTAGGGTTGGGAAAGGAACAAAGTTTAGAGCTCCCATTTGCCTAGGAAGCCTGGGGTTGCCAAAGGAAAGAACAAGCTGCACAAAGAGTTCTCTGGGAACCTCTTCATCTGGGCCCATTGCTTAGGGTCTTTGGTCAAGCCTCACTCAAGTCCATTTGTCAAAAGATGTTAGGAGATTTTTTTTCTCTCTATGTAAGTGCGAATTTGGTCATGCCCATTAGTTGTATTTTCCTCCTCAGGGTTAAAATAAAATCTTATTTTATAATGTTACCTAGAAGTCCTTTGAAATAAAACTCCCAACCAAATCTCACAAACTTGGCTGTACCAAATGATTGCTCACAGTGCTCAAAAGGAGGAAAATATCATTGGTATGAGGTAAACGTCATAAATAACTCCATGAGACTGACTCTTCTCAGTTGTGCAAGCCAGAGGATATGATCTACAGACAATTCATAACTTTCTTGAAGTGGATAGAAGTCTATCAGAACTTGCTCAAAAGCAGATTCTGGTCATAACTTCATACTTGCAAGCCTGTTGACATTTCCACTTAAGTAGCACCAAGTAATTCCCTACTGGGATATGGCCAATTCAGCACTGTATTGCCAAAACAATCGAGCTCTTCGGGGGGCAGTCACACGTGCAAGAGCTCAGGCAAATGGGTCACAGTACACATGCTCGGGCAGGTCAAGAAAATTTCTAGGCTTCAATTTTTCTCTTTTTCCCAACACAATCAGCGGGACAGTTCACTGCACCCAAAACCTGAACAATACCTACAATATGTACTCTTCACCCAGGGAGTGGACAGAAGTGAAATAATGGTATGCTCTTACAACCTGCGTCTGCTAAGAAGGTGATGAGGAGGGGCAAGCTCACTCTGGCGCTGCAATTTGAGTCCAGTGAGAAATCAAAAAAACACTTGGAACTAAACAAATTCTTCTTGGCAGAAAAGTTTAAACTAAGGAAAAATGGGGGAATAATAGGGTGAAATTGTGAGGAAAGGTATCAATGGGGAAGAGAAGGCTGAGGGCTCCTGTTAGTGGGGAAGGGTAGTTATCAGTGCAGATGGGAGATACAAGAGATCCCTCAGAGCTCCTTCTCACAGCTTCACTAGAAAAGGGGCCAAGGAGCGAGAGTTGGCTAATGGTCAATGGGTCAGGAGTGTGAGTGGTCTAGTGGGATGAGAAAGGACATTCATGTACTGGCAGTCATGCCTGGCACTTATCTGAGGCAGGACGAAGGCAGAAATAGACTTGACATCTCATAGGTTTGCAGGTATCGAAGCCACCAACTAATAGCCATGCCTAGGGAACACTAAAAAATGTGATCCATAGGAAACCCTGCAGAAAACAGTTCACCCCCCTCTAGTGTTTCACCGATGGCAATCTCCAGGACATCAGCACCTGCGCTGGCCACTGACAACTGGCACAACATGGATCACTGGTGGTGCAAGAGCTGCAGGTGGCCTTGCATGACCAGCCAACCTGTGCTCAGACAAGTGTGTTCAGGGAGCAGCGAGGCCCAGGCACAGCCTGCTGTGCCGCCCAGCAAAACTGCTCTCATGGACAAAGCCAGAGTGCTGCAGGTAAATCCCAGCAGCTGCACCCATCTTTGAAGGTCAGAAATGGGGGGACTTGACCTTCACTTGGTATTTCCTGGTTTTTCACCCTGACCTTGGTGCTCTGGAAAGATGTTTGTAGTCTGCACTAACAAAGGCTGGAGCTGGCAGGGGAAGGTGGGCACAGAAGTTGTCTTGAGGTTGTTTTTTCACTGAGAATACAGTTTAGCACACAGTGAGACATGCCAGGAGGTCCCATCCTGTGCCTGCACCTGCACACAGTTAAACGGCTTGTTGGATCAAGGCCACAAGGAAAAGCTTTGCTGAGATGGAAGAAGAGAAGGGCAAAAAATACAGGATTAACACAATGCACTTGGCTCTATTTCAAGAGCCTGTTTTGGTGCCACAAGGATCCCAGCCCTTCCCAAAAGCGCACAGGGCATAACTTGTTTCAGGTTGTGCTACAACCTCAGCCACGTTACGGGTCTTCAGGAGCCAGACCAGGCATCAGTTTTTAGAAGAACAGATGCAAAACTAACGTGAACTGAAAGCAAGATGTTTATGCCCTCACACAAAAACATGGCATTCAAATCCTATTCAGAAGTAGCCCTGCAAACATCAAGCAAAATTAATAGCTCATATCAAAGTTGGCCTCACTTCAGGAAAATTTCTGTTGCCTTGGTAAACACAGCTGAGTCTCCATTTTTCTCCTTCCTATTGGCAATGTACTTCACTTGCTAAATAAAGGTATCTAAACAATCTCTCTTTGTACAATAATTTTTATGCTTTCCCCATTGGTCTGTTCCAGTCACTTGCCCCTACTCTGTGCAGTACAGTGCAAAGCAGCATTCAGAGTATGCATTAAAAAATGTGTTTGGGGTTTTGGTCAAGATACTAACAGGAAAAAACCAACATTTTCTGAATGTAAATGTAGGGTAAGAGAAAGCTCCTCTTCCTTCATCTCTCTCTATGAGACAATGTCCTGCTCCTGTTTCCCTTATAAAAATCTCATTTTTTCTGCACAGAATTAATGGTACAAATTTACTCCGGTACACAATCTAGTATTCAGAATCTATCAAAAGTACTTCCATGCATAAAATACTTAATTTCTCTGTTTTATATCCTAAAATCTTTATTGCTCAAAACCAATTAGTTATTTCTGCAGCATAAACACTTACCTTATGATTAAATTGCTTTCATTTTTGCCTTCCCTTGGAACTCCCTATATCTAATTTCCATTCATTCTCCACCTCTGGAAGGGCATTATCCTGGGCAGAAATATCTGCTCAAGGAGAACTGAAAACTGATAGCTTTCTCTATTGAGCTATTTCAGCCTTTATGGCAACGAGCAGAAATCCCTGTTCATCAGTCTAACACTGATTTTAACAGATCTTTGGGTTGAGGACAGTCCCAGAAGCAGTTTCTCAAAAATACCTTACCTGGGTGGTTATCTGGAGCTACTCGCCAGCTTTTCCAGCAGCCCAACAGTAGATGGTACGTAACAGAGCAGCAAACCTCTCCCTGCACCTCCAGCTGCAAAGAGCAGCATTGTTGCACCCAGCCTCATCTTTTTCCATCCAAAAATCCTAAAGAACCAAGAGCAGCATTACCTTCAAACGCAGATGGGCTAGGCCATACTCCTCACGCGCTCCAGCTTTAGTATAACAACTTCCCATGTGTCAATCCAACCCCAGCTTTTTTCTAACGACCATCCTGAGACGAGGAGGAACCCTGTGAAACAAATTGTTATGCTGTTGGTGCAGCCTGCTCCCTATTAAAATAAAATGGGGGATGATGATGAGAGGGCACACACAATACTAAGTTGAGAGGGAAGAAAACTGTGTGCTCACCGGTGGTGTCATCTGAACAGCAGCATGGGCTCTGTAACCGATACCTGGCATTTTAAGCACGCATGAACCTTTCTTGTGTGCTGCAGGGAAAAAGCAACTCCCCTAAAACTAGGAAGAACGATTTACTTGCCTCTCTATGCCTTGGTTGACAAGTGCATGGCATTAATTTGGTTTTAAATGACTTTGAAGACTGTGCACAGTTACTTCTTCATCTACTCAAATAAATAATTTGGTTTAAAAAAAAAGCTGTTTTCATTTCTATCCAAGAGGGAGCGCTTCTCACTTCACCAGCTGGACAGGCAAACCTTTGTTCCATAACCCCTACAAGCTTTTCCAGTGGTCAGCACAGAGGGACAGATTGTGCCTGGCAGAGAGAGGATGGGTGTGGAGAGCATGCCACCAGCGTGCCAGGCCAGTGGCTAACCATGGTCTGGATGAGGGGCAGAGAAACTGTGTCAGTCTGTTTGAGCTGCCAGATTTCCTTAAAGGAGATGGTTTTCCCTGCCCCTGCTCCGCAGTCTAGACCAAGCTTTGGCCCCTTGTGAACGTGCCCTATTGTCAGCCATTACCCAGATGTTGCAGGGTTTGTAATTCAGGTCCATGCCTTGATCATGGTGAGAGAGGTGAAAGAGAAGAGCTGCGTACAAAGGGACTTGGATTTTCAAATAGCATTTTGTTTTGTAGTACTCAATTAGAAGAGATTGGAACATCTCCCATTAGGCTTCTGGAAAAGGACTCTCCCCCATGTTTTAATAGCAACTGGTGCAGGCAAGGGCCGTTCACCCCGGGGCTGTTGTCCCCGTGTGAACACAGCCTGCCCCAGCTCCTGCCTGGGACGAGCATGAGATGGGGATCCAGTCCTGCAAAAGGGATGGGCGCGGCTCATGGAAACTGTTTGTTCCACAGTTTGGGGCTGGGACTAGTACCTTGTTGGGGTCCTGCACAGAAGAAACAGCTGTGGTTTGTCATACAGGTGGCTTGAGCCATATGCTAGTCACATGCTGCTGTCCCCATGTTTCAATGGAGAAGATGGAAAGCATCAGGACAGAGGAAGATAAAAGGTCTGCCTGATTTCTGCATCATGTTCATCTTCAAAAGAGCATCAGAAAGACTTTTCTCCATGAGAAGGTAGAAAGAGCCTCAAAATAAGCACCAACGATTGGCTCCATCTGCATTCATATTACTGGAAATTATTTTGAATTACAAACATAGTAAGGGCACCTTGTGCTTGTACAGAAGCAGCACCACCCACGGAGTGACTCAAAAGCAAAAGGTCTGGTTTGCCTCCAAGTTGAACTCATTGCTTAAATAACATAATTGGGATCCAAGTTCTCCCTCACCTGCTTTTTTTCTTTCTAATATAAATAAGAAGAAAATGTAGAAAAAAGCACCAGGCTCAAGATTAGACAACAGGACTTTCTCTCAGCAAACATGTTACTGAAGCCCAGCAGATGCCGAAAGTAAGAAACCTGCTATCAACAGGGAAAAGGAGGCAGGGTTTTATAATCAGTAAGTAGTGATATGGATGGAAGAGCAGCAATACCACCAGTCAGTTTACTTAAGTGAGCTGCATAACTTCTGCATCATAAAAGTTTGTGCTTGTGCTGAAAACAAAATTGCTAACTTTCTCTGCCAGCATGGAGGTTTCTTCAGATCAAATCAGAAGTGCTCAAGCACAGCTAAACTGGCAGTTTAATTCTGTTACCGTACAGGACCTGCTTTATGAACCGACAGCATCTGCATCTGGAACTGCCAATCCAAACCCTTTAATTTACTCAGAACTGAAAACACAAGATTTCATGAACAACAAAAGAAAAGAGGGCTGTAAGAATGCCACATGGCAATGCCTCCCGTTACAGACAAGTAGCTGCAGAATTATTATAAGAATGCCTCAATCACAATGCTGATTTTACACAAAAGTAGAACGACTAGAAATGAAACAGAACAACCTCTTCTCTGATCTTTTTCTGTCTCTTCTAGTTGCATTAGACATGCAAACTACATATATTTTCTTTTTCGTATGAACACATGCAAGACAATGAAGTGATCTTGTCTGTGGCAGGTTCTGGGCGCCTACCTAACACATTTTACTTTAGTAAAATTCCTGTGTAAGCCTTTCAGCTGAGCCAGAAGGCAAAGCACGGTATTAAGCCCAGGTTCACTAACTTTGCCAGATGCTCTGTGACACAGAACCTTGATGCTTGCTGTTCACCTCTCCTCTCAGCCAGAGCAGGGGTGACACCAAGCACCAGGAACTGATTGCTCAGGTGGAAAGCCCAGGGAGAGGTGGGTGGCTGCTGGCAGAAGCAGTTCCTCCAGTTCTTGCCGTGCCTCCAGTACAGAAACACGGGGCATGCAGAGTGAGATGTGCTTTTGTGGCACCGTGAGAAGCGACTGTTTAACTACAGAACTGATTAAAAGTTCAACGACTTCACAGCAGGATGAGAGACAGAGAGACTGAAGCTGATTTCACAGCCTGGAGAGGAGCTGGAGCCATGGAAGAGAGGGACAAAGATCCCGATATTCTCAAAACATCTCAGACCCCAGAGTAAAGAAAGAAAAGACAACCATCAAAAGGAAATTTATATAAGCCCATCAGCAATTTCTGCCATAGATATAATTGTTTTGAGTGCTCATCAAGTAATTAAAAAGAACTGTTTTTAGAAACCTTTTCCAAGTGGCTGGTTAATACAACAACAAATAATCCCGTGTTTGTGAGGTCAGCCCCCAGCTGTGCATGGAGCAGCCCCACTCATAGCTACAAGAAAGCCCCACACTTTCAGCAAATACCCTCTCAAAGGGGTGATGCTCTGCCTTGCCTCCCCCTCCAAAAGCTATTCCAAGGCTCTCCAGAGTCATCACATAACAGCCTGTTAAGAGACATCAAACTGATAATACTTGTTCATAAAATGTGCTTACAGAATTCTCAATTCCTGTTATTAGCACTTGACACGACGGACTGGTTTTCTTGACACGACTGCAGCTCCAGTCAGCACTCAGGCAATCCCCCAAGAGCAATCCTGAGACATTCCTGCAGCTTAGCCACACGTGGGCAAGCTGGGTCTCACCTCCAGACAGGAGGCTGATACCAGAGACCGAAACACGCACGGTGTTCTCAGCCGTACAAGTACGTGTAGCATCCTCGGCACTTGCCAGCTCCCAAAACTGTTTGTGTTTATCTGCTCACCCATCACTTGCATCAGCTTTCTTACTGCTGAGCGGTGGGATGATCCAGTTCTAAAAGGCTCCACTGCTGCGCTGTATGTCTTAAATTATACATACAGCGCTCTGCCATAGGAGAAAAGCAATCAATGTGATTTATTTCTGGGTGAACAGAAAGCGTCCCCTTTGTCTCAAAACAGTAATTACTGTGGGCCACATTCCAGTGCCAGCTTTAGCCACGGCGGGAGTTACTAGAACAGAGATTATTTGTGGAGTAAGGTATTTCTCAGCAGGTATCAGGATGTTGGTTTTCAGCCCTAAAGCCTCTACGTTAAATACCACATCTTTAATTATTTCAATTTACCTTTAATCAAATGATGTGAAACTAGAGTGCCTCCCTTTCTCTTTGTTGATAGCTGCTCCCACAGATACGCAGAAAAGCAATTAATTACTGCAAATTTTAGAACAGAAATAGCTATGCAGGTGAAGATGCTAAAAATGTCAGGAGGAAAGTGAGATAAATGTCAATGTTATTAAAAATAAATGTCTACTTAATGCAACATTTACCTAAATTTTTGCCAGAAAACAGTAAATAAGGAATTTAAATCCTGATGTAGCACAATAACATACCGAGGTTAAACTCCACCTCTGCACTGAAAAGGCAGCCCAAGATGAAAATCTCATTCCAAGCCCTGATATCATCTGTGCTAGCCCTCTGCACAAAAGTGGATTTTATCCAACATACAGTGACTTTGTAAACAACCCACTTCCTTTTTACCAGTACTGAGTTTAGTTTTCTAATGTTTCCTTCCACATCCACAATGGTGCCTTATCAAACTCCACAGCCTGGCAGAGTGTCGGGATTTATACTCCCTTTTCCATCCATCAGGGCCTCTTGGTCACTGCTCTGCAGGACCGAAGCCTCAGGCCCCTTCAAGACCAGCTGTCCTGAGTTTAAATAGAAGACCCTGTACCAGGCAAATAATATATGAGCGTTTCTTACATTCTCACAGTTTATCAAATAATGTGGGTGGCTCTTACAGTGAGCTAACTTAGTTATTCCCTCAGTTGTCTCCAGCCTGCATGCACATCTACAAACGGTAGCAGCGATCATTTCATGTTTTCTAGCAAGCTACTGCCACAAGTGTTAAATAGTGAAAAGACAGTAAACAACCCCTGAGGAACCCTACTATATACACCAACAGCTCAGAGATGATTCCCTCCCTCCATCCCCACCTGGAGATCCATCAGCATCAGAACCATTTTCTGTTGGACATTGCTCATTTTCTCTCTGGATCAAGATGTGAAGGCGGCCCACTCAGGAAACTACTGCAACTTTTATCAGGCAAGCTCATAATCTTGGTAAAGTAAAATACATCAGGCTGATTTGACAAGATCCATTTTCCTTAGGCTCAGGCAGATAGATGCTAACAAAGTGCTGCTCCCTTAATTTGTTAATAAAGGACTCCTATTTCAGTTGTTCCGTTATTTTGCTTTGGATCAATGTCAAGCTGATAGACCAATACTTACCACTAGCACTCAATTTTCATAGCCTGTTAGCAGTACACTTTTTTCCACTCACTGACTAAAAAGCAACATACAGAGATCAACAGAGCTCCTATCTCCAGGTCTTTAAAATTTCATGGATACAAATTTGTTGGATTTAAGAATTCTAAAATGTTCAGAGTCAGCAGTTATCCACAGTAACCTTCTCTAGCTTCTGTCTCGATGGAAAAGACTTCAATTTCATCATCTGTGGTAAAGCTACATCTTCTGTTTGTTAGGCCCTGCAAAACTTGAGCACTAATCTTAATAGAAACAATCAAAACTGAGCCAGTTTCTTGGCTGGACATTCAAAGCTTCCACCTGCAAAACTCCTGAAAGCTGGTTTCAGCTCTGCACAAGCTTATCTTCTCAGCTCAGTGAGAATAAACTCTTTTCCAGAACATCTTTAAGCGTTTCTGGCCAAGCTGTAACGATTTCTTTGATGCTTGTGTGATGGACTAGAAGTGAGTACAGAGGGCTTCATGCCAAGGAGTTAAACCTCTTCTAAACCAGAATAAAATACAAGCTTTGTTTTACATAATTTGGGTTATGAGCAAGATATTGGATCACTTCCTAATTTGACTGGCATGATTTATTTCCCCCAAAAAGCTGTGCCGGAAGCAATCACTGTAACATCAGGGTAACATTCAACTTCACATACATGCAAGAACAGCGACAGAAAACAGCAAATGCCCTCACATGCACTGGCAGCTCCTAAACCTGCAGGGGTTGTACTGCCTGACAGGAAGAAAGCTGGGACCTTGACACTGTTCAAACTAATAAGCACATGCTTGACTAAGATTTGAACCGTGGTTGTAATTGCCATCTGCATTATTTGCCTCTGCTGTGTACAAACAGCGGCAGGCCAACATTTTTTGAATATTCAAGGAGGAAATTCAAGATGTGCCTCCACAGACTGGGGGGTCAGGGTGTGCAACTCACATTGTCCATTTTTTCACATGCACCTCCCCTCTTTTGGATCACTTCTGACAACGTAATGCTGCAGCTTGAGTTCTGAGCAAGCTCTAAAAACTTATCTTCCTCATGGAGGGCAGAAGGAGGTATCTGCAGACCATAAAAGATTGCATTTGCATTGCTTAGATATTATCAGCTGACATGGAAACAAAATGCTCTTCCTTGTATCCCAGTAATATTGAACCCATCCTAATTTCCTGTTCTGCACATCAGAATATCTGTGACAGCAAATACACCCCTCAACAAGCTGGAGCTGCTGCACAGAGAGCTCCTGCACTCCCATCATGGGAGTTCCCATGAAATGGCTCCCATTAGATACCTGTCAGCAATCCTTCCCTTTGCATTGCTTCAGTTTACTCCTGGTGCTTGATGCACAGGAACAGCAATGCTCTATAGCCAGACAGACTTGAGTGAACAGCACAGTTCTTCTTAAGAAGTTTGCATCGTCAGAGATACAGCTCCTCATGCCTCTCGGAGAAAAAACACTCCCCCCCCCAATTGCATTTTAAAAATCCATTGTAAATTTTACTGGCACTGCTGCCAATGACAGAAACCACATTGTCAGTATGAAAGATGAAACTGCAATGTAACTAAGAATGAATGCCCACTTCTGTGCAAAAATGCAATCCTAGAAAGCTACAAAAACATTCGGAAACAACAGCTCTTTTATTTGGCCTTGATACTGCCCTCGTGTTCACTCCAGTTCACCAAAATAAGACAACCCCCTATCATTAGAGATGATCTCATCGAAAAGCAGCTCCCAGCAAGTTTTCTTGCATAGGAGGTTTAACCGCCAGCCCTGATGCAGCCTGACTGGGAGCGGTGTTTGCTCAGCACATTCTGGTGGTTTCAGAGACAAAGCCAGCATTCCCAAGGCTGGAGATAATCAAGCAGATGAAGTCATGCACTCTGAATGCTCCAGAAAGAGAAATGGATGGGGGGTGTGGAGGGTGGGTGTTGGAGGCAGGAATGGGGGACCACATTTAACATTAACACATGGAGAAATAGGCAGAAAAAATGTTCCCTGTTTAATGATTCCCCACATTAATGACATGCTGGTATTACCAATAAGATAGTATTTGAACAAATGAACCACTTAACCCCAGGAGGAGTCCAACTTACAGGCAGCACATCTGAATGCAGGCACTACAATGCTACACTTACGTGCTCTCCCCAAGGACAGAGATAGATCTTTGGTGGCTACAGAAATAGCCTAAAGCCAGTGAGGTCCTTTCAGGGACCTCAATTAAGCACCACCTTGTTATCATCCTCATCTCTTTTGAGGAAGGTACACTAATACCAGTCAATAGCATGTAGAAATAAAAGGTGAAGCACATGCCTACAACAAACCCTTTCACTCTGGAGCCTGCTCAGGGAGCAGGCCAGGGCGGAGAACGAGCACAGAGCAGTTCTCAGTCGTGATACTTCAAAGGCAGCCCAGGGCTGGGAAACAGGCTGGAATTAGATACTGATAACCACAAACATTTCAGAAAGCAACCAGTGTTTTAAGAGCCTTTGGGTTTTCAACTCTAACTGCTTAAGGGAAATAAGATTTCCAGCCCCTTCTAGAAAACCTTGTTGCTTAAAAACTGAAATCATTGTATTGACCTATCCCTGAACTCCTGTGACTTTTTATATTCACCTCTGCCTGCAAGCCCTCCAGGGATGGATCTGGCCTCACACTGCAGCATATTTCTGGGGCTTACACTGCAATTATTATAATGGACATCTTTCTTTTCAGAGTGGGGGAGAGTGTGGTGAAAATCCTTTCCATTCTCATGTGTTTTCAATCATTTTTTCCTCCTTCTTACACACACACATCTCTTTCCAATTCAAAAATATATCATTTCCCTGCAGATAGCACAGCTGGATGGGTACAGCTCATTACTTTCTTAGAAGCTTCTTTTCTTCCAAATTCCCTATTTTTATTCGAACTCTAGCTTTATGCTTTCTTCGACCTGGGAAGAGATTATGGGCATGGTGCCTGCTGCTGGATGGAAGTGTACTATATTCCAGTTATCTGCTGCATATTAGATACAGCCACCTCTGGATAAACTGGAAATCTCCCAAGGGAGCATTTTTGAAGGAAAGCCCATACCAGATGCCATGCCGGAATTTCTCTCCTTACGAGACAGGCAGCTTCAGTCAGGCTGAATTCTCCTATTGCCACTCAAATGGCAGCATGAAACTTTAACAGAGAAAACAGTTTACACTTCAGCATTCCAGCAATGGATAAAACACAGCTAGCATCTCTGTTGTCAAACATCCTGCTGTCTCTTGCCACACTGATTTCACTTCATGCTGAGTCTAGTGGCAAAATCCCAGCACTAATGAAGTTAATGGGAGTTTCACCAGTGGATTCAAGAGGGCTGAAATTTCACACTGACTCTTCAGTCATAAAATTCCCTCTGCTCACCTCTGAGCTTAACAACTGTGCCCGTTACACCCAGCACGAAGGATCTGGGGTTGATCCAATATCCTTTTAAGTTAATGGAAAGGCTCCCACTAACTTTAATGAGGACTGAGATAGATGAGTTAGTAGATGAGAGCATTTTGTTTGAGAAAGGGAAGATAATGTTCTACATCCACTTACACTGTCTTTCTAACTCCCCATGTACTATTTTTGTGCTTCTCTAATCCCCCATGCTGATGTCACTTGTTGCCAAAAATGATTTTGCAACAGTGAGGGACATTATAAGCATTCAGGTTTTTACTCTTTCCTCCTCCTACCACTTAATGTGAGCAATAACAATTGAGAAAGTCTGACTCTCAACAGAAGCATTCAGGAGAAAAAAATACAGAAGTAAAAATTCACTAGAAAAAAATTGTCTGCATAAGCATGCTTGAGAATATGTCACAGTCTCAGTTATGCCTGCAGCTCACAGCGACCCCTCTGCATTAAGGTAATGTCTTTTATTGGGAGCACACATCAGTAACCAAAGAGCTGTGACAGCAGAGTTGTGCTTAAGAGAAAAGCATTACTTTTGTATCAGTGCCAATCAATAGACCTGATTTAATGCTCTTCCCTTTTGAATATCAGTGGAGGCTCATTCCTCATCCTGATCTTCTTGTTCGCCCCCCACCCCATGCTTGCTGCAAGAAAAACTCACACGTGTGTACCTCGGCTTTCTCTTGTTCTTCCCCATGATCAGTTTTGCTTCAAATACCATTCCACAGGGCACCTTTTTAAAAAGGGCTTTCTTATGTCTCTTAATACTGCCCATTTGTTTTAAATCCCAGTCCTAGAACTGTGAGGCAGTTTCTTTTATTCTGGATGAAGTAAGATGGGAGAAAACAGGCTGCACTGATAATCCAGGCAAACCAGGTCTGATCCAAGTCTCAAGAGACTGTTGGAGGACTGAGGATGTCAGTGATAGCAGCATGGCACCAAAGCCCACGTGAACATCATACAAACCTTCACTGTGTTTCCCTTCAACCAGTGGCATGAAATTGGGCTTTTACTAATATTTCCCACCTTTATTTTCACTGCTGTCTTTAAGCCTTACCCTCAGTATTATGGCATGCTTGAAAACTGAGCAGAAAGTCACAGGGCCATGTGCAGGGCTAAAATGACAGCCACAAGTACCTGAAGCATCAGCCAGTGGGTTTTAATGGCTTGGCACTGAAGGGAAATACATTTCAGTCCCAGAGTTCCCACCCCCAAGTCCCCACATCTCCATTTTTTAATTTTTTGGATCCTAAGAATATTCTCAGACCAAAGTATTCAAAATGGAAATGAAAAATCACCAGCTTAACAACAGTCATTAATCCCCTGTAAGCACACTTCTGCATGAATCTATTAATTCTCATTTCCACCTTTCAGAATTAAAGTGTTTGATATAGTACATGCTACTTATTCCCTTTAATTAAACAACCTCCCACTGCTGAAGCGGGTGAAATATTTCATCAGTCAAGAGCATGCACAGCCCCCATGAAGAAAGTTTCTGGGCTTGCCTGACACACTAAAATATGGAGCATCAGCTGAAGTTTCTTGGCTCACCTTAAATCCCACTTGTGGCAGAAGCAGCAGGGGAATTAATTCCCTGCCTTCTTTACAACATGTACCTTAAGAGAGAATTGCACAGTTCAGATTTATATTGAATATCCTCTGTACCCTTCTTCACAGCCTGAAGTGTGGCTCTGGTCAACAGCAAAAAGAAATGATGAATAACATCACTGAGCACCTGAATGACAGCAAATCAGTGACCTATAGGAAACAGTTTTGCAGCAGCAAAGCAATTCCGCATGAAAAAATATCCATTCATGTGATGAATCCATGTGATTTGCCACTTGGCAACTCTGGCAATAAATTCTAGTTAGCAGAGGGATACACTGTCTAAGCAGTGTTGTAAAAGGAAGAGGCTGGCTGTGTTTACATTCCTCAGTGCTGCAAAGCACATGGAAGAACAGGAGCTCTAACAGGCCAATGGCAGAAAATGCACACTACCATTTAATTTTTCTAATTCCTTATTTAATTCCCTCTATTTTTGAGGGCATCTACAAAGCGTGTATACAGTGTACAGAAGTAATCTTATGACATTGGTGATTTATTACTGTTCTCATAAATCGCAAATGGAAACATACTACTCTGTCAAGAAGGTGGACTTTCACACATTCAAGACAAGCTGAAGTGTGTAGAGGTTTTTCAATGGTGTTTCATAAGCAGGGCCCAAGGTTGTGCCTTCAGTTTCATATGTGATTGAGAAATCTCACATACTGAGCACACAGATAGAAGAGGAGGGCACAACAGTGAAAGCATTGGGGTGATAGGGGGTCATTTCACATGGGTGCCTCACGTCCAAGCAGGACTGTGACCCTGCTTGCACAGAGGAGCTTAGGACTAGAGGAAAGCGAGCAGGAGAGCTTGGCATGGAGCAAGCACACTCATCCAAAAGAGCACAGGCATTTGAGAAAGTCATGTTTTTGAGCCCAGAACTGAAAAATGGTGATTCCTTTGAGACTTTTAAGTTTTTAGGTCACTTTGAACAAGCTTTCTTTAAGTGTGTGCAATGCAAGTCATTCCTGAAAATCCCAGAGGCCTAACACCATCCCCTTGATGGAAACAGATTACAAGGAAAACTTGGGTCATTCAAGAAACATCAACTAATAACAAAGTCATCTCTGGCAGTCCCAATGGACTGCAGTGTAGGAGGCTGTGAATCACTGAAGACATGGGAAAATGGCAGCAAGAGAATGAAAAAAAAAACCAGTTTGCAGCAGACAAACAGGTGTAACTTTGCTAAATCCTTCTGCAAGCAGTTGTCAGGATCTGATCCCTGCCTGGAAACTCACTGCTCTTTTAAGTATCCAACCTCCAATACTAAACATCTTATAATGAATTCCAGAGTAATTCCTGCAATATGAAGCTTGTGAATCCAGTTCCAACCAGCAGAGAAGAAAGGAACATCATTAAGCAGCAAGCTTAATGCTTCTTCTTTCAGAGAAGCTGAAAGAGAACCCAAGAGGAACAAACTGCCAAACTTCAGCTACAGTTGTGTTATATCGCTATATCATCAGAAAGATAAACATCAAAACACATGAGATGAAAGAATTGAAAGCAATCATTCCTTATCTACTTTTAAAACTCTTTCAGACACTGAAAACGTTTTTCACTACAATGGTGCAACAAGTGACTATCTCTAAGGCAAGTCTGAAACTGGGAATATATGTGACACTGTCTCCTCTGTAATTCCAAAGGACTGGAGGAAAGTATGTTTCTAAACAAATACAGGCTGGGCATGACCTGGCAATATGAACACTGCAGCTCAGAAAGCTGATGGTGTCCTGAGCTGCATCAAAAGCAATGTGGGCAGCAGGGCAAGGGAGGGGATTCTGCCCCTCTACTCTGCTCCTGCAAGACCCTACCTGGAGTGCTGCATCCAGCTCTGGGGACCCCAGCACATGAAAGGCGTGGGCCTACTGGAGTTCAGAGGAGGGCTGCAAACAAGATCAGAGGGCTGGAACACCTCTCCTATGAAAACAGGCTGAGAGAATCTGGGTTGTTCAGCCTGGAGAAGAGAAGGCTCTGGGGAGACCTTATAGTACCTACCAGTATCTAAAGGGAGTTGACAAGAGAGCTGGGGAGGGACTTCCCACAAGGGCATGTAGTGAGAGAACAAGGGGGGAATGGCTTTAAACTGAAAGAGGGTAGATTTAGATTAGGTATTAAGAAGAAATTATTTACTTGTGAGGGTGGTGGGACACTGGAACAGGTTGCCCAGAGAAGTTGTGGATGTCCCATCCCTCCAAGTGTCTAAGACCATGCTGGATAGGGTTTTGAGCAACCTGGTCTAATGGAAGATGTCCCTGCCCAACCCCAAGGGGGGTTGGAACTAGATGATCTTTAAGATCCCTTTCAACCAAAACCATGCTGTGATTCTATGAGACATCCAGAATTTATTTTTAATACTGGCTTATTATAGATGAAGAAAACTTGCAAAATCCCTATGGGATGGGAATGTAAGGTCCAAGTGCATAGGCACAGTAATACCATGGTGTTCCTTGAAGAGCTGGAGCATTATTTGAAAGGTGAAATAAAATGAGAAAACAAATAGCATTCTTTTCCTCAAAAGTATAATATTCTTTAAATTCTTACTATTAAGGTTTTATCCATTAAAAATATATCTAATACTTAAAACACTTTCCTCTAGCTACGATCAAATAACATTAGACAAGGGAGCTCTGAAGCTGGAGGGCTGAATTTTAATAACCAGAAAATCTGAGAAAAGCCACACTAATTCTACAGCAGAAAACTTAGGAAGTCAGATTTAGTTAAAGAACAGTGCAATAGTTCATATTGAAGTAAGCATGAAATCCCCTTTCATATGACATTCTCTTAGCAGATTTGGCACCATCTCTACTTTTTATACTTTTTGCAAGATTGGTAAAGTAAATATGCCTCACCTCAGATAGTTTAGAAAACACAGATGTATACTTCAGTCAGCTGCTCTGGAATACAAGTTAACATTTCTGATCCCCTGTATCTTCTAAAATTAGGCCTCTTAAAATCATAAGTGCAAGTGCCTTAATACCTTCTGATATCAAACAGAAGTCAGTAAGAAAGGAATTGTATTAGAGTTTGATCCAAACCCAAGTCTAGTCATTTTGATCTTTCCATTAAATTTCAGCCTGCCTCAGTATAAGCCCTTAGAGAACATGTAAAGTAAATGTTGATGCTCTTTGTGGTTATTGCATAATGTTGCGAGGTTCTTTGCAAATAATTTCCTTTTTCTGCATCTCAGTTCATGGCCACTGTCCATTAAAAACCAAAGTATCCTCAAACTAACAATCAGGGTGCCAGATAAGTTACATGTGTGCTTCTCAGTATAGGCAGCATTGCTGAGGGGCAGTGATTTTTGCCTGTGCTCACACACAAATCTTGCTGAAACATGTTAACAAGCCTGTATATTCAAAACATGTGGCGAGTGTAAATTGTAATCATTTACCAGAAGACAGTACCAAGACTGGCCAGTTTCCTGAGTTCTAGGGCAAGAAATTCAGAGAGGAGGAAGCATTGTCAAACTTCTCTACCAGCTGGGAAGGATAAGGCTTACAGGAAGGATGAATGACATTCAGAAAAAGAAACGTCTTCATTAAATTTTCCTTTTTTTTTCAGTACCTGTCTATCATGAATGACATTCAGAAAAAGAAACGTCTTCATTAAATTTTCCTTTTTTTTTCAGTACCTGTCTATCGTGTTAGATGAGCACAAAAATCTATAGCTCTCTAGATCACAATTTACCATGACTTAATTTCAAGACTGTTCTTCCTAATGTCTGCTAAGGCAGATACAAGCTTCTGGGAAAATCTCTCTGCTTTCTTTTTCAGGCCAGTAAAAGATGGCTTACATGACTGGGAAGTGCAGCAGCTGAAAGCTCAGGGGAGGATTAGTTCAGAGCACCATGTTAAGAGCTCATAACTCATTTGCATCCATCCTGACTGGGAGGAGATGGGTCCCATTCAGAAGTACAAAGCCTCACAAGGACTGATGAGGAACCAGCAAAAAGACCACATCAGCCAATATCACTAACAAGAAAGGTGTATTTTTAACCCAGATTCACTGCTTTTGCAACAATTATGTTCTCTTGCTTTAAAAACAGAAGCCCCACAGTGAGTCAGTGCTTTTAAGGCCTTGCTACCCCCTAATATAAGTGTACCGGAAAGCCTACTGTTACAGCTGTATAAATAGGAGGGCCAGCACAGACATTAAGACCTCTTCATTGAAAAGAGACGATTCAGAATTGACACACACAATATTTTAACTCTCCTCATCAAGTTTTATGCATCATCAGCTCCCAATCCAACTCGTATCCATGCTGATGTGGTATGATATAGTACTGACAGACAGCCTCATACTGCTCTTCCACTGGGGATGGAGCAATCCTGTATTTTCTGTATACTGATGGCAGGCAACACACTCTTCTTATGGCAGTGGGCAATGAGGTTCCCTGGCTGGCATGGCTATGACTACGTAAGTGCAGACATTTCTCACATTCAGTGGGAACAGCTGGTGTGAGAAGCAGGTTCAAGGGGGTTTTTTTTTCCAAGTATCAGACTTAAAACAACTTGAGCAAGTATCAGGGCTGCAAACCATATCAACCATAGAAGCTACAGGGATATGTGTCCCCAGGCCATTGGTATGGTGGGGAAGGATGAAGAGCAGAGGAGTTTTAATGCAATTATGCACCCTACACTAAAATTGTTCAAGTATTGGTTCTCCCTTCCTAAGTCACTGAGCTCACCAAGGATTAAGGCACCCATGTGAGTCTAGGACAACATGGATTACACTCATGCTCAAGGGTAATCAAACCTTTCCCTGGTGATCAGTCTGCTACAGAAAGGCTTGTACCAATTCTGAACAGAGAACTGAGTTCTGGAACAAATCAAATCTGAAGCAGTCTTTTAAATGGAAGGAAAGTAAACATGCACATCTATCTGGGACAAAGGGGATTTCTTAGATGCCTTCATTTCCTGCCACAGAGGCTGACTGCTTATTCAAGCCCACTGCTATTTATATCCCATATCTGTATCTTGGGAGAAAATGCATGAACTTCTTCAGAATGAAACTGAAGTTCTTCTGGGCTGGGCCTGCTGAGTCCGGTGCCTTAGCAAATCCTTCATGCGATCATTTTGAACTCCACTCCTGCTCACTGGTGCCAACACATGCATCACTCCATTCGTGTGGGTTAGCACGCTCCCAATGGCACTGTCACCAGTCCTTTTATGCTGCTTCATTTCCATGGCTCCTTGGTGTATGCTCTTCGTCTGCTCTCCATCATCACTCTACAGAGCATAACAATTACTTTGGCTCCTCTTTTCAGTTTGAGCTGTTCCTTCCTTTTGTATGTGGGCTGCGGGCAATTTTTTTCTTTTTAATTAAAGGGCTTTGTTTATGATATCAGGTTTTGAATGAAGATTTTAGAGCACACACCATAATTATAACAGTCCCAACAGACAGCACAAACTGGCATTTACAGCTATAACACAGTGTTATAGTTATATGCCAGTGTAACAACTCCACTACATCAGACTAAATATGGATCAATGCAATTCAAGCAAATCAGACCTCAAAAGCTGCTACTGCTGAATCCCAACATTCTTGGAGGAATCCTCGCTATTCTCTCTGTTCAGTGCTGGAAAATACCATCCAGTAGGTCAAGCAGAAGACACTGCAGCAAGCAAGAAAGGAGGGATGGGACATCACTCCCAAATACCAACGTAAGAATTTCACTGCCCCTGTTTTGATGAGCATGCTGTGTGGCATTTGGGGTAAATATGCAGAAATACTGGCCGTTTTTTTCCCCACTGCCCATTTCAGAATTGCAGATGCTTAGCGTGTTTGAGCACCTTCCACAGTGAGAACACACGCACTGAAGTCAAGCTGCTGATTCAAGTGGGCCTTATACCATCTAATAACCACCTCTGTGAGGTAAGAACATGTTTGCTCAGCTCATATAATTTGCTTGATGGTCTGTTCCTTGATGTTCCCACAGCACAAATACAGCTCCATGTAGGGAAGTGGGCCTGCTCCTCTGCAATCTGAGGGTGTAAGGGAGAAGTGCGGAACAAAGCAATCATTCCTCTTCCTTAGGCCGGCTCTAAATATTAAAGGTCATAAATGGAGGAAGAGTAGAAATAATTGAAGACAAGAAGATGGAGATGAAAAACTGAAGAAGCTCTAGAGCACAAGAGAAAACAGGTGAGAAAAGCAAAAAGGCAGAGTAGGAGACCAAGTACAAATGAGGCAGGAAGGCAGTGCAGATGAATAAAGCATAGGACAAGTAGGATTCCTGGAAGCTCAACCAGCGTCAATGAAAATTATGGTGGACCACGTGCAACTGCACTAGGAAAAACATAGGAAAGATGATTCATCTGAGTCACCATAAAAGTAAAATCATTGCAGTTAACAGTAAAATAATAAGAATTCAAGCTAGGTGACTGTATGGCACCCTACCTTCAAAGGTTCCAAACTGTAGTATGCTCAGCTTGATTTCAGATATATTCCTGAAGGTGGTTGGGTTTGTTCTTCAGAAACTCTGAGACTATTGCAGAATTAACATCCTGCTAATGCTGAGGAAAGCAATCTCCTCCTTCCATAAGTAACCAAAGGAGTTCCTGACATTGCATTATATAACAAGCTCCTCCATTATTACAGTTTTAGAATGATTTGCAAGCTTTTACAGAGCATTCAATTTAAACCAGAACGGTGACCTGTTCCCTCTTTTTTTTGTTTCTCTTCTAAAGAACGGCCAGAGTTCATTCTGTTAGCACAAAGTGCTTCCCAGAACTACCATGAAGTAGGAAAGCACTTTTGGCTCTCATTTCCCCAACACAGGATAATGCAATTCATCAAGATGAGTATTATTTCCCAAGAAGCCAACACTGGATGGAAAGGCCATTGTTCCAATTGATCCACAAAGTTCCAGAAAAGCAGCCAAGGACCAGGAGACTTTCCAGGAACTAAAAAGACTGTAAAGACAGATGCACATGTATCTCTAAGGAAAAAAAATGGAGAGGAAAAAAAGCCAAACGAACAACGAAAAAAAATGAAAAAGACAAGTCTTATGCTAATTTAGGGACACAAGTCTCCAAGACCACTGTTAAACAATATGGGATGTTGCCATGGAAGGGCCCATGACTGGTAATCTAACGCTCACCACATGGCAAAGGACTGAGTTGTGATTGATAACTTTGGAAACATGCTCAGACTTCTAATTTTTACAGAAAAAGTAATACTAAAGAGCATCAGAAGGCTGAAAACATAGTTGTGGTTATATACTGCATCAGAAATGCCAGCTAAAAAGATCTAAATTTCTCTTAAACCATTCTGAACTTCATAGCAGAATGATTACATACAGGCAAGCCAGAGAAGTGGCACATCTGATTTCTGTTAGCACAAGAAACAACCCTGAGACTTATTAACACAAAACATCAAACGCTGATAATGTCAGCACTCACTGCTGAACTAGTAAGGGCAAAGGACAAAAATAACCAGGTTTAATGAGTTCTCTGTGGCACCCATCCATTCCTGGTGGGTTCTTCAACACCTTGTTCTTCTCTTCACACTGCACTCTGTGCTTAGCCCAAGCTAATTGCACAAGAGCCCTGACACTATGGAAATCTCTTCTAACATAATCACTGTTGCCCTGTCTTTGGTGGAGACAGGTTGTAGCAGCACAAAGCCAGGCCAATGCCAGAGCAAAACCAAGGAACATGAAGCAGTACCCCACTTTTCACTGGGACATAAACCTAGAAGGATTTTCATTAGGAAAGCTGTCATAAACACCAGTATCCTTAATTTTCCTGGGGCCTCAACATTCCTATTCCCTCCTGCAGTGCTAATTCCTGCAAATTTACTTATATATAAACACACTGTACACCAAAAAAGGGTTAAGTTTAACGTCTACAAATTAGCTATGTATATTCAAATGAAAATAAACATCCTAATTCTCCAAAGAGAAACCATCAAGACACTTGGTTAATGATGCCAGAGCCTGTTCTCTCCGACTGTCTGCTGGTGCTCTTACCCACAATTCTTCATGGCTGTATTATCATCATCATCATCTATGGACTTAGTATTCCAAACATACCAGCTGCCCACAACTGAAGGGCTTCTTTGCATTACCAATTATAATTGCACTGAATGCACTACTGGTTCTGTGACATAAAAAGGAATTAAAAAAAAAAAGTCATCAAGCTTATTTCAACTTGAGAGAGTTGAACCCAGGTGAAAAACTAAGTCAGTAACCCACAGAACCCACTAATTAATTAGCATACAGATGTATGTATCCAATCTAATGGAGATCAAAATTAAAAAAAAAAAAATTAAAAGTAGCCCATTATTCACCACCAGTTTCAATTACAGCTGGGAGAATAATTCCACTTAACACATTCCCTGTGGCCTGGCCCACACTCAAGATATGTTTTTTGGGAAGAAGTTTAAAAGCAAAATCTGGCTTCAAAACTGGAGCAAGACACCTCTTTTGAAGTCTTCCCTCAAAAACCAAAACAAAAAACTCACCACCAGCAAAGAAGTCCCCAAAATCCCAGTTCTCCCCTTTTTAGGATGACTACTATTTTCTATAGTAAGACATGGAGATTAACAACTTTATTCATCCATTCCTTCAATAAAATGGACTAAATCAGCATTAACTTGTTAACCTTTGTATTACTTCATGCACTCATGCCATATGACGTCAAGCCAAATTCCAAACTAAATCCATTTAAGAAAACAGAAAAGAACATTTCTTACCTGTTACTCTTTCCTCATAACTGTGAACTCCCACTGCTGAAGACAACCTGTCAACTTAGAGAGTCTTCTTTTTTCTTTCTTTTTGTTTAACCTCCCACTCTTAAACTGTTTAATATTACCCCATGGGAAAGAAAATGCAAGGAAAAACTTGTCTAATGTGTCAATGGCTACATGCCACTTCTATTAGTCAGCTTCTGTATCAGCCTGGGTGGATAGTTCAAGGAACAACAGGGGAAACAGCCTATTTTCTAACAAGAAAGGAAACACTAAGAATATGCCAGAAAAACCCCCTACATTTTAAAATACAAAAAGAGTGTAGGGTTCCAGCAGCACGCAAAGGACCAGAAAATACTACAGTTTTAGGTATACTGTATATAAGTTATTTTTCACATTAAGTCAATTTAGGTCAAAAAACATTATGTGTTGATTTCTCCAACAAATTATAACTATATCCAACAGCTACAGATATGAACACCAACCTAAAAACCAGAAAAAACCAGCAAGCTATTGCTTTTGCAAGACACTGGCACAAGAACATACACACATTAGGCACTGTTATCACACACTAAAGCTGGTGCACATTTGGGTTGCAACTGCAGTATACTTTCTAAAAGAGTGCTGCCCAACTAATTTACTTGTTAGTCAAAACAGTGAATGAATGGCAGTGTTTACTTGCATCCTACTCTAAGAACTTTCATTCACGTGGTACAGGCGATCTGTAATGCTCTTCAGTACTGTGCATGCTGTAGTCTTGGTGGCTTACACTTTTCCACTTCATAAAAAAGGCACTGAATTTTGGATGTACTGAAAAGAAAGGAATAGGAAGGTTCACAGTTCCTAGAGCATTTTAAGAGCTCAGCGTTTCTTTCGCAATACAACTTTCACAGCTTATTATAAATATGTTAACAAGTTTCCATTTAAAAATGAGTCATCCCATCCCACTGGAGTAAGAAAACAGAACCTGACAGATTCAGATTGTAGAGATTGCCCAAGTTTCATTTACCTGTACAGCACTGAATTAAACTAGCTTAAGACCAAGAAGAAATGAAAGCCCTTACAGTTATTTAGTAGCTTTTGCCACATAAATTGTCACACGTAGTTCAAAGGAACTGTGATCCATTTTCTAGTTTTTTATTTATAATTTAGGGAAGAGTCTGACTCATTTTTATAGGTGAATTTGTATGATGGCATTTTGAAAGTACTTCAACTTTGTGTTATAACAGAAGCTATTGTTCTAAGTGTGGAGGATCTCTATTTCCTCATAGTGAAAACATTAAACCAGACACCAAACTTTACAGTACAGAAAAGTGACAACGAAGTTTTGGAAGAACACCTGTAAACTTTTAGGATTTAATATACATTTATGAGACAAGAAGATCTGAATAGAGAACACTAAGCAGAATCATTCAAGTGTGGGACTTCGGAGTCTGTTCATGCAGTCAATGATATTAAATACCCAACTGCATGTCTTTATTGCCTCTTCTCTCCTCAAAAGCAAAGATTAAGCAAATCCTTTGCTTTTATAACACAGTAGGTCCATGTGTGTTTACTTGGCATGTCCTCAGTGCACTCTTACATTAATCCTTTGCTAATTTGTCCCCACCTAATATGTGATACCAAAAGGGGTGATACCACAAACAGTCAAGATAACTTCAAGTGGGAGCTTGTCAACATGCTCCCAGAGCTAAAATTATAAACACAGATCTCAAATTTTTGCCACTGTGTGGAAAGTACAGCAACTTTTATGGATTTACAGGTCATTCACATTCTTCCATAGACACCAGCAAGGCAAAAAAACCATTAACAGCTGTACAGGAATAATACTAAAAGTACAACTTACACACCTGTATGAATCAGGTGTGATCGCAAAAGCCAGACTGAACACCATAAAGAAAAATCACCACTTCTACTCCATCAGAAATTATTTGAGCCTTTAATGAATACTGCAGGCAAAGAAATTCAGGTCACCATGACTCAGCTCATATTTAAAAAAAAAATCCCGCCCCCAAGCTTTGACAAAGAAGCTGTAAGTAGTCAAAAAATAAAGGTGAGGTTTTGTCAAATAATTGAAAGGTATGTATAAAATAGGAAAATAATAATAAAATCCATGTCTAGTGCCCCTTTATCAAGCAGTTAGTACTGAAGATTATTAATGCTTAAGCCAAGTCCAACAAATGAGATCAAAAGGGCAAGAAAAGGTGGCAAAATTTGTATGACCATCTCTCAGTAACAGTGGGAACAATTGAAGAGCTATTATGAGCCTGTTGAATGGAAAGCATACTGATAAAATACAGCATGGGAAAAACCCTCGTGAGACTTACTTAAAAAAAAAGAAAATAAATTACTTGAGCTAGTCATTTACAGGTCGTAAATTAACTAACTGCTTCCAAAACAAAGTACTTTGCAATTCACACCTCAAGACACAGAAGCTGTTTACAGAGGATGAGGTGACAAAAACAAGTAAAGAAAATTTGATAAATCCATTTAAATATAAAGCATATAGCAAAACCTTCATTTAGATGTCTATTTGATTTAGTTCTAAGCTACTAAGACTAGAAAGGAGTCAGGAACTAAGAGAGCTTGTAAAAATGGACTCTAGAAAAAAGTGAAAAAAGATTTCAAGAGACATATGAAGGCTTCTGAAACAGGAAACATAGGCAATATTTCAGGAAAAAAATGAACAAGGGGCATGAAACAGTAATTAGAGTAATCAGTTTACTGAAAAGGTAAACCATTCCCATATATAACTTTTGCAAATACTACCAAGAGACAATACGACTGAAAAGCAATTCACTCAAACCTGAAAATGCTCATACAACATATGACTTTCTTAATGTTATTGCCATACTCGGTACATGCTTAGATTCACCTAAAGAAAAAACTAGGAATTAGAAGGCAAATCCCTACATTCTCTACAGAATCCACTCATGAGGTTTAAGAAGCCCACTGTGAAGTCCTTCTGTAGGTAAGTTGTAAACAACTGGTACTTCTCACCAACTTCCTAAGGAAAACTTCTATCTTCTTAGAAGACAGTCATGGGTAGGTGCTCTTCAGGATAACGCATGATCATTTTGGATTGCTCTGAATCACTACTTTCTTTCATTAAGCTCTACTAAGCACAAGTGTCACTGCCCAAGTTTTAGTTAATGCACATACAGAAAAACACAGTTTTTAGTTCCAATACAAGCTGTCAATTCAGAAAACCTTACAGAAATAAGATTTCAAGAGTGGTGGAAAAATAGTACATGCATAGAACTTCAGAAATTGTACTTGCCTCTTGGATCTGAGCAAGACTGCAGTTCATTTGCAAAGGTGCCAGTGCAGTCCCCTGGCAGTGGCATGATTTACCCCAGAGCAAGTCAGACAGTGCTGGTGTCTGCTCAACCTGTTCTGGAGTTATACACAGAGGTAGTTGCACTACTACTGGCTGAAATACAGAATACATTAAGAAATGTGTTTTAATAGCAAAGAGGTACCAGGAAACAGGTCCATCTTGCAGTTTTCATTAAAGCTATGAATGGACTTAATCATCACAGAAACAAGAAACACAGAGCTCATTAGACACTGCCTCATATCAAAACCGTCCTCTGCAGTTGCAGATGATTTCTTTTTAGGCCACACAAATTCCAAGACAAAAAAATTCATTATTCACTCTATTTCACCTTGCTAAAGTAACACCAGGACTACCACCCAAGGATAAATCCAGTACTCCATCATGACGTAATACCTTTTTTATTACAATATCCAAAAAACGGAGTATGCAAGATTTTGAGATCTCATGATCCCTTCTTCAATCTCAGGAATGTGCCATCTAAAGACTGTATATTTAAACCATAAAGGAGTTTAAATGTAAAGAAAAGAGAAAAATGCATTTTCGTCATAAACATTCTGTGTGTCTCTTCCTACCAACCACACCATCCTCTGTAAAACCCAAAGATTTCCTTCTGTAAAGCAAATATATATATATATAGTGTTGGTAGCCCACCCCACCCTGTCCCAAGATCAGTTTTTATTAATCTTCTGTATTAGTGTCAACAATCAGCTACAGATACATATTACTTTGAGAATTAAATACATAATCGTTTAATTCAAACAAGCAGAAGGGCAAGAGGAAAAAGCATTATGTGGATGGCACATTTGGTTGTAGATTACCAAAACATTCAGCCTTTACAATTCAATTATTCTTTCTCTAGTAATCAACTTTCAAATAAAATTTCTCTTTGTTGCAATTACAGACCAAAATACACTAGTTTTCTTTTACTACAATCTTACCATAGTAGTTTAAGAAGTACTATTACAAAATGCTTTTAATTAGTGTACTCTTTACAAAGAGTCAGAGAGGCAATGTAATAGCAGAGTACAGTGTAAAGAGTGCTTCTAGGAACTAGGAGATTTTGTATTATCCTACTCGGTAAGCGATATAGCTACAGAACTCACAGCCACAACTGTTAGGTCTACTCGCTCTCACTTAAGCAGCTGCAGCTTCAGTGCATTCAAACTGTGCCCGATGTCTCTGAATGGAGAGTTCTGCCTGCATGAGCAGTCTGAACAGATTAACACTGGTTTGAATTGAAAACGCCCCTCCTTGATCTGAGCTAACTATGTAAACGTACACAGGAGAGGGGCGTTTTGAACTCTGCCAGGAAGGTGAGTGCTCGCCATGGCCACCCAAGGAAAACTCTCAACCTGAAGAGAGGTGGTCAGAGGTTAACAAAACTGGAACACAAAAAGAGGCAAACAAAAAAAAAAAGGACAAACGGCAACTGACAGAGCAAACACTTTAGAAAGAGCCTATTCCTTAAGCCTGCTTCAGATATTGCTCTGCTCTATAAAAGTGAATTTAGGACCTAAGGCTTGTAAGTTATAAGAGGCCCAGGTGGCCAAGTCCATCTTCAATGTCACTGAAGTGCTTTCACAAGATATAGCTTTTCCCCGTGTTCACTGGTGAAGATGGGAGCCTTTTTGTAGTGTTCCACCAACTCATCCATAGTATTAAAGCGTCGCTGCCCAATACAATAGACATTGTCCACGAGCTGCACCTTGAAATGTTTGTTCTTCCCCGATGCCTTTAGAGATACTGAGAAGTCACTGGGCTGTTGAGAAGAATTCAAAAAGAAAAAGAAATTACATAAAAGTGAACAAAATGAAGGCATAATTTTCGGTTTCAGGAACAAACTGTGTCATACAGTTGACAGTAATTTACATTAGTCTTTGTTCCACGGCTCGGTGCTTTAGCTACTTAAGAAACCCAATAGCCTATTATTCAATAAATAATTGCCATCGTTATTAACGTGCGCAGTTAAGTCAGTTAAGTGAAAGCTCCCCAGATGCACAGTGTGAAGTTGCCAATTACATTACTAAATTGCAAATATTATCTTAGTTACTCAATCTAGAAACACAGGAATGTCAAGGAGAAGGGAAAATTTTTTATCATGCATGTCTTCCTCACTAGAGTGCCCTGGAGAATACAATTACTGAAATGTTGCTTGGGCGAGATGAAGAAAATTCCCCATATCGCTTTTTTTTAGAGCCGTGACCACTAGAGGGCCGTTCTTGCTTTGCATTGCCAAAGACAAAAACACATGCACCTTTTATCTTCATTACCACATGTATGGGGAATCATTTCTCCCACTGAGTACACTTTCTTTGTAAAAAAAGATAAAGCTATAGAAGAAAAACACAGGACAAATCTCACCATCACACCACCACCCACAAAAGACAGAATTTATGCACTAATTAAGTTATTCAGGACGTAACAATTTCTAATGATGCATCTCTTCATCATGCCAATAAGTTGCTTTAACAAGGAGAGTGCTGTCATCCAAACAGCCAGAATGAGACCATTCCACTTTCTTCACCACATGCCACCACAGGACGGTAGAAAGGACACAGTGTCCCTTGCTTCCAGCTGAACTCTGTCTTCAGCCACTTACTACTGCTGGCTGGCCACAGAGATGGTGTAAAAGCCTGGGCAATGAGGATTTAATGTGCTGCTATGCCTCAAACACCAATGACCATTCAAGCAGGCAAGGTAGAAAAGGATGTGGCTGGAAAGGCGGGATATGCAGAGGTAAGGCAGCACTTTTCTGGGGCCAATTTTCCTGTTCTGGTCCATGGAGACCACACAACACAATTCAGTGCAGGCATGGGAATGGGGTCAAGGAGCAGGCAAGTCCAGCAGAGGGGGATCAAGACTACCAAAAGACCCTCAAAGCTCCCCCCATTTCCATAAAAGTTCAAAGACTACACATGCTAATTCATTTACACAATGAGCAAGAAACCTAATTCCAGGGAGAGGAAAACTTACCTATAAGAAGGTAGCTCCACAAAGCCTTGGTGATACACCCCCCTAGGCCCTGGATACCCTGCTGGCTGGATTGATCCTGGATCCAGGACTACAGATCTCCTTTCCTCTGCAATATGATCTCCCTTTCACTTTCTCTTTCTTCCCTCTTTTCTTTTATTATTCCTCTCACTATTAGAGAGTAGGGCAAAACATGAATTTCTATTCCAAGTGTGTAGCTTGCTAATAAAACTTCATGAGCTTCTTTTGAACCCTTCTGTTTTTTGCCATTCTTTGATGAATCTTGGGTGCTCCCTTCCATGTAGGAGTGGGATGTGACAGATGGGAGCATGGGTTTGCCCTGTGAAAGCTGTATGGAGGTAGGTGTCACCAGCCAGCAGGAAAATGAATAATAAAAAGCACACACTGACGTTTGTAACAAGCACTTAATGGAGTTAAGTAATGCCTGGTGCTAGTCTGGAGGTACTGCTGCAGGGTCTCAGCCCACTGAAGGCATGGCTTCAAGCACAAACTGCTGAAGGCACGTGCCAGGCTTTTGACACAACCTTACTGTGTCCCTTGGTCCTCTCCCCATCACGCTGCTTTGGCTGGGCCAGCACTGCAAACCTGAGCTTGTCCAGGCTAAACAAAACCCACCAGCTGGTTCATATCCCTGTGTTAGGAACAACCCCGAGCACAGCTGTGGCACAGCAGAGGACCAAGTGGAGGGGTCAGGCGCCATCACATGTTACTGCTGTCACCAGACTTTAGTTCATGAAACCACACCCTGAGAGTCCTCCACACTGCATTTGTGAGGGGTCAAATACACACTGAGTACATACCCAAATAAGCTGGAGGACAGCATTTTCTCAGACATGCTGTCTTTATTCCTGCAATAAGGTGCGTCTCTGCCTACACATCCCTCGTGTCCTGCCTATCCCAAAATCTCATCTCTTGCATCTCCCCGTCACCTGTTTCAGCACTAATGCTTTCTCTGCCTTCCCTCTGACTCCATGTGCCCTGCCCACAGCAAACAAAGCTCCTGCCATGCCTGTTGATCTGGCTCTGGTCCAACTCCTCAGACTCACAGCTCGGCTTTGGGCAGCAGCTCTTCTTCCCCTTTTGTAGTGCTAAAGGCAGCAGCTACCTCCCCACACCCCTGGCCTAACCCTCTTTTACCTCAAGCCACTACATTCCAGATCAACAGGCATCACTTCTTTAAAAACTGTTTTATGTAACACCCACAGGATAATTACTTGTTCCATCTATAATCCAGTGTCACCAGGCCTTGACCGGGTCAGTGCAGGTTTCATCAGGAAGGCTTCCTCTGGCATTGAGCAGCCACTGGCTCAAAATACATGGAACACTCTCTGTGACTGCCAAGAGGGGACTGGGAAGGGTGGGGGAAAGTGATGGAAAGAAACATGCGTAAGAGCGTATGTTTGGGATTTCCAATGCTCCACCCAAGATACATTTTGTGCCTTGTCATCCATCCCTAACTCCAAGCATGAAAACTGCTATTTTAAGCCAGCTGTCTCTGATACTAAGCCCCTGCCTCAGGAGCATCACAAAGAAGGCTGCACAGAACTCCCACTGAGACTGGCTTATTTTCAGCACCTACCCCACTGGGTTAAAGCAAACCTGGCTGTACAAACACCTTGCTGTGGTTAAGGCCCTCAATGCAGCATGGACAAACCCTCCAGCAGCCACAGCCACACTGGCCTGGGACCTGGTTCCAGTGGAATCTCCATAGTTCCAAGCAGCAGCCATGAAACAGTTACAAAGCACAGGCCTGGCACAAACAAAGCTCTACAGAAGCTTTGGTACCCTGGGCTCAGGGAGGAGACATTTGGGGCATGGGCTCTGGGCAATGGGCTGATCGCTGTGCCCTGAACACAGGCAGGTCTGCAGGGTCTCACCAAGGACAGACTGAGGCAGCAAGTACAGATTAGCTGGTTAGGATTCAAAATATCAAATCTTGCTGACTAAGTTCTGCTGCTTCCATGGGTGATGTCTACACCAAATGAAAACCAGTAACCAAAAGGCCCTCAATTAAAACAGAAGAACTTACAAATGGGAAGTTCATAATCTGAACCAAACATTTTTTTTTGTTTTAGGAACAGGAAACAATGTCAATGCAAAAGCTTAAATACAAGAGAAATAATCACTTTGCTCTCAAAAAAGTTCTAATGTTTTCTGACAAAGCACAGTTGTTTCTAGCATGTCAAAATTATGAGCTTTCAAAGCTTCTTGTATCTGTTAAGAATCATTATTTCTAGGCCATAAAGGTTGAGCTAATGACACATAGAGAGATGCTGGACCTCTGACCTACTGTCCTAAGACCCAGGCACTGGACAGACTTCTATCTTTGTGAGGTGATCTACACAATACATTAAATACTTTTTCTGCCATTTTAATTGTAACATTAGTGAATGAACATTTCTCATGAACTATTGCCTATTCTCCACAGCCCTGGAGCCTGCTAGTTAGATTGATACATAAGTAGAAGACGTTATCATGTTTTCTGCAGAATATGTTACAAAGTTTACTCTTTTCATTATCTGATTTAATTTAAAAAAAATTTCAAAAGCGGAAAGGCTGATCTAACTCTTTTGAGAGTCATCATCCGGTGCAAAGAGATGGAAGAGCTCAAACAGCTGTTGCAAAAATCCTGAAACCCTTTATTGGTCTCAGAGTAGTAACTTCTATAGGATTCAAGAAGGAACAGCAAAAGCAATTAGACTTGTTTTTGTTTTTATTTCGGTTCCTTCCTGCCCCGCCAAAAATGCAAATTCATTAAAAATACTATTAAAAAAAAAAATCTAAATAAACTATTGCTCTTAACACTACCATTTCAAAGTATGCTGGTTCAATGCAGTTTGAATTGGTTCCCTGCTGTCCTCCTTGGATTTGCTCCAGCTCTGTTTATTTTATTTACTGTTTAAGCTATTTTGTTTTAACTGCTGGCCAATTTTTCTCTCTTCTCCCTCTTAAATTAATTGCTACATTTGGATGTTTACACACTAACTTTTCCAGGAATAAAAGACTCACATACATCAAAAAAGGCCAATCAGAAGTAAGCTTTAGTCCCTTAAGTCTATAGAAGAGTTGATGATTCTGCAACAGTTTCAGAGCATAGCTTTGTGGCAGGGAGCTTGTGACTATTTCTGCACCATCAGAATTGGGAAGACCTAGACCTGAAAAATCTAACCTGAAGTTAAATCAATTCCTAAACCAGAAAATTAAAGATTAGCTCTAATACACCTACAGTCCAGGTGTAGTACTACTTTGAATTGTTTTCAATTCCTTTATTTTAACACCTGCTTATATCTAGAGATGACCATAAGCTAGCTGCTGCCTATAGCATGTGGAAAACAAAAGGTAGGAAGATGTTTCTTTAATTTTATTTCTTTGGTGAGGAACTGAACTATCTTTTCAAAAAAATCCAGTTGAAAACTATCCCGAAAACAAGTGATAAAGCAATGTAAGGAAAAAGAAGTGGAACAGGAAGAAGAGAGCTCCCTCTTTACAATCTCCATTTGAGAATGAAATTATAATTTTATCATTTATAAATTGCAAGGTTGCATTTATAAATTGCAAGCTCCTTCTGAAAGCCTTTTACTGATCCTGTAACTTATTTAAAATTTTCCTTTTCAATCCAGTTCCATTTTCCAATGCCCCTTCTCCAAGAAAGATATTCCCATGCACTCATTCTTCAAACTATTCCAGCCCCTTTGAGCTCCCATCAGTGAGCCTGCCCTGTGGCTCCCCAACTCCTTCCACTTCCATACCCAAGGTTTCCCTCACTTCTCCTCTTATTCAATCACCCAGCCAAAAAACTCCAAGTTATATCTCAAAGATCTGAGGTCAGGCTGGAAAGAGCCATCTGCGAGAGTTAATTCCTTTTTCTAGCCCTTTTATTTCATTTGGATATAACCAAATACCATTCTCCTCCCTAGGTAGTGTTCATGTTCCAAAATCAATATTACACAGGTCAGAAATACGAATTGGATCTATCGATCTTCAAGTATAGCTCTAATAAGATTTCTGTTCTTCCATTTAAAACAAACCACTAGGATATTTCCTTATGCCTGTTTTCAAAGAAAAACTTTCTCCTCATGTCTGCTGTACTCATCAATCACTGCACGTCACAGAACATCATCAATGTTCAGTTTTTAAAGTTGCCACATTTTATTGCTTCTATTCAACAGCTGCAAGATTAAAATCCCAGGAAAACATGAGACACTACGAATGCTACAGAATTTGCTCCTCAAAAAACACACAAACTCTCAACCTCTGTCTCCTCCCTCTATTGTCATTATTGCTAGACAAAGAAGAAAGAAGCTAAATATGATCTCAAAAAACTGACAAATGCAGTTGCACCTACAATCCTCAATATCATTTTAATACATCTACAATCATCAGTATCATCTTTAAACTGTACCCTGCAACTCTGTTTAGGATGGGTTACTGTAATTTGAATGCAGCAACACTACCAGCAGAAGGTAGCCATTATTTCCTAATGAATAACTGCCCTTGAAATCATCCAAAAATTTGCATAGCTCAGACTCTCACAGTCTGAGAAAAGTAACACCTTCTCTGCTTCATGAGAAGACCTCATAGGACTATGAAGCACTAGTGTTTGCCTGATCACTCGTTTTGCATCCACCTGCAGAGGAGTGCAAGGGGCCCACAAATTCTGACAGAAGCTCCCTTTGAAGTTTAAGGGTGCCTGCAGCAAAGGTTCTGCTCAGAAGCTAGAGGTGACACACTACTGCTTCCTGTTAGCTACAGCACTAGTGAGCACACTTGTTTCCTGGTGTGAATCTGAACAAAACAACCCTCTCCCGCCCCAATTTGCTTCTCTACTCAGTGAAATCTGAGATCTTCAAAGCATGATGATCACCCACCCAACCAAGACCACCACTATCAGCCGAGACCTGTTTGTCTTGGGTTAGGAACTACATAAAGGTAGCAAAAATCTGACCACCGAAGAGCCTGCAGTCCAGTGGCTGTACAGAGAATGCATAGGTTAGAGCTGCATTTTTTTGTTCAGGAGTGCTACTTAAATGTGACAAATGTCAGGTTTCATTAACCTAACAGCCTGCAACAGAAAGAACAAATCAAGCAGTATTTCTAACTAGGCATGTGCCCAGTTCTTTTAGATCTCCAAAACTAAGGTGACATTATCTAGGTATAACAGAGTTGGCAAAAATGTTATCAGTAGGTAACTGTGCCTGTTACATAAACTATGGGCTTAAATGGTTCAAACAAGTTTATGGTTCTAATAATAGCATTTCGTAATTAATGAAGATAATCAGGCTCCTAGCTACCTGACAGAGTTTATTTCAGGTTATTCTCCACTATGGCAGCATCCTGTTGATCTCAGTGTTACTGAGAAGAATATTTTTGGGTAAAGGAATCTAGCTGTGAGACGAACACCTGGTAAATTAAACCCAGAGAAACATTGTGAAATCTTGCAACTACCAACACCTGAAATGGAGAAACATGACAGTCTCATCAAGTGAATACAGAATAATACAAACCTTCATCTATCCAAGGAGAGCTTTTTGTAGCTCAGTAACAAGAGCAAAATTGAAATCTAAGGAAAACTTTTTATACAGATGAATTTTTGTAACTATGGTGATGGAAGGCTACAGAAAACTCTAAAACAGGTCAAAAATCAGGCACAGAATTAGCAGGATGACTCACAGTTTTATCTGTGGGCCTTTCTAGAAAGGAATAACCCCTGCATCTGCAGTTTTAATAGGTGAGTTAACAACACAATGGGAAGTGCTGGTCTGCTGGTCAGATGAGCAAACCAGAAAGCTGACAACTTGGCTCTGCTCAATCTGTTCTCTCTAATCAAGATCTTCTGCTCAGATTGTGCAGACACTCCTGGTGACTCTTAGCCACAGCATGAACAACCTCTGCATTCACACATGAAATACAGCAACTGTCAGAAATTTATGAGTTATTGCTAAATTCTTTCTTTGTTCCATACGTAATAAGTTTGAAATAGATCTTTTATGATCCTTTTCTCAATGCTATCAAGTATGCTCATTCACTTATTATATCACTTGTGGCAGTCCAGGGAAAAAAATAGCAATCCCCAGTGGCTTATAATTCACATACATAAACACACTATATGATGGAATGATACATAAAGATTAGGGCAGATGAAAGTTTGAGATGCAGTAAATTATTTCTTTAAACCTAATAAAAAACTAGAACTCTCATGCAGTAGTAATACAAAGGAGGCATTTACGTGCATAACTACAGTTTTCTCATCACTAAAAAAGTCTCAAATACAGGGTTTGCAAGACCAGATAAAGAGTACAAAAAGAAGGAAAAAAGGTAAGTTCTTCAATTCAGCGCTTTTTTTTTTTCCTCGCAGGTGTGCAAAAAGCTTGCTGTGATATGAACTGAATACATTTTCTGTTATCCCACTAAGTGTTAGATGCTGGAAATAGTTTGAAGACCACATTCTGAATGAATCTTTTGGTACTCCAAAGCAACTATTTCTTCAGCAACAATGCAGGCAGAAAAGTTTGAAACTGCTTTAAATACAAGGATTCAGTGTTATGATGTCACATTAAATTAAAAGGTTACTGCGTTCCTTCAAGGTAATTTGTTTACTCCAGAGATAGAAGCAGACTCTAAAGAGCAAAAACATCAAGCCATAGCACAGTGGTCACAGTGACATGTAATGCAATGAGAAATGGGTGAGCATTTTTGTATTTTAAGTAATGTAATTATTTTCGAACTCTCCTTCTGGCACTTTCCCAAGAGATGAAAGGAAATTGATAGCTACAGTCTCAGGATAAATCACAATGCAGCCTCTAGATCTGAAAGTGAGCTTCTACCTGCGGGACAGACATGCCAAGAATCCACCACATCCAGTATGCCCCTATCAGAAAGGATGTTGACAGAAAAATAATGTTGAAAAAAAAAAAAAAGTAACTACTGTAATTTAATGATTACCGTAATCCTCCAGTGGCTTTCTACATTTCAGAAGACCATGTGTCCCTCATCAGTCTTTTCTTCTGTTGACTAAACAAACTTGATTCCTCTCACCCTCTATAAATCAGTCATGATTTCTAAATTCCTGTTTTTCTTCCTGTCTTCCTCTGGCTAATTTTTATTTAATCTCTATTTTTTTCCCCTGTTCTCATGTGGTTTATTTGCATTTGCCTTTGTTTAGTGATTATAATTAAGCAGAAATTGGAATTCAATGACACAAAGCTTCAAAGAAAGGGTAGTTTGATAGCTATCGTGTTTTTTGCAGAGCAAATTCATCAAGGAGAGGTGCCTGAAATTTAATCAGACAATACTGTCTTCAGATAAAAATATCTGGGACTGTCACAAAATTGTACTTTGTCAGTTTTGTCAATGTTACATATGATGTAAGATTCAAATTTGTCACCTTTTCAAAATCACAGTCAAAGGATAATTAAATTTTAGTGCTTTAACTATGAATTCTCTAGCCTCAGCATACATGAAAGTCCTTTCAGCTGAATTTTAAATCTGAACTTTCAGAATTACATGAACCATAATCAGCATTACTCAGATCCCTCTGATGTCATCAAGGCTCAATTTACAAGGCATATGAGCTGCTGACTTGACCCCCTCTGTTGTATATTATAATCTTAACAACTAGATACAATAATAACTTTACTTTATTACAATGTAAATGACCTAAGTAGATCAAACATACATAAAAATGGGATTTTAACTAATAAAGAAACTATGTAATTATTCAATTGAAAGCAGAACAGAACTGACCAATGCAAAGATTCTACTTGAAATTAGCTTTAAGACCAAATCAATGACCAAATATTCAATCAATTATTATTTTATCTTGCAGTGCTTTAAATTTGAGGATTGCATGAGAAACACATGCAAAGCCAAACAGAAACCTGAAATATTTACATGCTTGTCCACTAATTTAAAAACCCCTGGATAATACAGACCACAGCTGTTAAATTTCAGTGTAAATGTCACTGCATTTCACTAACAGACCAATTCTCACAAGCAGGGAGGGTATTGGTTGGTATCGCTGAAGCCCTGCCTGCTTCTTTAAGGGTGAAAAGACGGGGAATCTGTTCAGTGCTGTGCTTGCTAACCCATGCACAGGGGGTCACAAACCTGCGGGCCGAGCACCACTTACCGAAGATTCACTGTCTCTAACAAGGAAATCTCCTTCCACTCCCCTTTCGTTCAGGGCACATTCCGCTTGGTGCCGGGTAACGTTCCCATAATACCACTCTCTTCCAGCAAACCGTCCGGTTGAAGATGGTCCTGTGTAGCTTATCTGAGGCGGATGGGAAGTGTTCATGGTAGGACCATCACTAATGATTACTACATAGTTTTTAGGAACAAGACCGATTTGACCTCTGGAATTTTTACATTTCCACCATTCCGGGTCATTTTCTGGCTTTTCAATGACTTCCATCGTTTCCCCTTTTTCAAAATTGAGCTCTTCTTCTGTGACCGAGCTGAATGGGTACAGTGTCTGAACAATGTGGAGTACTTTGGTGCCCTGGCCGTTACTCATGGAAGCGCCTTTCCTTAGGCTGAGAAAGCTGGGTGAATCTGCAGTTGCCTCCTCAACCTCCTCTACCACATAGTTCGAAGGGAACCAGCCGATCTGTCCGTTGTAGCTACCTCTCCACCAGCCGTCGCTGCACTTCTCCATGACAATCACTCGGGACCCTTTAACGAGGGACAGCTCATCCTCCCTCTCAGCGACATAGGCAAATTTCACGTAGGCAGGAATGTTAAGATCGTAAATCCGGTCGGCGCTGCTGCCGTTGGAAGGGTACTCTGCGTCTGTGCTGGGAGTGGGGGAGGCGTCTCTCGCACTCGTCTTTCTCTTGGTTTTTCCCAAGCCTGTTAAAGACAGAAATGTAAAGCGGTCACTTGGAATGCTTGTCCCCAGACTGCAAACGCTGGATTTGGTGACATGCTGTACCCTCACTTCAACAACACTGCTAAATGGAGATCTCTCCTGTAACACTACGTAGTCGGGAAATAGCAACACCTTTAAGAGATTCTTGTTAGCATCCAGCTGATGCACCATTAAGTAAGGAGCAATTTGTGTTATAATGACTTCTATTCTCTTCTCAGAAGTACCAGAGTTTAAACACAGTTAAACACAGTGATTTCTTCACTAGGAGAACAGCTAATCACTGAAACCTTTCTGAGCTTGCTGTTATGTATCCTTAAATTCCAGCCAAATGATCATACCTTTTAATTTTAGAGATGACTTCAATTAGGCTCAAACAAAAAGTGAAAGAAAATCTACAAAAATTAGCAAGCAAATAAAAGCAAAACTTTCTCTGCAGATTGTTTTGGTCTCTTTGCTCTGGCAGTACACAGGCAGGTACAGCTGCAATTCCTTCACTACAACCCCCCTTCCGAAACCCACAACTCCTTCACCTACATTTCATCACGTACTGCAACAGCAGAAACCTGATGATGAGGAAGACCATTTGCATATGTTTCCCTATAATCTGTAAATTCTGATGTCCTGTCATGGCTTTAATTATAGTGTGAAATACAATGTACAGAAGAAACAACAATAACATTGAACACATCACTTTTTTTTTCTTAATTAGAGGAGCCATACTAATGTCTGTTTACATACAGAAAAAATGCATAACACACTTGGTGTACTTTTCAATCTTTTGCAGCAACCCCTGCTTAAGCTTATATACAAACAAAATAATGAAGTGAACAAGTAGCCCTCTCTTGTGACATTACAAGTTCTGAAAACGAAAGATGACATCTCAGTATAGCACAACCAAGCAATACCCAAAATGTCATGCAAGGGACAGAAAGAAAAACCATCACAGAAATAGGTGCATTTGTACTTTTCTCCATACTCCTAGAGCGTGGCTGGCAGGTAAGAGATTCAGTTGAGACACAAAAGCGCACATGCTGATTATGGAATACTTAATGGAAGGAAAATAAATAAAAGTACTTTTTTTTTTGTTTCTTGTAATAATCTGAAATAAGAAGATGAATGCTATTTTGTTTTTAACGATTCAGGCCTATTCAATCCAGCCACTCCACTGCCAAAAAGCGTGTTTTAATATATTTAACATAAGTATATGTACTTGCATATACAATGGGCACCTTCAGCAAAGCTGTTTGTTCAGCACAAAACTTCATGCTTATTTCACAGAGTTATCTGTACAGTACCGAGTAACAGTGCACACATAACCATGCAGGGATCGCTGTCTAGAAGGATTAAATACATTAATTAATACATTGTCTTATGGTCTCAGAATATGGCAGAAAATTCTGATGTTCCTAAAGTGTTTCCTGACCTTCCCCAGCAGTGCCTTGTTTCCTGCTGGAGCCTGCTACATCCTAATGTCATTCTAACTACATCATTTCAGCTGAGAGCCAGTGGCTGCACTTTCAGGCAAAATGAGGGAGGGCAGCTTATTGTACTAGGGGAGACAATCACAGGAAAAGAGTGTACAAGTGAGCACTAATCAGAAGCTGGTCAGGCTCTGATCTCTGCCAAGACTGGAAATTTTCATCAGTCTAGAGATCATTTTTAACCAAAAAGACAAGGATGTCTCAGAACTAACGAGCATTAAATTACAGTGATATAAACAAACACAACTTAAGGGTTGTTCTGTTAAGAAAGGGGGGAAATTACTCGTTATAACTTCATGGAAAACAAGCAACTGTATTTCAATAGATTCTCTCTACATAAAGCTCTCCACCGAGACTGAACCTTCCAGATTAAAAACCTAGGCTTTTATCTGCTCACTAATGAAGATATGCAGTACACTTCTTGGAATCACAGCAGAAGAACTAAAAAAAACCACTAGGTGATGAAGTAGATGGCCTAACTAGTTGAAACTCAGAGCACAGAGATAACTGTGAGAAATGGGGATGTAGTGTGACAAGAAATGCCATAAACTGAAGTATCTAGAGAAAAAATTGTTGACAAACAGGTAGACCCCCAAAATCTCTCAAAAAACCCCTCTGAAATCTGATAAAGGTATCTAAACATTTAGGAAAACGTTATCATTCAAGCACTTTCTTTCATTTGGAGTTTCATAAATTCCCCCTTTTTTCACAAACCTTCCAATGGTGCACCTGACATGTCAAATGTTCCTACCTATCCTCCCCAGTAAACACAATTCATTACGAGTTGGGGGAAAAAAAAAACCAACATAGTAAAGTTTCTAATTTTTATCAATAAAGACAACTGGAGTTCTTCAGTTTAAGCTTAACATTTCATGTGAACAAACTTTTTAAGGCTGACGGCATGGTAATGATTAACCTTTTGCAACAGCAGCAATGTGCACCAAAGACTTTCCAGTTGGTTTGACCAAAGGAACAAATTACGCAGAGACCCATCTGCAGTCAGGCACAGCGAAAGGCATGCACAATATCTAACAATCATTTTTTATGTGAGGTTGCAACATTCATAACTGCGTCCATGACTGAAGAGGAAACAAGTTGTTCCATGAGCAGAATGAAGGAAATCTGTTCCTGTTTTTCTCCTTATACCTCCTGCTGAGCTATTCCTCCCCTGCCTCCCCCAGCTCCTGCAGGATTCACAGTAAGTCCCCCTACCGTATGACTTCTTTCACATCCCCAGGTCCTTCTCATATTTCTAGCTCCCCACTGCCATCCCCAAAATGCCTTCAAAGCATACTCCACCTCCCCTGGTGCTGGCCTCCTCCCTACCTTTGTTGGGCTGGCCAGCAAAGCACAATGCCCGGTGCCCAACTGCCTTTCAATCCCACCTGGACTGAGCAAAGAGCTGGTTTCTCCTCCAGTGAGGGACACCAGCAATGACTCTCCCAGGCACAGGCTTGGAGAAAACTTAGTTAGTTTATCTCTGTCAGTCTGTCAAGTTTGCCTAAAATTGGCTGAGTTATCAAGGATGGACAGATGGACGGACTATGACAGCTGACCATGACAGCACGACTAGTGCAAGCTTCATTTCCTTAGGAAACAAGTCTAAAAATACAGTTTAGTAGGATGGCTTGTCACAGCTAAGCAAGAATAAAATTAGGACAATTATAAACTTTGTATATACATCTATAACAAAAACCCCAAGTCCATTAAAAAAAGTACAATCTACATGAGTCATCTCTAGAAGAGTAAACACTACCAACTTGCTACTAACAGAAATGTTCACTTACTGCTATTTGTAAGGGGATCGCTATTCTTATGTCCAAATGGAATGAAACCCATATAAAGGACTTCATGGAAAACAAAACATTCAAGCACTTTGGGAGTGACATGTAGAAAAGCTGAATATACTTGCAATCGCTGTGATAGGTTCAGCATTTTTTATTGTCTTTGTTCTAATGAAAACCTATCTACTGTCTACTGAAATACAACTGTGGCTTTCCTCTTCTTACTCATTGGTTACAGTTCACCTGAAGCCATAATCCTTTGTAACACAGTTGTCATAAGGAGTAATCTAAAGCAAGAGACTAGCTTTCAAGTGAGAGGAAAAGTGTGGAAGGAAAAGAAGTATTGCAAAGCAGCAGAAAGCCTGTTTCGTTACTGGGATTTGTAGGAAGCAACACTATTCACAATCTACAAGTAACCCACAGTAAATTAGTTCATTTTCACTCATATAAATAAATTGCCGAGTGATGTGAGCAGGTATAATTTTTAGGAAATATTACTGAGACAAAAAAAATAGAATCAACTGGTTAACATCATTTCCAGAGAAGGGACCTGCTGTAAATCCTCCTCTCTGCAGTGAAAGAAATCCTCTGGCCCCACGGTTAGTCCTAGGGAAACTCAGAAACGTGCCTGTTGCATCACTTCATGCTGTCTTCCTTTCCTAGCTCAGCTGCAGCTCTAAAGAATAGCTTGTTTTTTGAGCAGAAGGCTGAAGACCAGTTTCCTATGAATTTGCTTCCTGTCTCTTAAGTTTCCATTGTGCAAGCACCCCTTCATTACCAGCTTGTCCCTGTGACAGCCTCTCCATTGTACCTATATGGTCCTTGAGCTTGCACCTCCAATTCCCTCTCCCGACAGCACTTCCAGCCTTCCCACCTCATCCTCCTTAGACTTTGCTAGGAAATGTCTTGAGCTCCCCCCAAGCCCCAAAGCTTGAAGTGGTGGAATTTCCTTCTGGTAGGTCTCCTTTGGCCCAATGCTGAGACAGTGCCAGTTCCCCTACTGCTACGTGTGTCTCCTGCCATGCTGGCCACACTCCTGGGCCAAAGCTTGGCTGCCTGTCAGACAGCACAGATGTCCCAACTACCCAGCCTTCTCCTGCTAAAAACAAAAGGATTTCTCTCTCTCTCCTGCCTCTAGTGATGGCACTGAAACAAGGCTGCAGAGCTACAACCTCTATGAAAATTGGTTCCTAGCAAAAACAAGTTTAACTATATTTAAAACATTATCTTAAAACATACTTTATCAAACACATACATAAGACTTGCATAGAAAGGGATTTTTTTGCCACTAGTAAAAGTTTGTATTCCATTCGCTAATTATGGTTTAATATTCCACACTCCCTTTACTAGAAAAAGCCTATTTACAAAACAGACAACCTCCTAATTTTACAAAGTTTTATGTGACAAGTTTTCCATGTTCCTGCAAGCTGGTATCCTTGTCTGAAACTGAGGAGTGACCACCTTTTGTATTTTAACTGCATTTGATCATCCCCAGAGATGAGAGAACATCTCCGCATGCTTATCCATACTAAGGTTAGTAAGTTCTGCTTAAGATTAACCAAACATTAAAGGTATTTGCAGTCAAATAAATATTCTAACATCCCCTTCCCAAGACTTCTCCCTAAATTTGTAAAATCTCATATGTAGCTTAACTTTAGACTAAATAGAGTTGCATTCCTTTTTTAAAGGAATTTTAAGTTGATTTGATACCTGACTTTTTCTAAAGCTGATTTGATATTACTGTCTTTTGATTTGATATTAGTGTCTTTTCCATTCTTCTGTCTTCTGCATACAAAAAACGTTATTCAGTACCAAATGACAGTTTCTGAGAAAGTCTTGGCAAGTGAAATTAGTGTCATCTGAATTCTCCCACTCTACCTTTTCTAAAATCTTCTCTGATTTTAATACATAAATGATGAGAAAAATATTTTTTGCAGCTGACCTGCACATCAAATCAAAATCACAGGACAAAAAACCCAAAAACCCTTTCACAAAAATGTTGTAATACAAGAAAACTATTGCTTTGAGAAATCATAAGTGCAACACTAAATTTCCCAAACAGAATTCCTCAATTCAGACCTCAATGAAAAAGACCATACCGCTAAATATAATAGATACAATTCCTTAAGAGTCCTCCAATAACGTCTTATTCAAATATCAAGAACAATTAAAGAAGGACACACTCCTCCAAAAGTGACCTTTAAATTAGAGAATACACTGCAAAACCAACAAAAGTTTCTCAATATAACTGAGTTTCGAAAACTACTTTCTCTTTAAGGGACTAGAGGTCTACTAAGTGGTGTTCTTCAAATATCCTGCATCAATGTTTGAGAAAACAGTTTTAAGTCTAAATATGCAGCTGGAAATATAAAAATGAATGCTGCTGAGTAAAGTGTTAGTTCTCCCCACGGCAATTAGAAAGCCAACTATTTGTACATTTTCATCTATTGCTGTATTTACATATCTTAATAGATTTTTTTATCATAACAAGTCAGAACTAATTTTTCTATCATGTATTCAACCCTTTATGTTTGAAATTAGTTTTCCATCAGTTATTATATATTACTACAAAGCTATAAATTGGCAAAAAAGGTAACTTGAGCAAGATAAGAGTCAAAGAGATATCTTGAATTAATAGTGCATCAAATACCAACAGATATTCTCTTTCATAGTCTATTTACAAATAAAACAAGCTTTTTCTCAATTAAAAAGCTAAATTATGCTGTATCACCTAGCCAAAACACAGAAAATGATACTAGGGCTGAAAAGGACACATGTACACCCACAACTCTCACACAAGCTGTCAAAGCATGGGTTTAAAACTTAACATGAATATTTGAAAATTTATTTCTGGGAAAAAAAGAACTAAAAAAAAAGATCTTTCATTGGAAATAGGAATTATCCAGTAACTCAATTTTTTTTAATATTACTGACCATTATCTTTTGAATTAAAGAAAAAAAAAAACCAAAACAACCAAAAAACCAAAACAACAAAGCAAGTACTTGTAAAACTTTTCATACAAATTTTAATGCCTTTTAATTTAGGTACCCTCCCTCTAGAGTAAAATGCTTTTAACAGTACCACTTGCTTTATGGTTATGAAAAAAACCCCAGAGAACCCCATAAAATCATAGAAGCCACACAAAGAACATGAGTACAATACATTTTTAATGGAAATATTTTCATTTTAACCAGTTTTTTACAGTAATGGGTTTTGTTCTTTAAAAGTAACCCCATTACAATTCAAACTGAAACAAAGCACTCCAGAGTGCTGAAAAATTTAACCTTATTATTATATTTTAAAATGACTTCCATTAAAGAGCTGAAAGACTCCAGATAACAAGTTTGAGACTGATAAACTTGAGGAAGTCAAACAAATGAACTAGGAGAACTCCCAATATAAATACTTAGGGCAAAAAAAATATTTTGAAAATAATTTCTGCTAATTTGAGAGAGTTATATAAAAAAGTTAAGAAATAAATTTCAGCTGAAATTGAGATATGTTTTAGTTCCCCCAAACATTAAATCAAATTTCACAGAACAGCTCTCCTTGTTTTAAAAATCTTCAAAGACATGGCAACCAGAAATTTGCACTCAATTTGCTAATCAATGTTTCTGTAAGATGCAGCAGAAACAAGCAAATTTCTCAAAACTCATTTTTATTTAGAGGTAATATTTATTCAACATTTTAGCCAATTTTTTTAAAGGAACTTAACATTTTTCTTGTGTATTCTAACAAAATTGCAATTCCATTTGACTTCATACAGATGTAGTTAAAAACAATGATCCTCTCTTGTTTAACAAGTACGTTATTCATCTCTGAATACTGCGACAATGAATTATATTGCATATTAATGCATAAAGTTAGTAAGTGCACAGCAAAGTGTACAGCATCTGTTTTAAAATAAACTAAAAATTGTATTAAGAAAGAAGCAATTGACTTTTCAGGAAAATTCTTCAGAAAAAACCCACCATAATGCAATGTAAATTAAGTAATTCATCCACTCAGTACAGAGATAAACACAACTTCTTGACAGCTGAAATATTCAAAACAGACATTCATTTAGATTTGTTATTTATTATCACTTTTGTAATTTCAAATTAACTTGTCATTGCTTCTTTATTACTAAGGAATTCAGCAGACTAAAGTTTCTTCTGTTACACAGAAAGAAAAACCAAACATTTCTGCACATTTTCAGGCTGCAACCTCCCACTCCTTCTTCTCCCCCTCCACCTACATGTCCAGTTTCCAAGAAAATGTTCAAAGGCCAAGATCCATATGGGATAGTCAGTGTTTCAGAAGCAACATATCCATCAACAGCACTCTTTAAAGGACACTGCTATAAATTCCAAAAATCTTCAACTGCATTTGTGATACAGAAATGAAGCTTTACAGCCGAATTAATGACTTTTTGTATCTTCTCTAAGAAGCTCAATATCAAAAAAAACCATACTAGAACAAATGAGAAAATGGAAACTCTTCTCTAAATGTCAAAGTGAAACTCTGACATTTCGACAACCAGGCTGCTTTATCACTGCTTTTCAAATACAGGAAAAAGTAGTGTCAAAGTTTTCCATGCATCAAACACTATTCGGTCTGGAGGCTTCTGTAAAGAAATAAATTCAACAACTATATTAAAAACAACAACTGCATTAATTCTTGTAATTCACATGCTGCTACACATGCCTATCTGTTATTAGGAAAGGTACACTCAAATTCCAGTATCAGATACTGAGTTTTCTGTACCCAGAGCATTTTAGAGCAAAAGGTTGAAATTATAAAGGTCTAATATAGGGACTTATGTGGACAGAGACAAACACGCGATCCGGAGGTTTCCATAAACTGCCTCATGTATGTTCTTACCCCAGTGGCAAGATGAAGTAGAAGACTTGCTAGGCAAATATAAATGGTCTTGGGATTTTAAACCCTCTATGTAATAGGAAAACGGCTGTCTTGGTCTCAAGTAGAAGGTATATAAAATGATTGGGGTTTCTCAAGGCCTACCATTCCTACTTCTCTCTACATATTTAAATTGAAGCTTGCTGGCTTTAAATACGCAGTCTCTGCTTTCAAAAACAAATAAAAGTATTTCCACCTAATTTGTAATCTTACAAATGATGCTATCTTGATTTTGTAGGATGTCATTATAAGATAATATAACCAGAACTACCTTAAATCTAAAGCAGCCCTATAATTCTAAGAACATATTTATAAAGTGTGGGGAGAAGGCACAGTAGCCCTGCAGGACTTCCCATTGCTTTCTGGTCCTTTGATGCACAGAGGGAAAGCTATGTACTGTTTTGCCTCTCTTTCAGAAAGACTAACAGAGGATATTGACAGAGAAATCACTAATATGCATGAGATGCTCCAAACTGTCTACCTCAATATATACTCCTGTCCCTCAGAAAGTATATCATAGCTTCTGTTCCCTCCCCTCTTCCAGCACTACCTGGCAAGATGATTTATACTTAGCTATCTCATATTTATATGAAGCAAAAGAGGTGCCCAGGGCAACTCAGGAAACAAATTAGACATCCTAACACAAACCCATTTAATTAAAAAGAAATTGGAAAAAATATACAGCAAGTACAAACCAGACTATCCTGAATGCAAGATGACAATCCTCCAAATTAAAGACCCTTCCAAATAACCAAGATGGAATCATTCTACTTCAGACACATGTGACTATAGTTCTAATTTAGTCTTTTCACTTCTTGTATGCCCAAATTTGCTCTCAATTCTGTATCTGAAAAGCAAAGATGTAACAGCTGTTACAGACAGAGACTTAAGTTTGGATCACCAAGCCCAAACCTCAACAGAGAAACTGCAAAGCAGCTATTATACAGCCCCTCAACTCAAAGTAATGCATTAGAGGACAATGATCCAAATACTAAAGGGCAGTATGTCAGCATCAAAGAGCTCAAGACAGTCCCTCCTGAAAGTACAACAGTCACCTAGTCTTTGAGCTTACTGTGTTTTATTCCAGCTGACCCATAGCAATACCAAGCACGATGCAAAGCCTTAGTAATTCTACCATAAGGCCAGAATGTCCATGTTATACTATACTAATGTTTGTGAACATTAAGTAAGTGTTACAAGAAAATACAAGATGTTTATTACATTTTTTCTTTAGAAACCTCAAAAATCCATAGAAGCCTGTCATAGATACTGCAGTTTTCTTGTAAGCTCCTTTTAGGAAGGGGAAAGTAAACTAAATGCCATCTTTTCTGTACTAACTGCCTCTCTGAATTTCAATGCACATAGCTCCATTAATCAAGGGCTCTCGGGTTATTCGCAATTACATACACAAAACCAGGCCTCTCCATCTCTGAAGGGGAAGTAACAGGATGAAATGGCTCACTTAACAAAACAGCGCATCTCCTCTGAGGTTTAGTCCTCACAGCCAAAACACAAAACCCCACGACTCACACACAAACCAGAACAATTTCTTCTGTAGATTTAAACACAATAACTATAGAGTAATAATAAAGTAATAAATTTATCTCTAGTCCTGGAGAACATTTTCCTGAATGAACAGTTAAAAAAATATCTTACAGGTTGGTTAGTAAACTGGCAGAGCCCATATACAAGAAGAATGACATTTTTACTACATTAAAAAACATTTTCCCTTTCTTTTTTCTTTCACTTTCCATTTTCCCTTTCTTTTTTCTTTCACTTTCCATTTTCCTTAATTTACAAAATCCCAAAGACTGCAAACAGGAGTGATGGCAACGATTGCATACAATTTAGACAGTCTACAGCCTAAGTCCTAAATCAATTTCTAGTGCAAATACAGCTACAAATAGTCATCTGTTAGAAAGAGCACCCCTAAATGTCCACCTGATCGAGCTGACCAGACGTTAAGAGAGGTCTCCGTCCAAATGCACTTGCCGAGACCACAAAAATGACTTGTCAGTAAACAATCACATTCCCCACTGAAGCACCTCTCAAAAAAAGCCATCTGTGCTGGAACCTTTTCCTTAAAACAATGGAGGCAGGCATTCTCTCCAGCATAGCAGCTTTGTGCTTTATGTCTGCATACATTGCACGCATGTCAATTCCTGCTTTATGGACAGACTCCACAAAGCAAAACTTTTGAGACTCAGAAAATGGAAGGAAACCTTCCCTTACACATTCTAAGACAAAGTACAATTTCTTTTGGTGTGAATGCTAATTTAAAAATTCTGTTTGCATGGTATGAGAATGTGTCGTGGAATAGCCACCTATTGTTCAGGACTTCCAAAAACCTGAGAAACAGAAAGCAATGGAACCCAAGCGGAAACATGTAGAGAAAAAGAAACAAATTAATACTTCAAAATACCCTGGAATATTAAACCTCATGACAGCCCAAGGCCACAAAAAAAAAAAAAAAAAAAAAAAAAAAGGGATCCATCCAGTAATACTGAAAGAATTACTTAAGGTTGCATATTGAAGGAAATAGCCACATCTGAAGGAAAAGAATTCCCTGATGATTCTAAAGTGGGAGAAAGCACAGCCACTGTCACCTCTGCATTGAAAAATCTCTTGTCCTTTGAGTCACTGGAACTCCTTGGAAAATGGTGTCCCCGAGAGTACATACAGGCTATAGATTTTTGTCAGTTACCTTAGCTTGGTCTTTAGAACGGTGACCCAGCTCCACGCACCAAACAAGGCACACAATACCTCCAATACCTCAGCTACTGTCATCTGTTTCTTCTCTCTGCTACCACCTTCATGTGCTAGGACGTGAAGCCAAAGGGCAGGACACTATGCAGAGCACACAAATACACGTAACCCCCATAAATATGTACTTATGGCAAAAGCCCAACCCAGGCAGATAGGTGCAATGCAGTGACCCACACACTGCAGCCCCAGTTCTGCTGCCTCAGCCAACTTCAGTTCTCCCAAGAACCTGAGGGAAAGGAAGACAGAAGGGAACACAATGCAATAAATCCAGTACAAGACAGTACTTAGAAAAAAACATACTCTATTTTCACTGGTTCAGAAGAAGAGACATAATTAGGAGAATGCCTAAAGGATTTTATTCTATGTAAAAAATGAAACATCAAAAGAGTTGGGGGTTCAGACACGAACTTTTAATACAAAGAAAGTAAAAGACTGCCTCCACAGCTGGAACAGGACACAGGAAGAGCTACCGGCAATGGAGTGACTCTAATAGTGAGCTGTGAAACCACCTCGGGAGCTAATTTTTGGGCTTGCTCCAAGGCCAGACTTTACAGGCTGAAATATAACTGGCTCAGAGAGGGGCAAAACCAAGGGTCCTCCAAGGTGACAATTGAGGGAAATAATACCAAAGACATCAGTACACACAATCACACTGAATTAAGGTGATCCTTTTATCTTTTCACACAATTATGAATAAAATAAAGGCTCGTTCTTCGATCTGTAAATGTCAATGTACCTCAAAAAGCACGCACACACATTCTGCATGGGAAAGGGGGAAAAAGTATACCTATTAGATCAAACTTTTAACACAATACAAAGAACAAATTTATTCATTCAATATAGACTAAAAATAGGAGGATTTCTTTATGCCTTCAGCCTTGCAACATTTTACCGCAATCGTCAACAGTAGAAAAATCTGCTGAAAGGTAGCACACATCATTACATATTTGTTTCCATTATATATTTGTTTTAAATTCCTGGAGCAGCACATCCTTTAAATGATCTACCCCAACAAAGCTAAAACTTCAGCAGAATACAATACATGCAAGTGTAAACTGAAAAAAGCAAGCTTCTGAACCAGCTAGCACTGCAAGAAGCTTCAGGTTCTGCATTCACTGCTACTTTTGGCTTTTCACTTTGGAGTAGATAAAGGGCCTAGTGCATACATCCAGCAGAGAAACTCTTATCAAGCAACAAAAAGAAGCATTACTCTGTACCTTGAATTCTCCAGAATATTCACCAAAATTCTTTGCTTTCAGCTCTTTAAAAGGCATGAAGTTTGTGTTTCATTTTCATTGGGGTTTTTTGTTGAGGCTTTATTTGTTTGTTTGTTTTGCATTAGTCTGCTCTGCAACTTCAGATTTTTTCCTTCTCAAGCAGATGTTTCTTCAGAAATTACAACACAGTATTTTTCAGAAAGTGCAATTTTAGTTCCATGAAGCAGAGACTTGGATTCTTTTAATGTTACTTTCAGTGGACACAGTTGATGTGCATATTAAAATTATTTAAATATTTGCAGGTCCAAAACCATAAATTTGCGAGTTTTGTTTCGCATTCTAGATAAATATTTTAACATGTTATAGTAATGCTAATTCAAAATTAATATATTTTTTGCCATTATGTATCTAATTGATAGTGAGAAAGCAGACCGTACCCTGTCATCAGTATGTTCTCATGTCATTTTCCACATGCAAAACTACTGCTATTGAGTATGTCTCCATATCATCAGATCATCATTAAAGGGAAACTGCCACTTTAAGTCTAGGTTTTAATGAGGATCATGAGGCAGATTATTTCCAGATAGCAGCAAAGCATTTGAATTACTTATTATACAAATCATCTGCTACCACTCCAGTGGCATCAGCATTGTCAGTACCTAACTCCACATGCTCTAGATGGGAACGGAACAAATCTCTTCACTGTGTTTGAAATCATTGTTAACATCTCTCATTTCTCCTTTCTCAGCAATCTATGTAACCACAATGATCTATTATTACAGTAAATATGGAAGAAATGCAATTGTTCCAGCTTTTTTTTCTCCCGAAACTAGACACCACACCTAAAAGGAGTTCCCATCACTTCTCTCACTACCACAAAACCATGTTCCTCAATTTCATCCCTGATGAAAAGTCACCACTGTTGCCACGCTGTCTCACAAACAAACATGCTTATTTTGAGCAATGCGACTACAAAGCAGGATGAAGCACAGCAGAGAAAGTGCTTTTGTTGAACAAATTCAACCACGAAATGAGCTATTCTAGGATTCTAGGAAATTGAGCAAGAATTTGTGCCGTATATAAACACTTCCACTACTTCCTCTCCCTAAATTTGAACTTAAATTCCTGTATGCCAACTCCTTTAAAGTGCAAATAGAGATGACTCACCCTCATCCAATCCTCCAAGAGACATAACAGACATTCCACTACTGTCATGCCCACATTTTCTGACAAGCTAGAAAGCTTCAAAGCAACAATAAGTGACACAGAAAAAATACTTTTTATTTTTGCTGAATTCCTATGAGGGGATTGATTTTTTTGCTAATTTCAGCTAGAGAAGTTTGGCTAAACAAAAACTTCATATAATCCTTTCTTAGGAATTTTTATATGTGATAAATAATTTCAAAAGTACATATATACTATAGGAAGTTATTGATTTTTTAAAATCAACCTTGTTAAATGCTGGTTTTTGAATGGAAAGACTAGCATTTCTTACAGGTCTGTGACAAGGAAGGTCAAAAAAATGGTGAGCTTGAAGTTCTGAAGAGATTAAAATAACTTCTGTTTGTCTTATAAGGTAGACCTGTTTTTATTAATATGAGCTGTATAAAGCTTAAGAGTCTGTACTATACAATAGTGTACTTATTATACAGTTATACCATATTTATTTTTATTTCCACTGTTCTTTCATTCTGTACAAATTTTACATCCTTATGGTGTCCAGAGAAGACCAGAATTGGAAATAACTAATTAAGAACTAACAGAAATATTTTCAAACCGTTACTTGGCCATATTACAGATTTAATGTGTTTTCCTGTGATCTTGCAGCTCATGAGACTCAGGCAGGTCACTGATAAACAAACAAATTCATCAAGCAAAGAGTATGGAAGACTCAATTTAGTGCTCTGACTGTGCCAAAAATACTGTGCATACTTCTTATGATTACACTTTTAAAAACTAGTGTGGAAGAACTAGAAAATATTCAGCTAAAATCCACAACATTAGAGTCACGTAAGTAACTTTCACCAGTGAAAGACTTTAGTAATCAAATTTCAGTACTTAAAACAAGATATAGAAGCCATTTGATGAATGTCAAAATACCACCTTATACAATTAAATCTACCACATGTACCACATCAGAACTACCAAAATTGGATCACTAAGATATTTTTAAAAAGAAAAAAATCCTCAAAACCAGAACAAACAAGCAAAAAAATAAAACAAAGGCCAATAACACACACACCAAAACTTAAAGGTTGATCACTTAATTGGAGAATGAGATTTCATAACCATGTTACACAGAACTATGACGGTAATAGTTTAAATCCGAGTTGAAATATTTATATGTAAAAAGGAAGTACACCAAGTCTCTTAACCAACAGTAAAGAGGAACAGTTTTCCGTTGCTAAAGAAACATTGCATTAAAGAATGACCAATTCCTCATTTCTGCTTCTTACTAGGCAGTGACTGCAAAGAAAAAAGAGCTAACTTCTCAGTCAATTTCCAAAAGAGTACCAAGAAAGTGGTGTTAAGTACCTCTCAAATGGGAAAATACGAAGTTATAAATTTGAAAAATACCCAGCATTTTCATAAAAATAACTGGGGAGAGGGGAGAGATATAAAACTGTTGATTTCTGGAAGTTTCAGGGACTGCTGCACAGATCTACAGATTGACCCAGGTAGACATACACCACAGGGGTTGACAAACACAGGAAATACTCCTGGACACTCCTAACATTTCTGAAATAATGTGCTAGGAACACTGATGCAAGCAAGGACTGGCTTCTCTACATTACACCTCGCTTGGCAATTCTTACTTTCCAAATCTGGCACACTGAGTGAATTAAAACTAATAAGTTACTGCAAAGTTTTGCAGACTTCCAGAAGCTTAATAAAGGAGCCATCTAAAAAGTCTCTCATGCAACTTAAACACCTCTGTGAAATGTTATCAAGGTTACTGTTACTTGCCATCACCACCAAAACTCATCTGTTTCTATTGTTCCTACAGATTTGCAAACACCTCTCCTGTATTCTTGATGTCCAGTCTCTCTTTCTGTACACCTTTTATTAAACCTTTTACTTTTGCAGGGCATCTGTTCAAAAACCCGCACCAATAACAGAGCAGAAATGTCCTCAAGGTTTCTTATGTAGTTGTTCACTAAAGGGAACAAGACCAGAAACCTGTGAGAAAAGCCTATATGCAGGGCTGGTTGTGAAGCAAAAACAGTAACATTCAGAAAATCATGGATTCCCATGAAAATGGCACCCTGCTGCTGGATCACACGCTTCAGTCACTCATGGCATGCTGCTGCCTGGGGAGTTGTGCTGCTGCCAGGAAAATGACTTGCAAAGGGATGGAAAAAATGTAGAAGTTTTATTTTGAGTACACAAACAACTAACTTCTCAATTATTTTGGCTTCCTTCAGATAAGGTTTCTGTTCGGCATGACAGAGACAAGCCAGCAGGCATAGATCATCTCTGCTGCAGAAGGGGAAACCCGTGGAGTTACACTCAGAGGCAGCTCCGGGGGTGGTGCTGGCAAACACCCACTCCAACCAAATGGATACGGGAATTCCTTTCCACCCCCCAGCACATGGGAAGAATTATATTACAGAAAATTACAGTTTAAAAGATGCATGCTGGAGGTCTCCTACCTAGTAAGACTTATTCAAAATGTATAAAAAATACCCTCCCTGCAGAAGAAATACTAAAAGGAAACTATTTTAAACTTCATTATAATGAAGATGAAATTTTAATCACAGGCATGGAAGCTGGCTTTTGCCTTAAGAATAGTAATAATTACCAGATTTCATTCAATAGGAACAAACAGAACACAGCAATTTGAAATGGCCAAATTACCATTAACTTTTTACTTGCAGTATCACTCAGTTAAGACAAAAAAGGGGAACAAGAAGATGAATCATTTAAAATACTCAATAGGTGGCCTATACGCTATATTTCCATAATTAAAACTAAGCCATTGTAGCTGAGTATTCATTAGACTTCACTCAAGAAAGAGATTTAAGAAGACACAAGTAGTATATATCGAACAGAAAAATGACAAAACCAGACATCCATCAATAGAAGAATTACAAGACTCAAAGTTTCTCCAAGTAATTTAAGGAAAGTTAAAAGTTACAGAAAATTCCCTGATGTCAGGACTAAAAGAAGATACAGTAGAATAGAGGAAGCCCTTAAAAAGGCAAAGACAAAGTGAACGGTAAGAAAAGGCTATTGTTTTGTAAAAAGGCATAGGGTGATTCGAAAGTATCTCTTCAGAAATTTCTGGGGGTCATTTGAGATTTTGGGTGAGCTATTTTTCAGTCCACAAGGAACTCATTTAATGAACATATGCTAAACAAGTGTTAATCAGCATTTTAATAAGCACCCAACACATTTAGGAGAGCTGTCTCTGAACACATTTTATTTGATGTTACTTTCAAAAAATGCTGAAATAAAATGGAAATTCAAGAAGCGTTAAGGCATTGCTAAAAATGGGCTGATATTTTAAAACATCAAGCTTCCTATTCTAGGTACCCACACATCCATTAACCTTCCACCAACCCCAAGCCAAAAAACAGTAAAGCTGATAGGACTCTATTAATAAAATATTCAAGGGGTGAGATATAATTAATGACAGTCAACAGATCTGGGAAAATTAGTTTTTAGCATCAAACAGGCATGACTTCATTCTCTGAGGAGATTGTAAGTTTTCCTGATAAAGGCAACTTCGAAAAGGTTGTAAACTTTTGTGGTATACTTTGATTTTTGTGTACAAGACACCAACGTTACTGGTGGCATAAAGTTTCATTAGAACACAGGCTGCCAAAGATGAACAACTATTCAGATGATGCATCTTCAACAGGCAACGAGGGGAACTATTAAATAAATAGTTACAGCTCCTATGGGATCTGCCACAATTTGAACTATGGCTGGCACTTTTCGTATTTATTGAACATAAAAGTATAAATCAAGCACTGGTAATTACTGTGGATAAGCACATGAGTGGCAGATAGCTACAGGTAATCACATAGACAACACATGACATCATTAGCATGATAAAAATGCTTTCAGATGAATTTATTTTTTAACATAAGAAAATGTAATCTATTAAGGAAGAGGCAGGGAAAAGTGCATCTCCATGGGAACAACCATTTGCTTGAGCGACAAAAGTATGAAAGGCAGGCCCAGGTACGTCACTGGAAGCAGCTATGAGTCTGCTGTTTCTCTCCTGAGATTTCACACAACTCATGGTTAATTATTAACAGACTACTAAATGACACTTTGTTGGGTTTTTTTAAGTTCAGTACCTGATATTTTGGTGGTAGCTTCAAGATCAAAGTTGGAAACAGATTTGGTTTAAGGACTAATACTCACGACCATTCTTCCCAACTGTGCTGGTTCAAGAGGTATTTTAATGAGAATTTTCCCGTGATCTTTGGAGAGGCAGGCGTGATGATACATTAGACGTATTTGTATGAAGAGAAATTAAGAACTTGCTTCACTGGGCAAAGCAAAACTTTCAGAAGCTGTTTCACTAGATGAAGCATCAGTCTTGCAACTTGCAAGCCTTTGTTTAAAAAGAAGCGCATTTTTGATGGCCTCTCAGAACAATGGATCCTCTAAGGAAGGACACATGCTCTGCTTGTTCTGAATGGGAAATTACTGTACAGCAAGACAGGAAAGGCTTAAAGACTATAGTTATTTGAGGACTCTTGATTGAGGAATGGTAAAAAAAATTGTACAGATACATGGTGCACTGCACATACATGTTTCATTATGGTAAGGAGTTCACAAGCACCTAAACTATTAAAAAAGAATACTCTTAAGCACCAGCTCTTTTGGGTGGATGTTAAGAATATTCTGAATCAGTTTGTGAGTTAGGTATGCCTTAGGCAGTTTCTCACTGTCACAGGACGTATGAGCATAAAAGAGCACGAGAGGTGCTTTACACTCTGGATGCTCACCAGGTAAATGTGGTCACAGCACACGAAAAGCCAGACTCCATCATAAGGCACTTTCAGCCTCAGCTGAACTAACACACAGAGAAAACCATTAGAAAGGGAACAGGGAATGAGTAAATTGCTGTAACAGTGCTTCAGAACTTAAAAACCTGTGTAGGTGTGTGCAAAGGGCTGAGGCTTGGAAGATGTGACACTAGGGATGGCTCAGCCATGAAACCACCAAGCTTTTTTCTCACACCTTTTCATTGTTCACCACCGGAGTGGAGGAAAGCACCCTTCTCCATGCAGCTTTGTTAAGACTGAAAAGATAAACTCACACATATGCTAGGACACACCTCTATTCCTTCACTTAAATAGATTTCTGGTGGACATAAATAAAAATGTGTTTACATTAAGCAAATATTGCCCATGTTTTACACAAACACTTGAAAAATCACAACAGAACTGCAATCCTTTCCTACAGTGCCTTTCACACAAAATACATACATTAAATTTATGCTTTAAACAATATAAATCTATATAAAAGGAGCCTAAAGTCACAACTGGGACTTTGATTTTAACCACACAAATCATTGAAAAGGCATAATCACATTTCCTGGCACTGTAATCAGTATATTCGAAGAGTAGCTGTAGAAATGACTATGGTACTAAATATTACCATGATAAATTTTATGATAACCTTGTTTGCCTGCTACCCATCCTGTAGTCCTCAATTTCCATGTACTTTATGACAGCTTAGCAGTGGAAGACATGGTAATGAAGGAGTGACTAAGAAACCAAACCTGTTAGAAACAACATTGGCACAGGATAATCCTACATAAGATATTGCTGTGTTATTTTTAAGTGAACCTTTTAGCTTTCTAATAAATCCATTCCCAAATCCTAATTTTTCTGTTGAAGAGTCATTTTGTACAGCAGTCTGCAACAGAACAAGTTTTCCCTATGTAAGACTTCATAAAACACAGGCAAAAAACCAAAACCAAAAAAGAAGCAAAAGAAGATCCCTCAAAACACTTCTAATGTGCCTGTTTCTGTTTTATTCATAACATCATAAAATACCACTAGTAGGTTTTCCTGGCATAAAACAAAAATTATCACTATGTTTATAAACTTTTCTAGCCATATGCAAAGTCCTTTTTAATCAGTCCTTAAAAATCAAAGAGGAAAAAAAACATTTCACTTGACTTTCAAATAGATTTCTTTAAAATACACACAAAATTTTTCAAAGCTAGATTGTTTTATACGTATGATACACAGTAGTGATGACTTTAGGTGCAAGTGTAAAGTAGAATACATATTTAAGGACTTGGAAGTTGACGGAACACCTCGGACCACAGAAACTTAAACCCTGGCTCTGTACATAGCCACACTGTAAAATCCCATTCATAAAGTGATTTAGCTTTGGCTATGATACCTATGCTGAACAATCCAGTTTACATCCTTCATCTTTCAAATGAGAGGAGTTGGCATGAAAGGAGAGGATTCAGCAGTTGATATGTGTATGAAAATCACAGTTTTTCAGCCACTGAAAAGACACAACCTCTGACAAACTGGAACAAAAGTAATATCTTTTTCCGCTGGATATGATACAAGAAAACATGTTACAGATTTTTACATGTGATTCTCCACCCACACCCACTCTCTCTGTCTCTCCCTCCCTCAATCATCCACCCACCACGTCACCTCAAACTAAGCACAAATTCAATCCAAACACACATGTTAAAAAAAATTATATCTACATTACGTTCCCAACCTGAAACTCATCAAGTATACTAAATTTACTCCAAAATACAGAAGGACTTACCCAATGTGTCTTTTAGATTTTTAACCAGAGAGCCTTTCTTCAAGCTGTTTTTTCGCTCCACATAATTTGATGGCACATATCCCGTTTTGTTGGCTGCATTTCTTACCCTCCACCATGTCTTAGAATCATCTAATAGCCAAAGACGCTCATTTTTCTTGATGTCAAGTTCTTGGTCCTGCTGTGCAGTGTAATCCCACTTGGCAATAACAATAACTTCTTCTGTCATCTTTCATGGAGTCCTTCTGCAACAAAATATTAAAACACTATCCTCAGTAAATTATGTCATATAATTCTTACTTATTTTTTTCTCTGAATAATTCTAAAATAAGCAAGAAAAAGGCTAGGGAAAAATGAGAATGATATACAGGGAAAACCCTCTCTTAAAAACTTTTCTTGGGTTTTTTGCCACTAAAACATGGCAACACCTTGACAGTAAATTCTGGTCATAATGTATTACATACACTTCCTCAGAATGCATAGAAAATATTATCTAGATATATATTCACAAAAGCTAATTTATAAAATCCATTTAGATTTTGCATACAGCATTATAAAAGTATCCCACATGTGGCACTCCAAGTTCTGATCCAAGAAAAAGAAATAAAATAGCAGCATTTCAAAAATATTTTTTTCCTTCTGCACTAGTTTTGCATCCTCATATAAATAACACATATACAAGTCTTCTGCATTTAAACAAAGTTATCAATCTTTTTTTAGTTGAAAGTTAAGAAGTAATTCAAGAAGTAATGCAACCCAGCAGGGAAATCTGCCATCAATAAGAGGGTACTGTCTTTAGCAAGTCTTTGTTCACCGTTCTGTGCAGGCAGCACAAAACTGCCTTTAAGAGTCTTCACTCCCCCTTTGTTCCCAGGAAGATCCCAGCTCAGCACAGTCCTGCACCAGGCATTAGTCAGCGAGGTGGAAAAGAGCACCCACTGGATTTCATTTCTTCCCTACCTGAAACATATCTAGAGTTACATTAAGACTGAATGAGCTGTCTTTTTCTCACTTACCTGTAAGAACAATGATCTTTTTCAAAGGTATTTGTCAGCCGCACAAAGACAGCTGCATGCCTCCACGTTTTCCTACGCATCCCAGCAATTACCAGGAACAGTGTGAGGGAGCACAATAGTGTGCAAGGAAAAGTCCAATGCTAGTACCAATGACATTCAAATACATTATAATGCCAACTAAAACATGTTGATTTTACCTTCAAAATTCTGAGAAGTCACCTTAAGTGTTCTAATTGCTGCCATGAAGGTTGGGGGAGAGCGAAGTGGAGGAGGACAGAGAGGGTAGGAGGTAAGAACATATTTGAAAATCAATGCAGCAGATTTTGGGTTTTTTTAAATAAAAGATGGAGATTTCATTTAAACTACAGATTAGCAGAAAAGGGTGCAAAAGCACTTCAAACTGTTCATATCCAAAGATCTTGGTAACATTTGACTTTGTTGCCTAGGTCTTGGAAGTCCACAACCCTTTCTTCTCTGATATCTAATAGTTTATGTGACAGAAAGGTAATTAAAAAACCAAACCTCATTCAGAAATTCTGTTCAGCAAGTAAGTTACATCACCTATATTCCAAAAGGGTTCCTTCTGCAGTCTGTAAATACACACACACACACACACACACACATCTCCCTTTAGCTACAGTACAAACTGTGAAAACTGCATGCCAGACAACCCAGCTTATCTACTCTAGGAAAAATAAGTGCTTTCCTTATTTAACCTGTAATCATAAAACACAATAGTGGACCCTATTATAAATTAATAGCCTCCTCTTATCTTGAGTTTTGTTTCCAGGAGAACATCATTTAGGCCTGAGCTATGGTTGCTAAACCATTTGACAGCAAAGCTCTGGCAAGCACCAGCTATATCACCCCTCATGGCCAAGGAAGGACATGATTTCTGAAAATCTGAAGCTGAGTCGAACAGGTTTAAGTTCTCATTTTCCACTCAAAAACCAGAAAGAACATACAACAATTAAAACATTATTCAAAGATACATTTGCATGGCTGAGGTCCCCAGGATGAATTTAAAAAGGAGCTATGATGCTTTGAATAACTGAGAAGCACAATCCGTACAATTCAAACAGGCTGTGACTTATGCAGTGGAACTGATAGTTTTACAAGAAATAACTCAGTAATCATTCAACCATTTTTTTCCCCTAAAATAATAATCCCATTTGACAATGAAGAGAAGAGCCCAAGCTTTGGACCTCAGTCTCCAATAAACTGCCCTGCTTTCTGACTGACATAAAATGGACAGAGAGCCTACAGGTCGATAAGCTGATGCAGCCAGAGGGGACTGCAATCAAACATGTTCTGGAGGCTGGTGTTGTCAATATAATCTATCTCTCCAATTTAGGTTGGTTTATTTTATCTCAGCAATTGTAAAATGGTCAATTCTTACTATTCCTGGGGACATGGAGAACATGAAGAAATAGGACATCATCAATGCAGGTGGTTGATGTTGCCACTACACATCCCCTTCTGAAAAAGGTTATTTTCACAATACAGGCAAGTTAAAATGATAAATATTACAGCATATTAATAATAAAAACCCCACATTAGGAATAATATTTGAGTAGTGACTGGTGAAAAACTATTAAACTCTTCCTATACCTCTGAAGATAAAAAAGAATTTGAATTTATCCCTGTTGCAAGAGTCATCAAGTCTCTCCCCACAGTGTTGGGCGAGGACAGAAGCACAGGAAGAGACTATTTAGCAGGGCTGGCAACATCAACTGTAGTCCTCTGAAACTTACTTGGACAGGGTGCTCAAACCTATTCAATTTCTTAAATTCCCATTAGTGTAGACATGTAAAACTATCACTATGCCTGAGAAACTATGTCATTTCACAAGTAGACCCCTTGTAATTTTGGCAGAAGTATTCAGGTATCGAGAAGCCAAGTTTCTCGAGTACCATGCTCACATATAACCCCTTTCAGTGAAGTAGTCCAGGTTTTACTAAATGTTTAGTGGCAGAAGCTTTCCTTCCCAAGTAGGGACAGGATTTAGAGTCAAAATGCATAACGTAATTGCAGCTAAACATTTGTCCCTTTAAAGCTGTATACATGTGTGTAGAGTTTAGTTGTGTTGGGTCTTTATTTTTTTAGTTTTAGGTTTGTTCTTTTTTGGGGGGAAATTTTGTTTTGTGTTTTGGGGTTGTTTTCTTGTTTTGTTTTATTTTGGTTTTTTGTTTATAATGTGGGGAAATACATTAAAGCTCTTAAAATTATTTTCTTATGATTACATCATTAGACTGGCTCCATCAAGGACAATATGGCTCCTCCTGTGCCATCAGCAGAGCTAAGATTTCCTAGTATGTGAATAAGGACACATTTGTTTCCCCCAAGGCGGGCTGTAGAAGAAGTCATTTTGAAATGCTTCTACAACACAGCCGTATGCCAAGTAAAAGATTATAAGCAGACAACAGAACCAGATTTGGGGGAAAATGAAAGAAAAACACAATAACACAGCCTCCCAAAGCATCTGAGAGTACCATAAAAACTTGACATGGACTGAAAGCATGAAATTTCTTTAGCATACTGCTTACAGACTGCAAAACACAACATACCACAGTTCCCAAGTATTTTAATGGCAACATGAGATTCCTTCACATCAAGACAATGAAAATCCATTGTACAATGCTAAGAATGTACAACTTTCTGGAAAGTTCCTTCTCAAAAAGCTCAGAAGCCCTAGTACTGAAATACTGAGTTGTCTTCTCCTACCCGACAGAACAACATTCCACACTTCAAAAAGCACTATTGAAAGACTTTGAAATACTTCTGCAAGGAACTCTAAGTGCATGAAATTCAAGTCTTTCCTCCATACAATATTGTTTCACATGACACTGTTTTTTCTTTACCATATCAAGTGGTATTTGCTTTACTTTTACGGCAATCCAACTTCCAAACTTAAAAACCAAAACCACCACATTAAATGAGAGCAAACACAACTCCACAACCCAGACCTTCAAAAGGTAATTCTTATACTACCTATGTGACCAATACACAAAGCCAACTCCTCTTAATCCAGTAATTCCTTCACTGCTATCAGTCCTAAAAAACTAATTTATTTTACCAACATTGTATTTGCTGAAATGTTAAATTTAATATAGTTTAGATTGAGCTCACATACTTTCAGCCACTTTTGTTTCTTCCCTCCAGTTTAGGTTTTGTTACGAAAGGAGTCCTGTCTTCAATGGAAGCTGCCCTACTGCAGAAGCATACATGAAAATTTTTCTAGACAAAATTGTCCTTCGGAGAGAGGGCAAAAACTGAAAAATTGTCCAGCCAAGAAGGCAAAGAACAAAAACTCAGCCAAAGTCAGGACAGTTATGGCTGTACTGAAAGTCTGCTCAGAGAGGTGAGGAACATTAAGTAACCATACAGCAGAATAAAGGCAGACATTTGGAGTATCTGGAGAAGCTACAGTACTGTAGCTTCTGTATGACTTTATGAGAAGAAAGTCCAGAAAGGAAAAGGTTATATTCAATAAACTATCAACAATCCAACAACTTCGCAATGACAGGAAAAAAAACCTAAACAAACAAAGGAATGCCTATGCCATTTTGAAGCTATGCTTAAAACTGAAACATGCAAGTAATATTTGAGATTATGGAAATTTAAACTCTGAGCAACTTAAGAAAATTTGCTCCAACAAGCTTGTAAATCTACTAGTGATTCTTCATGTGAAAGATTTACTCGGTGTAATTTTAAATACCAAAATACACAGAATTATTATACAGATCCCATTCTCTTTTTACCAGGCTGGGATTTCAATCCTCACTCTCTCCTTCTCCCTGTATAGATAGGATAATATACTTCTTCCACAGTGACAAACAGGAAGGACCCCTTATCAGCATGCCACCTGAACTGGAATCTTCTCCTATAGACTGACACAAGTTAACACTATGACTAGTTTAATGCCCTGGTCCAGTGGGTAGAAAAGCAGCATCTTTTCTTGCTCTCAAAAGGAAGGCTCACAGTTATGTCAGGGTTAGTTAGGACAGTGCAAACAGAGGGTATGTTTGAGCTTTAAAGATGCAGTGAGAAAGGAAGCAGTTGCTCTCCTTGTTCACAACTTGTTTTGCAAAAAGGAATATGACTGAAAATGACTGACAGTAATGCTTGAAATTTAATCCCTCACCAAGGGAACAAGCAAAAATTCTAGTAATAGGCAGTGCCAATTGATATAACAGACTGTTCTGGAACTGGATGTCTTCCTAAGAAGAAAGGGACAGAATTGATGCAGAGGCTTTTACGTGCCACTGAGGTACATAAACCACCTAACTGCTATACAATATTAAGTAAGATATAATTACTATATGATATTTAGTTAATTACATGGGAAGAATGGAAAACTAACTAACGACATATCATGGTTTTCTCTAAGATTTGAAGGCTGAACAACCTCTCCTCCTGTCCCCAAACTCTGAAAAATCAAAATGTGTTTTGAACCCTGCAGCATTTGTTGCTGACAGGCCAGCTATCTGCTGCCCACCTGGTTAATCTTTCATAAGCTATGGCAAATAGGCAATATGTGGTCCTCTAGGTTATATAGTTGCAGAAAATAAATTTTTAAAAGTCTGTGTTCATCAAGACTTGTTTCATAGTAACTGGATGTGCTTACTGCATTCTGTAATTAATAACTTCTATTAGATCACTTCAACTGAAGTATGCTCTGTATCTGAAGCTTTCTTGTTTATGATGATGCAATCTCTGGTTAGCTTGCCTACAGTTTCAGGAAATTTGATGTTTTGTTTTCACCTACAGTTTTTTTCTTTGTTACATGTGTGGGTGTGTGGTTAGTTTACTTATATCAGCCTAGATGAATAGTTTTGACATATAGAAAGGTTTCAAAAAACCACACCTTACATTCGAAATTGTTTCGTTCAGTTCTTGAGGATCAGTAAAACACCAACACAAAGATAGAACTCAGAAGGCATTAAAAAGAATCAGAAATGTGAATTCAAATAAACACTTGTGAAAATAAATATACCTTTTGGACATAATTTTAGCTATTTCCAGTGGAACATGTTTGAAGCAACAGGAAAATATCATCTCCTTCATTCAAAGGCCAAAGTTAACCTAAACCAAGGAAGACATACTTCTAGTAACTCTTACAAGGAAAACTCAAAATGCAGAGGTTTAAAAAGAATAAACAAACTGATCCAAATTATGGCTAATCACAGTCCTTTGTTATAACCAGTAAAACCCTTTCCATGCTTTGTTATTTGGGCTATTTGCTGGTGCTTGGACAAACAGAGATGGATCACATAAAGGCCACTTTGTCTAACTGCTTTTGCAGTTTAACACTTTAATACTTCATATAATGTGTGTCAATCCACCCCAAGAGACACATTTCTTCAGAAAGAGGTCACTGCATCAAAAACTACTGTAAGACTACTCTCCTCTCTCTCTTTTAAAGGAAGTTAACTAAATAGCTGTAGTGAACAAGCATTCATCACCCAGCTATGCAGTTCTGAGGTGTCAAACCGATACCTGAGCAAAAAAGCCCCCCACACCCAAGCAGCCTAAAATAGTTGACTGTTTCAGCACAAACTTGACAATTAATTTGGGGTATTTCACTATTAGGTCTCATTAGGATGCATTGATTATAGAACTGAAAGTGATAGCTGAGTAAGTGCAAGTAATTATTATCTAATTTACTTTGATGTGCAAACTGAAGACACAGTCACAATCAATAGATGCTGCTGTCTGTACTTTAAGGGGTCAGTTTTCCAAAGGCGAAAGCAAAGATGAGTGAAAGCTGTAAAAAATAAATATGAACAAAGATGTAAATAAATTAATCCACTGCAAAGGAGGAATGTTTAGAATTGCATTTCCAACCTACTCTCACAATTTAGCATTTACAAAAGAAGAATTAGTTAAAAAAATAACCCGTTAAAAAAGTGAGGTAAAAAGTTCTAGAGGTTTCCTGTGTCCCTTCTCCGTGGTCCTTTCCTTGAAAAGGAAAAACTGATAGCAACAAGCTGAAGTCCAGAAAGGCAAACTGAAAGTATTGAAAGAAGTAAAATTCAGCTCATCAAGAACTACTAAAAAGGTATTAAAACTGCCTAAAATTAAATTATTGGGATAATTTAAATATTAGTAAAAGAGTAAGTACAGACTTAGAATATTAAGTTGACTGCACATGATGCAGGAAAAAGGTTTAATACTTTTTTCTACACTATGGGATTATTTTAGGGAGACAACCATTTTCTTCTGTGTCATTAACTGGCATATAAAAGTAATAAGAAAAATTAAAACACTTTTAATGTTCAAATACACCCCAAGGTATCAGAAACATCCACAAAGCTATTACAGTTTTAGCTATTCACTCATTTTTTTTTCACTTCTTTTGAGATCCTGGTTTAGGTCTACCCACCTATCCAAGCTGGACAGATTTACCAATCAGCTAAGGGATAGCCCCAACCACAATGCAGGAGTGACTCAAAGACATGCTCAGCAGGTGCCGTGAGCTTTTCTGGCAGCAACAGGACATTTGTTCTTAAGAGCAAAAAGCACTTGGTTTCCTTTCGAGTCACTTGGGGGAAAAAAAATTTAAAAAACAACCAGAAAGGCATAATTACAGATGAAAGAGTGAGGGCGATCCAGGCTGGTGCAACAGCTAATGGCACCAGAGGCGCTACGGCCTGTGCACCCAGGCAGGACAGCCCTGCCACAGTCCCCTTCTAGAGGCACCGAAAGGATGGGGCTTTTAGATGATACTTCTTGTTAACACAACCAGGCAGTATATCTCAAAAAAAAGAGAAGGATCACTCTGAATTAACCAGCAATTTAGAGCTGTACTAACTAACTTGACCTTGCTACCTACACACCTCAGACCCTGTCTCCTTGGTGTGGCCTGCCACTGTTCACGGGCACAGTGGTGTGAGGGCTGGGGTTTGTTTCTGCAGCCAAATACGTTTGACAGCTGCTAGGCAAGGTTGGCCTCTCTCGGCCCCACAACATATCTGATACCCCAATCTCTAATACAGCTGCAGCTATGTGCCAGCACCTTGTATCTCACATTGCAGAACAACTGCAAACAGGAAACCTCAAGACTAGTTTAGTGGCAACGGATTTCTGCATAGCTCCAATAGAGCACTGAACTTAAGCATGTTTTTTTGTCTTATAAGTGGCTTAGAAGTCTTTTTCAAAGACACACAAAGAAATAAAGGAGAATACATGTTAGAAACACCCAGAAATACATCTTTCCTGCTAAGGAGTCAGTACAGCATTTTATCATTCAACAAAAATGAAATTTTTTCGTTTTACATAAGAATGTATAAAAAGATGTTTGTAAAAAGATTTCCCATCCAAAGTTTTTGTGAAGTCTTTCACATGAATGAGTCCTCTCAGGTGAAATAAGCAAGCAGGGACTGCTTCAAATGATCTCGTAAAATGTGAATTCAACATTTAAGGAAAAGGAATAGTTTTAATCAAAAAGGCTGCATCTCCTCAGCAAGACCCACTTATGTTTTGCTTGCAGTCCAGATTCTTAGTGATGTTAATATCTGATGGCTGTAGGTTTTTCCAGCTCTCCAAGCCCCACTTCAGCAGGAAGGTGCAGCACAAGCATCTGTTGTGCAAGACCAGTAGGGATGCCCTCAAAAGTAGAGGCTGCCAAGCACAATGAGGGCAATTTTCCGGCTCACATTTTTTCCTCCTTTCTTGAAAGCCAAAGTCACCTCCCAGTCACAGCTGCCCATTATTCAGACTAACACAGCTTCATCATTTGAGGCATACAATATCAGAAGTTGCAAGAAGAAACACAACACTAAGACTTTGGAAAATATCAAATAGGAATAAAATTGCTAATGGTTATGTGAGAAAGTAGCTTCACCAAATGCAAGCCCTACCTGACCAACTTAGTGGCCTTCTATGATGGAGTGACTACAGCTGTGGATAAGGGAAAGGCTACAGATGTTGTCTATCTGGACTCCAGTAAGGCCTTTGACACAGTCTACCACAACATCCTTCTCTCTACATCGGAGAGATATGGATTTGATGCATAGATTACTCAGTGGATGAGGAATTAGCTGGATGGTCACATCCAGAGAGCATTTGGACATTGATCAATGGCTCAATATCTGGATGGAGATCAGTGACAAGTGGAGTCCATACTGGGATCAGCACTGTTCAATGTCTTCATCAGTGACACAGATGGGGGAATCGAGCGCATCCTCAGCAAGTCCATATATAACACCAAACTGCGGTTGACAAAACTAACGGATGGGATGCCATCCAGAGGGACATGGACAAGCTCTAAAACTGGGTCCATGGGCACCTCAGGAGGTTCAACAAGGCCAAGTACAAAGTACTGTGCCTGGGTCAGGGCAACCCCTGGTATCAGTACAGGCTGGGGGATGCAGGGATTGAGAGCAACCCTGTGGAGAAGGACTGTGGAGCATTGGTAGATGAAAGTCTGGACATGACCCAGCAATGTCCACTTGCAGCCCAGAAAGCCAACTGTATCCTGGGCTGCATCAAAAGCAGTGTGGCCAGCAGGTCAGAGAAGGTGATTCTGCCCCTTTACTCTGCCCCAGCCAGAATACTGCATCCAGATCTGGGGCCCTCAGTGCAGAAAAGACACAGACCTGTTGCAGCAGGTCTAAAGGAGGACCACCAAGATGATCAGTGGGCTGGAACATCTCTTCTATGCAGACAGGCTCAGAGAGTTGGGATTGTTCAGCCTGGAGATGATCTTTTAGAACGTTCCAGTACATAAAGGGGGCCTATAAGAAAGATGGGCACAGGCTTTTTAGCAGGGCCTATTGGGATAGGACAAGGGGCAATGGTTTTAAACAAAAAGACAGTAGATTTAGACTAGATATAAGAAAGAATTCTTTTTTTTCAATGAGAGTGGTGAAACACTGGAACAGGTTGCCCAGGGATGAGGAAGATGCTCCATCCCTGTAAATATTCAAGGTTAGATTAGATAGGGCTGTGAGCAACCTGATCTACTTGAAGATGTCCCTCCTCACTGCAGGAAGGGTTGGACTAGATGACCTTTAGTGGTTCCTTCCAACCCTAAATATTTTATGATTCTATGAAAAGTAGCAGATACTTTAGCCTGCTAACTCTCTGGTGGTACAAAGAGAAAGCCCTCCTGGCTGTTATAAGGTAGGCTGCTGCAACATCAGAAGAATACAAATCTGAGTTCTGGCCTTCTACTAATCATGCAATACCGCTCTAATTTTATGTGCTATTCGCTCTTGTTTCATGTTGTGACTTTCACACAAGCTAACCCTCCCAATTCCATATTTTTTAAGATTTTCATTAGTAATACTGCTATACTACAAAATTTCTTCATCTGGTGCAGTTCAAGATACAAATGCTTAATCAATGTGGCAGATTTTAAAACACATAATACTAAGTACTATCTTTTCTATTTATGTGATAAGCGCTCTGCTGTTTCAGGAAGCTAAGTTTTTAAAACTCTTTTGATGTTCTACTTGAAAAGGATATTTCTATAGCCTTTTTTGGAACAGTATACCCATTATAAAGTAGGCACTGTTTTTAGCTTCTGACAGATGATTTAAATATAAAGTTCTGTTTCAAAGGACAAAAATCTGGTATTGTACAGGAACAAGCTGGTATAGCAGCTCATGTTACAGTTACACAGTACTAACTAGAAGCTTATAACTTACCTATGCTTAGAAGACAGATAGCAACAGTAATAGAAATTACAGAGAAAACACTTAAACAGGTCTTTAACTAAGCTTAGTACGGTCACCATCAGACAAGGCAATAGGCTTGTAAGAAAAACCTAGCTCAAATATTTCCATATAAATATGGGATGACAACCTTAAGGGATTAAGAAAACAAAACAAACATATTTCAGTTTGTTTGGGGTGTGTGTTGTTTTTAAGAAATGCGTATCCATATGTCATTCAGAAAACAGGACAAAGTTTAACAGACAATACTGGCAACCTTCTAGAGATGAAGCAAAAAAACCCCAAAAAACAACACTAAGACAGAGGACTTTTGTAGTTAGATGACTTTTACTGTTTCATCCCACCCAGACAGTATTTTTGGAGTAAGGTATTTCCCCATACCTTGAAGACCATACATCTTTTCATGCCCTTTCATCATATACTCATTAGAAAACACAAGGAATGTGAACTGTCATCCTTGCTGATTTTAATTTGTTGAAAGATGAGAAAAAATAATTATATCTGAATATAGAGCAACTCCAATGGCAGACAGTTGGCTAATATCTCTCTTCCTAACAAGCCCTTCCTCCAGCCTTTAGCCTCCATGTGCTTGTGCCATCTGCCCTCAGCCTCCCTTTACTGCACCTGCTGCCGCAATCCCCAGCAGCAGGCAGGGCTCGGGCAAGTACAGGCAGCAGCTGCAAGTTTTTTTTCTGCCTCCATCAGCAGCCTAATGCAGATGCAGCTACTGTGAAGGACCCAGCCTGTGGTGACCTTTTCCCACTATTAGTGGAAAAAGTCTTCTTGCTTTGTTTTGAAGGCAATCAAGAGCAATGGTACATTCTAGACAGCACTGGGAAAACACAGAATGTGCAGAAAGGACATCTTCAGACCTTCTGGCTGCAAACAACATGAGACAAACAGGAAGGTGGCAGCTTTTTTGGCCCATGTTTCTTGGCTGCAGAGTAAACACAACAGAATCTCAAACTGCCTCACATTTAGATATAGCAAGAGGGCCAGAAAAGAGCATTGGCTCACCTTTTCCTGAATTCTTTTAAAAGTACTTCCAGAAAAATGATGCAGTTAATAAACTCTGCAGTCCTAAAGAAAACTTTTGGAAAAGAGACCTCATCTCACCTCTAAAACAGCAGCAATGATTAATGACCACATCTCTGCGTTGGTTTATGGGTTTTTCTACAAAGTCAGAGACACAGATAAGCTTACTGTTTGTTGCTGTTGCTCTGGATGGCTCTCTCTCCCTTCCTCCCAGCAGACAGCATTTAAGTTTACCACTCTATTCAGAAACACATGAATCCAAAAACAAACAAGATAAAAGAGAAGGGAAAGTCCAGGAAGAATAAAACATACCATAGGTGTCTACATAAGACAAAATTACAAATCATTTCACACTTAACAACCTCTCCACAGTCCTTTACAAAAACAGGGTAGGAGGGAGCCAAGCACACAAGGTCAGAAAAAAATCCAGACGCTCTACTGAGAGGACATTTAGGTAATATTAGCTTTATGATAGACTGGTGAAACATGCTCTACGGAAGAACAAATTAAGTGTACCCCTGTTCATGGACCTTCATCCTTACTATCAATAAACCTTCCTTCTCTCCTCGAAATTAAAACAGTCAGCCACACTCAGGACACGGTGAACACCGTGAGATTTTATAAAGGAGACATCCTTGAATTTCTTTCAAGATTCCAAATAATAAAGTGTTTGAAAGATTTGCTTCCACCACTGCTTCTTTTCCCATAGCTCAAACATTCAGTGGTCTGCAGGAGCTATACTTCACTGGAAGTATTAGTACATTTATGTATTGTATAAACAAAGAACAGTCCTCAGACATAAGAAGTTTAACCTTGATCTCGCACAGAAGGACAAAGCTCAGAATCACTGTGGATTGCTACGTTTTACTGCTAATCCCTTGAAACACCGCTACCTACTTTTCAAGGGATTTCACTTTAAACTGTCTATAAAATGCTGAAAATAAAACTGAACTGCTGACCTTCTGTTCCCCAATGGAAAAATCATATATTCACTTTTTAACTAGAAAGAGAAAGAGATGTTTGTTCAGTTCAAAAACCCATTTATTTCTAAAGTTTGTAAGCGGAAAAAAAAAAGAGAATACATTGTCCATTTCTAGAAAACATTCACTCTATAGTCTTAAGCAATTTATCATTTGCTTTTCAAAAAAACCCCCAATCAATCTACCTCATAACAGTAGGAAAATGAGAAAACAATTTTCATTTTAATCGTTAAAATAACTTTAAACTTTCTAGTTCACACAGTACTAAGTAATTTAAAGGTCCTGTTCGGACTATGCTCCTGTGAACTATCCAGTTTACTGTCATTTTAAATACTGAATAAATTCTTAGATTTCCGGATTTTCTTATCCAGTCACCTGGATCAAAATTTTTATCCAATATGAAAAGGTGCACATAGCAGTGGGGGAAAAAAAAAAGATACTTCTCAATTTGAATCTCAAGGCAAAGTTCCAGAGCTTTTTACCTGAATTGGGGTTAATGAATACATATTTCTCATATCTAGGAGAGTTTCTCAGGCAAAAAGCTACTTTCTAGAAGCTAGGTCTTTGAATAGTACAGGTAAAAATAATCACCGGATGTAAGATACCATTCTTGATTTTGTACTTACGTATGTAACCAAAGAGGCAGCTTGAAAGATGCACTGTTAGATTTCATTAAGAAACAGCTAACAGTATTAAATTTATTCCTGTGTAAATCTGTCCATCTTCCTGAAACAGACTGGAACACGAGATAGTTACTCAGTAAGCTATGCTTTTAATTTCCTGATAGGACATGTACCCAGAGAAAGCACAATTTAAATCAAGAAACACTCTTGGATCTTGTATGAGATGCAAGTGAATGCTGCAGCTTCACAACTCTCTTGTCAGTAACACTGACTACTGTGCTAACCAAGAAAGTATAAGGCCAGGCAAGAAATGGCAATCCCAGTCTCCCCTTAAATTATTTATTCTTCCATCTAAAGGCACTTCAGAGTCAATACAGGAATCCTCTCCCACTGCTCCCAAAACAACAGTACAGAAGAAACGCTATCCCTCACACTTTCCCAAACAAAACAGTCATTTCAAAATGACTTGTCTTGTAACTCTAGAGGAATGCTTTAAATTTAAAACCAAGACTGCATTTTTGGTCTAGATTGTTGGCAGTGTTCATTTATTTCAATCAAATTATTTCTTATGTATCTTCCTCCAGTTTAAATGAGGACCTCTTCCAAAAAATTGTACTTGTGAGTGCTCTGCTACACAATTACAGCAGCTAGCTATTGGTAATTCCTCGGTTGATGGAGAGGGACACAAAGCCAAGAGAGAAACACCATTCACAGAAGAGGATGAAAGAGGATTTTCTAAAACCCTTCTGCCAGGAGTGCTCCAGAGAACACATGCTTCTGTAAACACATTAGGAAGATGCTCCTTATTCTGAACTCTTACGTTGCAGTTCAGGTGCCAGCTGCTCTAAGACGGCTTACACAGACAATCTGAAAAGTTGTTCCACTGCTATTATCCCAACACAATTTTCCATTGCACCAGATCTGCCTCTCAAAAGGATAAGCTTCTGAAAGTAAACACTTACTGCAGGAATATCTGACTTTTTCCATACAAACAGTTACCCAAAACCAAAAATAAGCAATTAGAAGAGTCTACATTTCTAAGAGCAAAATACACATTCAAGAGAAACCAACATTGCCTCGTGATGCCGGACTCTCATCCTCCTTTATTCCTACTCTCACCTTCAGTGCTTGAACAAAATGGAGTACTTCCAAACGCCTTTAAATCTCCTTCTGTTATTTTTATCTTCTGTCAGATTTCTCCAAAGCTTACTTTTCCTGAATAAAACCTCCCCACAATAACTTGGTTCAAAATTAAACATTTAGTTTTGGCTGCTACATCACATTCCCTTTCATCCAGAAATGTTAGGTACTCTTGCACTCATGAGACATTCTATCCTCATACACTAACAGACACATTTTCTTTCTTACTCCTGCCAGATAACAATAAAATGCATCAAAAAAAAAAAATTAAAGGGAAATAATAGCAGCCAAATAATTTCCAAACATGGAGAGAGATTGTGAGGATTAGCATCTGTACAAGAACAAAGATTAAATAAAAGAAAAAACAGGTTCAAAACCACAGGTCTGAAATGAGGAACTGTAACCACAGAGCTCGTGCTCCTTCTAGATTAATACAAATTTAAAAATTTATATTGCTACTGATTTTCAATAAAAGTGATTATGCCATTGCTCTCATACACCAGTTCAACTGGGAGCCATACAAAATACTAAGGTACTACAAGATGCTGTCAAGTACTAAGCATTACTTGTCAATACCCAAGAGTGACACACTGCAACCTTGTTAAAAGTAACATTACAACAGAAGTAGACAATTTCTTCATTATCTAACTCAGACCTCACTCAAACAAGACAACAGTGTTACCAAATCTGGATCAAGCCTCAGTGAAAGGCTTTCTGAAGAAAACTGATACACAAATACTAGGAGCTGCAAAGCAGTGTATTAAAGGAGCAGCAAGTTACAATCCCATGACTAAACAGAAATAGGAGGAAGTATGTAAAAATTCACAAATCACATCAAGGTAATAGAGAATAAAATATAAAACAAAGAAAATAGAGAAAAAAGAGAATAGGGACATGTAGGAAAATAAACTCATCCCCTCCTTCTCTGGACCACAGGGAGTTCTTATAGAAGAGAGATCCCTTTTCTGTTCCTCTAACACAGAATCCCTGACTGTTTCAAGTGACTAACACCAAGCATTTTTATTTTATTTGTTCTTTAGCTTCTTGCAAATTAAACTCCGAGGAACAAGTCTTGGTCTGATGCCTTGTTCCTGCTTCTCTAGTGTGTAATAAATACATCTAGGTTCAAAAAACTCCACCCTGAAACCAAGCTATAGTCTGTAAAGGTAAGCAGGACTATGTCCTTTTATCAAATATTGCCCTCACATTTGTTTCTCTTATTTTCAAGAATTCTGCAAGATTAGTTAGGGTACTGACTTGGGATGTGGAAATGCCAAAACGCCCAGCCACCACCTACAGGCCAGAATCTTTAGCTGACCAGTGACCTACTTTGTGCTGTCATTTTTCTCCCCTTCTCCTAAACCACAGGCAGGAAGCAGGTCACAACAATCAGCAGGCTTCTGATCTCTCTGCCATCACCTTTTTTCCTGAAGAATACAAAGCAGCAGCTGCTCTTCACACAATGGACATAAGCCCAGCACACAAATGGGACATCCCCATTTTGGCCACATAACGATGTGTGACCAGTCACATGGAAGAAGACTTACAGCTCACAGCTCAAGACTTCCTGAAGTTTCAGTAATTTACTGCACTCAGAAAGCATGTTACAGCAGCCATGCATCCAAAGAGTGCCTGAAGTGCAAGTCAGCAGCTGAGAATGCTAACTTCCATTATCCCTTTGACAGTAAATTTAAATTCTGTGGAGCACAACTGTCAAAGGCTTGCTTATGAGCTAGTTTCAAAACCAGTTTTATAAACATACACACACACACACAAGTTTTGTAGTTCTACTCGAAACATTCAAGTGAACTCAAAGATGTCAACACCCTTTTGTTTTGAGAGAAATGCTTTACATTACCATGCATCCAGATCTTCACCATCATAAACCAGCACTCTCTCTAGCAATAATGGAACACATCTTTCCAGATCCCATGCAAATCCAGGGCTGGCAGAAAATACCATTCAGTAATCTTCAGGGAGAACTAAGCAAGGAAAACTAATACTCTGTTTAATCTTGAAAAACAAATTCAGAAGTCAAATATAAAGAGAAGTCTAACCCTCATTCAACAGCATTTTTGGGGCTGGTATATGATAACCTGAGAACTAATGGTATGAGACAACTGAGCTTATCAGGGAATGTGCTAAGAGCTATGGATTTCGGTGCAAGATAAAGAATTCAAAATCAGCCTCTTGGGAAAATTTGGATCCCCCAACTACCTGCTGCTTCAGGGAAATAATCTCTCTGACATCACCTGCTGTAGCTGCTTGCATGAGGCAGATTTCTAACTTGCATACAGGAACATGTCTGTTAAGATGACGGTATTGCACATTAAAAAAAAAAATCAGGCTACTGGTAAATTTTAAATATTAGTAGGAAGAGGTGGAACAAGCAGCCACAAGGAAAAGGTGTGCTACAAAAATTCAAGGACCCAAACTATTGAGGAAAAAATCCAGTCTGAATAGCAACAGCAATGCCTGGAAGGATTACACATACACCTACTGAATCAAAAAGCAGGAGAAGAATCATTTAAAAGAAAGGTGGGAGGATAAAAGAGGGGATGGAGCAGGTAAAAAATAGGCTACAGAGAGGCTCTATTGCAGGGAACAACTAAGAGCAGCTGATAGAAACAACAACCTCCAAAATAAGGAGAGATGAGAGCTGCAGGCGATCCCTGGAACAAAAGGGTGTGAAGAGATAGTACAAAGGAAAGCAAGGTTTAAATCCACAAGACGGCAAGGAACCTGTGATGTCAAAATACGGCTCTCAAACTTAAAATCAGGAAAAGAAAAATAAACTGTAAAAGGTTTGCATCTGTATGCATGGTATTTTATGCTTTGTGTTGCTACTGGCTTAAAAAATAAACAACAGGACAAGCTCATTTTCTCAGTCCTCTCTGCTTAGTACAACTGGAGCTTTGTTACTACAGTGCAAACAGTAATTGTAATCCATGATTAATTAACCAAGTTATTAGAAACAGAATTCCACAAGAAATACACCACACTAACCTTTAAATATTTTTCTCTTCTGTGAAATTCACCAGTTTCACCACCTAGATAACACACCAAAACCATTCATCAGATACTAAATGAGATGAACTCCGTGTACAGTGTCTTCCCATTCAGTAAAGGGCAGTAAATCAGCAAGCCCAACTCTTTCTTAATATCATAGTACATTAGATGCAATACATACCATTTCAACAGGATGTCACATGAAATATGCTAAAACCACTACCAAAACCACACACATTTACAGTTTAAGCTGTAGTTCTACTACACACTAATTCTAACACAAACTGTGAATCACTCAAACTTCCCACAAAGCCTTCACACCAGAAGACTTGCCTTCCAGCCATTATCAAATGGAGGAACGAGCCTTCAACTGATTTTCTTAAATGACCTACGCCAACGCCAGCTGCACGCCCACTCTGCAAAGCACCAGCTGAAGCAGTCAGCCCTGAACTACAAAACAGGCACAGCATCTCAAGGAGAGGGGATCTCCTGTATGTGTCTGCCAGCAGATGCTCCTTTAGGGACAGTTAAATCTTGGAGTATCCTGGTGGCCTCAGCTGCTAATCTGCTTCCTCCCTCAGGAGGGCGTGGGGTCTCTGCTGCTCCCCTGCACTGGTACAACCCAACCACACCACACAGTGCTGGCACAAGGACTGCCCCTGGTCCCTGCATCCCAAAAGCCTCAAGCTGACTTTACCCAACGTTTGACTACGTACAAGACATAAAGTCACACTTTCAGCATCTAAGGACACCCTCCCTGTGATGTAGTTTAACTCCATAAGCTATTTTGAAGTGTTTTCCAAGATCATATTCTAAGCCACATCATGTGTCCATCAAAAGTACAGTGCATATTTAAATCATTTAACTGAAACTGGTGTACCACTGGGATGTAGTTATTTAGAAACCACAGAAACAGGGGCTCAGTACCTTGTTCTGCCAGTGGCATTCCTTTGAACACTGGTCAAGAAAAGAAGGTTAGTCACTTTTTTTAATACTCAATTCACTAATATACTTGGGCACAAGTTAGCTCACTCATATATAACTACTATACGTATATGTATATATATGTATAGCTTAATTATATTCATGAGCAACATGCTGCATTCTTTTCAGCAGGCCAAGTGGTTTTGGCTCAGAAAAACCAACCTGGTGGATGACAAGACAAAGTCCGTATTGGCTATCATACCACAAAACTACTTCCACCAGGAAAAACGTGGTTATTTTTGTATTTTTACTGAAATTAATTTTCCTGCATCAATAAAAGCTGTACAGTGTTCTCTGATGAGGAATGCACATGGATTGCAGGTAAAGCACAATGCAAAGGCCATTTGTGGGCTATAACAGGTACTGCTGATACCTACAAACACGAGTTGCACCTGAAAGTATCAAAACTCGAAAAAATTAGACAACTGATTCTTAACTTTCATATTACTAGTAAATTAAAATATGCCTGTATTTCAAGCAAAGAACTACAATTACTACTAAGAGAAACATAAAAAATGCAGTAAAGAAAAATCTAAAAAAAGAAAGTACTAAAATAATGTAATTCAGAGAAGATCAATTTATTTGGGGTGTGTACCTGTGGTTATGGAAGTAGAAGAGTGGGCTGAAAGTATTCTTCCCCACTGTCCTCAATTAGAGGTTACAAAGTATTATGCCACCAGCATAACATAACAGGCAGTATTCTGTAAATTCATTTATTATACTAAATGTCTGTAAATATATTTAAGTAACGCTGAAGTTGCATTCAAAGTCTTAAAATCACTTTGGGCACCCAAGATAATTGGCATATTTACAGAATTTTTTTTTTTAAGGGAAAGGAATTCAGACATCCACTCAGCACATACCTTCCATTCTCTTCATAATTGTCAGAATCAAAGGTCCCCTAACTAACTCATATGAAACACTGAGAATAGGTATAATTTTCCTTGGGTTAAAAAATGTCAAAAACCAACAACTACAAACGTGCTGAGTCACAGAAAAATACCAAGAAATATTCTGATGCAGCATCACAAACAGTTCCATCAAGTTGAAATGTCTATGGTGCTTTTTGCTCTTGAACAGAGAAGGAGGATCAGTCTGTCAGCAGCAGGTCTCCAGTCTCATAATGGGAGGAGCTCATCTCTATCATGGTCTCTCTGAGAGTCTTTATGGACAAGGATTTCTGTTCTACGCTGTGGTATTATAGCCTTTGACAAATCTGCTGAATACTAAGACATCGATAACTTTGCTCACAGTGGTTTGTTTCTGATGTCATCAATCAATCTCTCTCCCGTGTACAGAGGTAACCTAAAGAACCAATCATTCCATACAAGCGTATCAAGTTTCAAAAAAATTACAGAACATTTTCCAGGAGATTTTAATCTAAAATACAAAATGCTCAACGCACATATCAATATTGCAACCACTTTTCAAAATATTTTATTGTGAAAATACAATATGAGATCTTGGTTTTGATTCAATTACTGCAAGTGAATGAGGAACAAGTTCAAAAGTACAGAATACCACATAAAATATGATGTTCGAGGAGAGGGAGGGAGAGAGAGAGAGCGGAAAACAAACAACTGAAAAAAGCCATCTTGCCCAGCTACATAAAAGAAGACCTGGCAGATCTTGATGACCACAATAAAAGCCTGAAAGGATACATTATTGCCTGCAGTTTGGTGAAGTTTAAGGACTTGGAGTGTAACTTCTGAATATTTACTTTGTTGCCAATTTAATTTCCTTTTCAAAGGGCAAAAGGTTTGCTATATTCTGGTTCAAGAAAGCATTACAAATGTAGGCTTTAGTGAACCTACACCTACACATTCATTTCCTTTTGGGAACAGCATTAGAATGCTCTAGGTTTTGCAGATTCGCATATTTACCAAGCTGAATACAGTCCATCAGAAACAAGCACACGAAGGATGGAAAAAGGTATAAAATATTAATACAGTTAGATTTAATATTGTTACTGAAATTTAGTGTGGTCTAATCATACACAGCAAATATCCTGGGTACTCATTCTTCAATAAAAAAGGAAAAAAAAAAAGAAGACACAAAAAGAGAGACAATCCTTAAACCCCTGACCAACTGACATGTCCACATGGCTCTTCCTCATCCCCTTTCAGTGACCTGTAATCTATTTACTGCCTTTTGGTGGAATACATAAAACCTTCACCTGATATAAAGAACTCCACTTTAGGCATGTTTGGTTACCCTCCACATTTATTGGATTAAAGAGTAAAAGAAAAAAAACTACTCAATAAGCCAAATATCACAGCAACTAGCTCAAGAAATAAAGATGACTAAGTACATAACCAAGATTTCAGACACCTATTTCCTTTAACTGAGCAGTGGACTATTTTAAAAATTATTTTCACTGAACATTTAACCTAAAACTATTATAAAAAAGAACAAGAAAGAGATTCCAAAGACAAAACTCTAATGTGTTTTATATAACACATTTGAAATAAATACATAACTTGGCCCATAGTCAGTAAAATACAGGCTTAATTTTGAGTAGAAATTATTGCGGAAAAATAATTTTACAGTGACTAATTCAACAGTTTGATGAATCATTTGCTTTAGGATTGTGTACTTTGTTTTCACATTAACAGATCTGTCAAGAATATTTTCATTTTGCTACATATACGTCATAGAACAAGTATTAAAAAAACCTTACTGCAATTTCTACTCCAGAAAATTAGTACAAAAGGTTTCTCACTATTAGTCTTTAAACACCTAAGTCTTCAAGGTTACACTCTGATCTGCTAGAAAGGCCAGGGTTATAAATGTTTTTCAGTACATTTAAAAACACATGTCAGATAATTTGAAAATAGAGTGCAAAAGCCCACTATCTCAGTATTACTTAAGAATATCCTTTTCAGTTTAAAGGAAAATCAATCATTTGCAAAAACATACGGAGACACTATAGTTAAGACTGGATTGCATTTTTCATTCTAACTGGTTCACCTTCACTTTATTGAATAAATACATCTAATTTCAACATCTCATAACACTTAATTGAACAAGTATTTAACAGAACGCACAGCAAATATCAAGGCACACAGCAACTTAATATATTGCTTTCCATTTGAAGGTTCTAAAATGTCAGTAATTGGACTTCCTAACTTCCCTCTGAAGAAGGTAAAATCATTTTTATTTTATAAACAGAGAATTTGAGTAAGAAATAATAAATCCACCTGGTAAAGTACTGAATAAAGCCAAGATGCCAAGTTTTCTATTCCATGCAACAGCTACTACAATGGTGAATGTTTATTCAGTGTTCTGCCATTTTGATTTTATTTTTTGGTACAGTGGTAATAAGGTGTCATTTATTAAAGGTTTCTGTAAATAAATTCTTAATAAGCCACAGAGATCAACTACAGCTACTAGAAACTGACAACAGAGTACACAAATTAACAGAAAGAAGTTAGCCAAGTTCTACCACAAAAAGAATTCTACAGGAACATCAGCTTCATTAGATTCTTTCAGGTCTTCAGAGCCAGCCTACGAAGATGCTATCTATACACTGTATGCAATTCTCTTCTGCTCTCACAAAAAACACAAAAACCTTCTTTCCACTCAATACTTTCGGTACTCAACACTTTCAATGCTATTACTTAAGTTTTTAGAATTCAACCAAAGAATAATACTAAGCCTGCTCCACCATGGTTTATGGATGACTGCTTCTCCTCCATACTTCCCACACCATCATGTTGTGCTTTCAGGCAGCACCTTCAGGGGAAAACATCCCAAGTCAAAGCAGTAGGTAGCAGGAGACAAGAGCCATAAAACAGTAGAAGCAATATCTAGTGTTTAATTCATAGTCTGAGCCTATCATTTTTTCTTGTTTTTTTTCTGAAAGTAAGAGCTAGAACTCATTTGCCCTAGATCACTGACAGAAAAAGACTAACTATTTAATCATTCATCCAGCAGTTAAAAAAAAAAAAAAATCACAACTACACTGCTATTACAGAAAAGCCAAAACCAAGCAATACATCCAGTTCACTTGTTATCTTTAGTTATGAAAATAACCACTGACCTTGAACCACTCACCTTTGACACACTGTTAAAAGGATCCAGGCAGTGAAAGGTAGGACTCTCCGACAAAGTTATACACACCACCGCCTGAAACAACAAACAAACTAAACTTAGAACACTTCCAACTAGGTAATTTAGCTTTCATGCTGCCAAAATCTCCTATGAGATGCTGAAGAGCAGGCAGAATGGCTTGAACTTGATCCACCTGTTTAGCATAAACAGACCCCATCTTCACATTTAACTTCTCTCAATGAATACCAGGTGATTTTAACCACGAACAATCCAGACCCATGTACAATCTTAAGCCTTCATAATACAGAGAAAAATCAGTCAAGAAATGGAATTAAAAATTCAGCCTAGTTTTAGAAAGATTATCTTTTACAAAGCATCATTATTTACTGTTTCCTTCACTCTTGTATTAGTTAGTTTAACTTGACTGTATTTTCTAAGAAAAAGGAAATGCCTCTACATGTGGAAAAGAGGTACAGCAACAAAAGCATAGCCAGGAGTTTTGAGGGGGAGCGAAGTATTTCCATCCAGAAGGCACACATACACATACAGATGTGTAATTCAGCTGGATTACTACTACATGTGGCTTGGGGCCTTCTGGTGGTGACCCAACAAGCAAGCTCTGACAGAGGTGGTGAAGCTGGTCATAGGGTCACAGAACTATATTCAGGGAAATTCTGGCTGGATGTAAAGGCACAAGGGTGGCTAAGCACAGCCACATGCCCTATGAGAAATGATGAGCCTTCTTCCTGGGAGAGTCTCAAATTCTGCTGAACATGGCCCCAGGTGCAGCCTCAGCCCTGACAGGATGTGGATGGCTTGTCCAGAGGTCCCTCCTGGCCTCCACTGTTCTGTTAAGTATTTCTAGCCACAAAAGTAACAGTTCAGAAGAGAGGTCAGAGTATCTAAACACTTCTTTCTGTTTTTTTAATGACCCTTCTAACTCCATAGGATGTCTGACAAACTCAGGTAGTGTAAACCCATTAAGATCCAATTCAAAAAGAAGAAAAAAATTCTCAGCAACTTCTTATGCTGCAGCCTCTACCTAATAAGGATGATGTGTTAAAACTCCTACACAACCCCAGGCCACTCATGCACAAATGTTTCTGTTCAAGTCTTTTCTGAACAGATTCCAACCAGTTGCAACTCTACAAAAGCATCCTAGGATGAAATTAACTTCAAAGGAGCAAGTCACCCAGTGATCCCATGCATTACAATGAAGTGAGGCAAGAATAAAAAATATTGACAAAGGTATTATAAACACCTTACACAAATGTTTCAAAGTGAGATTTACTCTCACATTCATTAATACGTGAAGTAACAGAACTACTAAAGTCACAGTTTGACAAACATTTAAGCCTAAACTTATTGCTCGGGGGTAAAGAACAAGAGACTCCCTGACCCTCAGCTCCTGGAAGCTCACCCATTGCACCCCAGCAGCTGCAAGGGGAGACAAACTGTTGCCAACCCTCCTGAAAAACACAAAAGATTAAAAAAATAAATAATGAAGGATGGCAAATCATGAGGAAATATTATACCAACAGAAGAGCTTCCTGATCCAGTTCACCACCTGAATGAAGATTTGCCCGAGACAGCAGAAAGCAGATGGGACTGGAGGGTGACCAATCCCTTCTCCTCTGCCAGGTGGTGACAGGAATAGCTGCTGTCCCACCTGGGTTTTCAGCTTTCTGCAGACATAGACCACAGGCAACCACACTTTGCTGTATCAATTTTTCTAACCAATTATAGACCCTAACTGTGTTCCCACTGAAAACTGCTCTATTGAAATTGTAGGACAGATATCAAGTAAATGGGAGAGATACTTTAATAAATGAAGCAACATTAAAACCCTGAGGCAGAGCAGATCTATTTTCCTGCTAGCTGAATGTTTTGTAGTATGTGTTTTTCTCCTGTCAATAATACAAGGACATTTTTAATATTAAGAGGTAAAAATGAGAAAATAAGTCTCCTCATTTTTTTGGTACAAGATCTTCTGAATAGTACTATCTTTCCTTGTCCTCCCTCACAAATCTTCTGCTGCCCATTACCATCTATCACTGAAGTGCTGTAGCAAGCCTCTGATTTTGTTTGGGGTTTTTTTGTTTTGTACCTTAAAGAAAAACACAATACCTCTCTCAATTATTGCTTCCACCTTCACAAATGCACACTTGCATATGGAACATGTGTTTGAAAGTGAGCTGAAAAACAGTACTGTTCATTATCAATACATGAAAAACTAGCCCTGTATTTATTAGTTAAACGGAGAAGTACAGTTGGGAAAAGAAAGAGTCCACATTTCATCTAAACGCATAAGAAAAGAATGAGTCATGTGTTTATCTCAACATAACAATGCTAACTTCCTTCTGTAGAGCAAGAATGGTTTTATTTTGGCAGCTCAATTAACACACATTGAAAGTAGCTCAAAATGTTAACGGTGATAGTGCAAATAGTCAAAGGAAGAAGATGCACAAAAAACCATCATTCCCTAACAACACTTTTATTGAAATAAAACTCTGTTAATCTAACAGACACACAAGTACAAGATGCAGACTGGTCTCTGCCCTCCTTGGGTTCAATCCTGTTGCATTGTGACCCCATTTTCTATTTTTCTCATGATAAAAATCTTCACTTGGCTTTGGAAGAGCCAGAGGAAGTTTTCTGCTACGAGTCACACTAATAGTCACTTCCCCAGAGGAGTAGCCAATTTCCATCACACACCCCCACAGTCCAAATCTTTGCCCAAGACACTGTGATTTGCCAAGTGACACAAACTCAGGATAGAAACCAGACCTCAAATATTTTACTTATATCTAAAATGTGCTCTTTGAAACAATCTTTCAGTTACAGAATTTCAGGACCTTTTTTCTCAAAGGTCAATAAATTGTAACAGCAGTTAGGGTTTGGGACTACCTGCCCCCAGGCAGAGTTTGCACCACACATGGAGTTTTCTGGTTCTCCTGCTATCCTAGCAGCCAGGACTAGAGGGAAATATTTGATAGCACAGCCATTCTGGGGAACAAATTGCTCAACTTTGAGAGTACAAAATTACCTTTAAAAAATACACCTTCAGAAGCCTTGCAGCACACAGGACTTAGTGTTCACTCAAAAGACAAACTGGTGCAACACTGGAAAACTTGGGAAATCAACAGCTCTTTTTCGGAAGGCAGCAAAGCAAACAGAGGCACAGAGGTGGACAGTCTCATCCCATGGTATCCCCAATGCCCATCACTTCTGTACCATTCAGCATGATGTCCATTTGCCATACCTCACTCAATGCATCTACTACTGGAATAATGCCAGCCCTGCCACATGTAAAATGCCCCAGCTCCTTACCACTCATGACTCTCTTCATATCCTACACTTCCCCTGAGGCCCAGAGCAGAGGAACAGAAGACTATGACAAGGAATAGGAATGGTAGAGTATAGGAATTGAATGAACACGTGATTACAAACACACAAGGCAAAAAGATTAATTTATCCACTTTTCAGTAGTAACTTTAGTCACCCATTTGCTTTCTAAACCAAGGTCTTCCAAACCTTCTATGAGGACTATAGAAGTTCCACTGTAAAAAGCCCCTGTCAATAGTCAGAAATAAAAGTTTGAACTTGATGCTTGCAAACAAGCACCAGAAGGTAAATATCAGTAACATCTAATATAATAAGCACCTTATTATAAAGGTTACTACCTCACAGAATAAATTAGTGGTCTTGTAATGATTACATTACAAGTAACATCCACAGTTATTAACCACCTCTTCTTTCACTAATAGCTCTAATGTGCCCCATTTTCTTTATCTCCATGGCTAAAGTTCAGATTCAGCCTTACAGCAACAATTTCGACGACAATTCTCTCAGGCTCTCTTCCCAATACCCAACCACCTCCTATTTAAATTCTGACATGAAATAGCTAAAATAATCTCTTTGATACTTAGTATGCTAATACACAAGAATGATCTGACCATAAACCTGTACTGCACAGAGTGGGAATTTTAACTCCAATTGACATATTACTGGCGACCTTCTGGAGAACAAATGAAAAGCATCACATTAATACAAATTCTCCTGTGGAGAAGATCAAGTTGGCAATCTGCCAGTTCATTACACCATCTAGCTTCACTCCAACATTAAATATTGCCTTCCTTTGTACTTGACTGAAATACACAGGAGCAATTGCAGGTAACCACTCTGGGCTATTAAAGTATTCCATTAAGACTTCTCCATTAGGCAGATATTTCAAAAGAAGTTACATTAAAATAGGCTATGTTCAAAATATTTTAACTATGCAGACAATTGGGCAAGCACAATCCAGTTCCATGGAGCAGGAGACAGATCAGCCTAAGCACTCAAAAGCCCAATGCCTGAATTTGCTTAAAGGGAAAAGAAACCCGACAAGCTTTTCAATACTCTAGTATATGCTTAGTATTTTAAACCTCCTAGTCATATATATCCTCTCAAAACTCACTTAATATTACCTTCTTCTACAGCTAAGAAAATGGTTCTGTTAAAATAGTAACACACTTTCAGAGTCAGTATGAAACACAAGGAGAAAAGAATAAGGAAAACTGGATTTATATCATATTGAAGGTTTCAAAAAGGCAGCAAATTACAACACTGCATTACAACGTGTATAACATTTTTAAAACAAACAAAAAACTTAAAATCCTTTCATGCTATATAGTCTATACAACTAAGCTTTTCTTCTCTTAAGATTGTGGTTCCCTAACAGTGAAGAAGCAAGTGAAATGAGGCACAAGAATAGGTTCACTGCCTTGCATGCAGAAAAGACTGTGAGAGACTTAAAACACTGGGAAAGATTTGAGCTTGTATGCCAACTATAAAAATGGGACTAGCCCTTGAAGCAAAGACAAATTTCTGCTTTTAAATGGACTTTTTTAAGCAGTCCAGCTTTAGAGCCATCACCAGAGGCTGTTCAGGTTACCCCAAGAAATTCATGTCTCTACTGAACAGCACACAGGCAGGAGGTTATGCATCTTCTCTGTGCTCTCGTCTGGATGCAAGAGCTGTTGTGCACCTCTGGCCATGCTGTCTGTATCAAAGAGGAAGCAGTTAGACACGTTATCATTGGTCCTTCAAACAACTCTTTTTTTTAAAATAAACATATACTTGGGGGGAATAGGAAAAGAAATGCAGCTAGAGAAAACACGCATGGCTCACACTTTAATCACACACAATTAAGGAATCTATGATAACCTGTATTCTCATTTAACTCCTGCAGTCAAATGCATATTCTCTGTAGACTGGTGTATACGTGATACGTTTTCAAAAAACAATAATATTTTTTACATCTATTTGCACAACAACCAACTCCTGATCTACTCATGACACTCAAGTAGTTGGCTGTTTAAATAATATCAGTATTTAAAATAAATATTGTCTTTCAAAACCTAACTGCCATGGCAAGCTTCCTACGTATTGTATGTATATCCCCCAATCACTTGCACGACTAGCATCTTTTTAAACTGGAAAGAAAGGAGGAGGGTTACATCTGTTAGTGGCTGCATCTGCTGAGAATTCTACAACACATATTGTAGAAATTTACAATATTTTAAGAGAAATCACATGCTTTTTACATTCTCTAGCTCTCCCCCAAAAGTCCGAGCTATTAAAAACCCCTAATACTGATAACAAATTACTACCTAAACTCATTGTAACATGCAATTTTTAAAACTCCTGGATTAAGCAGGATTTTCCATCTTGATACTTGCTGATATTGATCTAATTCATATTTGATTATGCTGAGCTGCAAACTTGCATGGCAGCCTCTGCATAAGAAAAAGAAAAAAAACCCATAAAGCACAGTGGAAAAATCATGAATGGGTGGCCAGAAAGCTTCCCTGACAGGAAGGCTATGAACTCTTTGAGAAGACATGCACTATTGCAGTCTCAAAACCAAAACCAAATAACACCCATAACCAAAACCCCACACATCTGCTGTTCAGACCAATAATCAAGCACCAAAATAAGTGAAAGCTATGACCAGTCACTCTGCAAGCTGAAGGAAGCTCACAACAAAGGTGCTGTGCCATCATCATAGCTACAGTTTCTTTAAGCATTCCTATAAAAGAACTATCAGTGAAAGGTGAAGAATTCAAACTCCATTTTATAACGATTCCCCTACTTTTCTTCTTTATTTGCAATAAAGAAACAGAGCTCACAAACTTTCTTATTTTCTTTCTTTAAGGGTTTACAGGCTGCCTCTGTAAGTATATGGATAAATATCCCTAAAGCCTACATAGGAAAAGAAACAAAGGTCTTGATTCATGCTTAGGACAGCTAACCACTTCAAGAACCCTTGCAAATGTATGCTGAAAGATCTGCATTACCAATTATAATTGCCAATAGATAAGCAGAAACTGAACTGTACCAAAGCTGTTCTTAAACTTTGTCTCAGAGTATCTCTAGGGAAAGGAACGGATTAGACTTCAGCCTTAGGTAATACTTCACTAAGTGAGCTTCGTGGCCCATCGTTTGAGCAGGAGATAATTATTTTGGTTTCCTTAATAGGATGCTTTATTATTCAAATTACAGATATCATTTTTAGAAACATCTTAGCATCTATAGCTCGTAAGAATTTCATAAACTAGTACTTTGTACATACAGTTTAATAATTGGTTCCATTTGAGCTTCAGCCTTTTTCTGATCAATAATTTAATGCTTTGTTTGTAAAAACTGTACAACAACAGTCTTTTCCATTAAATATGCAATTAGCTCAGAATCTTTGAGGATGACCTCAGTGGTTAGCAACTCACCAGCCCCAGGCAACTCCTTCACAAATCTATTTTTCCTATTGCATCTTTATGTAAAAGATTTTAATGGCCGACATATACGACCCACTGAATTATACCAGTTCTTCCAAAACTCTCTACTAGAGTCAAAGCTTTTAAATCATTACTTGTGGATTTCAGGACTGTGAAAGATGACTACAAACAGCATATTAATATACTCTTTATAGAATCTAGTAGTCTGTACATGTAGATTACTGAAAAATAAGACCTCCACTGGAAAAAGACATTCACAGATGCCTTTTGGAGAACTGAAAACCACATATTCTGATGAATTAGCTACCACAGAAGGATGTAACATTAACTCAGTATCAGAGAAACACCAGGCAGAGACAATTGGTTACCACTCATGGCTAAAATGACTAACATTTAAAATAAGCAAATAACTCTCACAGTTATACAGTTTGAGAAGATTTGCTTTGGGGGTGAGATGTAACAGAAAATGGACCAAGGGCTACAGACAGTCAAGTAAGGCAGACTTAGCCTTCTGGCAATTCAAAGTTAAAGGCTGACTGAAATCCTTATTAGAGTTTCTGTTCTGGTAAATTATTCATTCTTTCTTAGTCTGAAGAAAATTTTTCCTATGTGTACATTCAACACAGCACTGTCTGAATTTAAAACAATATTGCCACTACTGTCTTGGTGCTAAAATATATGGCAATGGTGATTTTAAGAGGGATGGGTCAAGGTCAGTGTTTGTCTTTGAAGCCACCAGGCAGATACAGAGAACTAGAGGAAAGAGCAGTTTATGACTGATGTCTTCAAGGAAACCACTGTCAGAAACTTCTTGAAAACTCAGACTGCAAGGTGGCAAATGGATAACTTATGCTGACAGAACAAGGCCTGGTTTAGGCACTCCCCAGCAAAAGCTGCCATCACCAACAGCTGCTGCCATCGCTCCCCACACCTGAGCCTGTTTGCTGAGGATGTCTGGGTTTTACCCTTCCTCCAGATGCTCAGCCACCAGACATAAGGATGCTATAGGCATTACTGTCCGAGTATCTGACACCGAAGATTTTGCAAGTTCTGCCCTATTCTGTTTAGGCAAACTGCATCTGAAGTACTGTCAGCATGAACGAGCCACTTGACTTGGACAGGACAGCAGAAAGAAGTCCAGGCATCCTGGCCCTCAGGTGAAATCAATAATGACTTCAGCTGACAGAGCAAGTTGAAGAAACCTCTCTAAACCATGACCATCAGAAAGAGCAGAGACCTACTGTTTACTGAAACTCAGTATTTCATTTACAATGCCAAAAAGCACGGGGCTGAAGAACTCACATAAACAGACACTAAACTAGAATGCAATAGTACAATTGAGGCAGGGGGAGACTGTTCAACACAAAATCCCTTACTAACACCGGAATAGGCTCAAATAATATCTAGTGTTAGTACTCAGTAATGCACTGATGAAACCTATCTTCCTTGGGAGGAATAAGATATTTTTGTCACAGTCTATTTGTATATCAAAGGCTGTGAAAAACCAGTATTTCAGATTTAAAGCTTTTCTGAGTCTCCTCTGAGGATGCAACCGACAAAAAATTACAAGGTTCAAGTCGCAACAACCTGCATAAGGCTCAAGTACAAAACTACCAAAACTAGCGGTTCACATATAAGAGCCAAAGGGAAGCAGAAGACAAACACGTGGAATTTTGAAGTGGTTTTGCCACTTACATGACTTGGTAGGTGGTACAGTGACCATCCTCTTTGAACATGGCAGAACAGCAGTCTCCAAAATCACCACCTTCAATGTGCAGGACAAAGATCCTTAGATCTATGTTTCCTTTTGCAAATAATGGCCGAGTTGCTAAGATCACTAGTTCCCAAGAACACAGTCCCCCAAAAAAACCTGTTTTTTCTTCCAAATTAACTATCAGAAAAGCAGTTGAAGCAGTTTTTCCCTGAACCACACAGAAACTTTGCTTTAGGTTGGCAACAAGAGAGATGTTAACACAGCTTTGGTTCCATCACAGCACAAAGCAGCTCTAGCCGCAGGCTCTGCTGTTACTGGTGTTTGGAAGATAACTAGGTATTCCAGAATCTCATCATACCCAAATAAAATTTGGCAACAGCCTACCTTCTGAGGTTTTTAGCACTGATTTTCTCTCTTTCATGTCTTTTACACATTTGATGGTGTCTTATTCTACTCATTTTAATCACAGCAATTCAGTGGCAGACTACAAACAAAAATGCAATAGAAACATTGCAGGCCCTGTAACAATAGTCAAAACAAAGATTTCCTATGGCAGCTGTCAAATTAATGACATCTCCAAAGCTATCTAAATACAGTATCTGGGCAGAAATCCAATTATGTCAATTCTGTCTGAATACCCCAAAAGAGAGTCCTACTGGGGTTAGAAGTGGAAATAATTTTAAGCGCAGATTAGCTACATAAGCAGCTCCACTCTTGAAACCAGAACAAGGGAACAAAAACCTGAAGGCATGACATTTATCTGGATGCAAGGGAGAGGGGAAAAAGAACTGTTAGACATCTGGCAAAAGGTCAAAGCCAATTACCTTGTCCAAATTTGCCCCCCAAGATAATAGCTTCCAGGTCCACTTCTTTGAAAAAAGACATATTGACTCAAGTAATTACAAAGATTTCTGCTTACCTCTTCATCCTCAACTACCATTTTGGTTTTCCCAAAATTTCTTTCTCCCAACAAAACATTAACAGCAGTAGTAAAACATGCCAACTTCCCAGAAGCACAAAATAAATTTATCTGAAGTCTACATGAAAGAAAATATTCTAGCACATTTTGACAAATGGTATTCATTGACAAATGGTATTTTAATTTAAGAGTATGATTTCTTGCTGCTTTCCTTAAACCATTGTAACTGCTGATTTCCCTTTTTCCTTGGAAGTGTCTGCGTTCCTGTTTAATTATGTGGCAAATTCAGTTTGCTGAACCCTGCAACAGGATTCTGTTTATTTGTTGTTTTATAACAGGTAAGGATCAAGGAGAAAGGGAAACAGTATTTTAATTCAACAAAGAAAAAATATAAGGAATTTTTTTCTTTCTTTCTTTGCAGGCATATTAAAATACAAGTTTATCTGTTTTTTAAATGAAACTATTCAAGACACTGCTATGAAACTAAAGAAAAAAATTGCATGTGCCAAATAACTGGAGCAATATGTTGGTTAGTAAGTACATTCTACCTCGAATCCCTTATCTCTATTATGAATAGATGAATAAACCTTTAAATATAAGTAAATGATGATCAAAAAATAGCAGACTGTTTTAGACAAAGTTTCTAATCCTGATCTGTCCAGAACATTTTCAATGATAAGGATATAACTCACTTGATATATATTGCAAGTGCTTCTGGTATCAAGACAGTACAAAATTCAGGAGAGAGTAAAGCATTCATTATTAATGTGGCTATATTTAGGACTGCATATTCCAAGCCTGTGCTTCTTACACCAAGACTCACACAATTAGAGTTGGGTATTTTTTGTTTCTGTTTGATTGTTTTTTTCCTGAATACAGTCATTAGCGATACTCAGAAAAGTCTGAAAACAAGAAATTTTCTTGGCCAAAATGTGGTACATTCTAGAGTACAGAGCTGATTCAAAAAGAAATTCAAAGAAATACGTAATACACAAAGGCAGGGTTGCACTCCAGAACTCAAGATAATTCAAAAGCAGTGCCAATGAAGAGCAGCTAGCATTTTCTTAGGGCACTTAGTCTCAAAATCCTTTTCAGAGGTATTCACAGACATCTCTTTGCAAGGCAGCAATTTTGGATATTACCAGTTTGGACCAAATTCAAATCAATAACCCATATGTTTTCTGCTGTTAAAGCATAACAGAGAATATCAGACACAACAATTTTAACTAAACTTCTAAACTAAAAATAACTTTATTGTGTTTACTTACAATTTACAGTTAATAGTCTGAAAATATACAGTTAATATACATATGAAAATATACAGTTAATTGAAAATATCTTCCAACTGAATCACACAGTCAATGAGCCTGTCAGAAGCATTTTGACAAAGCCTAAAATGAAATTCTTCAGCTACAATTTTTCCTTTCTTTTTATTAAGTTTAAGGATATATTCAATCAATCTATTTGTTTCCAGTTTTATATGAGATTTAATTTTTGCATTTGCTGTCTACAACAGACTGAGCACAGTACCATGAATCCTCCTTCATGTCACACAGGCACTGCAAATCCAATCAAATCCAATTACTACTCCATTCGGTCTCATTTAAATCCCATACGGTACGACAATAAACTGAATGAAATGAGAATCAGCACATTTTTCAACCATCTTTACAGTATAACATAGATGGCAATCACAGCTTAATAAAATTTCATTTACAAGAAAGAAAATTCAGAGCTACCTTTCTCTGCCAGGTGTTTCAGAAAGACTTAGGAAATGCCTCTTCTTCCCACCATCCCTTGAAGAAGCCAGTTGCTATTTCATAGTTCTCAAACAACTGTTCCTTCTGCTCATGGCACAGAAGTTTGTCCTGATCCCAATGCTCAAAACATATGTAAACCATAACAATCACCAGATGAATTCAACATTTACTCCAGTGGTGTCACAGTTGTCATTTTCTTGTTTGCTAGGGGTTGTTTTATTTTGTTTGTTGTTTTTTAAAGATTTCCTGGGTAAGGAACCTTTTGACACAGGATTACATCAGGTTGGAAAACAGGGAGAGGAGATCAAAACAAAACCACACCAATCTGAAGGCTACTAAAAAGATGTTGAAACTTTAAAAAATAAGCTCTTATCCTATCTGGATTTTAAAAACTATCATTGCTAAATATTTCCAAGTAAATTTAGACAACTTTCAGAAGCTCTGAATGCTTCACCACTTCAGTGCAGTTTATTTATGGATATATAATAATCACGTTTCCCTCTCTTCATACAGTATTTCCCAAGCTCATCCAACTACCCAAAACCAAATGTTTATAGATGTCCAGGTCTGTCCTTTCTTTTGGGAACAAAAAACCCAAAGAAAACAAATAAATAATCCCTCATTTGTAGTAGGCAGTCACAACAGTCAAAGCTCTCTCTGAAGGGTACACAAGAGCCTTGTTGAATAGCTCTTTCTCAATAGCTAACCTGACTAAATCATCTTCCTCATTCAGGCTAGAAATCAAAATGTCATGATGCCATTTAAACACATGATCTGTTGTTAAAAAACAAAAGCCAAGAAAACATATGCTGTCCATTTTCAAACACACATGCCAAACACTTTGTTTCTAGTACAGAAAGGCTCAAAGCTTCAAGAACAGACTTTTAAATATTTCAGTCATTTCATTAAACAATTCTCATTATAGTTTTATTAGATTTTGTCCTTTACATGCCCACTGACAATCTGAGAAACAGATAAATTCCAGATTGAGAGAGAGAAGATGCTGATGGGGGGAGGGAGGGTAGTTAAGTAATTTCAAGGTTTGTACTACAATTCCACAATTAAAATGGGAAGATCTGGGCCAGAGCTTTCTCGGTGCAGGGGAGATTAAAAGACAATAACATGAGGTTTGGGTTTGGTTTTTTTTCCTTTCTGCGACAAAAGGAAATAAAAGGCAGAGGCATTTTTCCATGCACATTACTTGATCACATGGGCTTTTCTGATGTATTTCCATAGGGTTTTCTCCACACACTTTAAAATGTCTTCATTGACCTGAAGGAACAGAAGCTTCGCTAAGAGAAACATGAAGACACCAGCTTCATGATCGAGTGTCTTTGCCTAAAAATAAAGCTAAGAGTGTCACCTCTGTGTTTTTTAAAACTAATAAAGATCTGAAAATACTAGATTGTACTTGTATATTTAAATAATTTTGAAAATTCTGGTTAACTTTAATGGAGGCAGAACAATTTCCTCTCCTTTCTGCACGATTTTAATCATATTTGTTTTCTTTGTAATTTCAGTAGACTATGATGGCAAATATGGATCCTTGTGACAAGAACAGGTCCTTTAGGGAAGTTACACGTCTCAAACAGCAAAAGAGCACAAACATCCCACATGCTTCGGAACACAAAGCCTATAGTCATGAAGCCTAAGAGCAACGGTCTCAAAAACTTGCTTTTAATTGCTAAATCATAAACACAATTTTTCTTTAAAAAAAAAATAGTTACAGCAACCTTTCATTTAAATCAGCAATATCACAGATGCCATGAGTGCTTTCTTCTTAACAAATATAAAGTAGCAGTTCCCAGTAAGAATTAAGTATTTTCAAAACTAGAACCTACAGACTATGAACATATCAAGTGCTCAAATTATAGCTACTGTATTTTTAGAAGCACTAGGTACCTTAAGAAAGCAGTACAACAAGCTTTATGTTCTTAGCATATTTGACATATGGTGGCAAACAAAAAAAAAAATTTAAAAAAATAATCAGCCCAGGAACAGACATCCTGTGTGAACAGGATCAAAATTTGATGATGCTCCAAGACTCAGGAATAAACCTACCATGACAAAACAATATCAAGGATAAAAAGCATGATGCACCATCTAGTGCTGGTTCTAACCCCATAAATAGGGCACACCATTCATTCATTCCTTTGCCAAAAAGACCTTATTCTCACCTTACATTTTACCAGCTTGTAGTAACTTTACATGTGCAAACTTCCTTCAACCAGAATTCTTAAGTTTCCTGCTGATGACAGGCATTAATGAGTTCAAGAAGGGTCAATCGAAATTCAACATTTCAAAAAATACTCAAAACAAAGCAACTCGGGGCTATTTATTTTTATTAAAGACATATTACTGTCTTACTCCATGAGATACAAAGGAAAGAGAGGACAGAAAAAAGAGCAGCCCTCAAGACGACATAGCAACCAAAATCTCTAGCATGGGTTTCTATGCCTATTACTTATGAATAACAACATTTTGAAGTAGATAGTGCCACACTTATAACTGTAAGGATAAATGTTACACACTTTGCTTAGCTTGTGTCTCAGAAGCCAGTTTTAGCTTTGCCACCTAAAAAAGCTAGCTGGCTTCACCACAGAAACATGACTGCTCTACTCTGCAGAATACAGCCTGACGGGAGCTTCAAATGAGCACTTTGGGTCCGAGAACCAAACTCAAAATTGTCACAGGGCAAAAATGCCTCCTGTTTGAATACAGCTTGAAGGAAGAATCACCTCAAAGGAGGGTGGTATTGTTTATTTGTCCAGCCTTTCAATGTACCCATAGGCAAAAAAACTTCTCTTTCCTATCAATGCTCTCCCTGGAGTAGAGAGGCAGGAGGACTGTGTGGACCTGCTACTTGAAGGCAACTTACACTGATGAGCAGAAGAGTAGGTAATCCTGACTTAAGCACCAGCTTAAAGTTATTGGCACATGTTAATTGGTCAAATTTATAATGTCAAAAAATAAGCCATTAGACTAATACACACACATCCACAAACTTCGAACGGCATCTTGTGTACCTATACAAAAGCTTTACTGCAAAATGGAATGAGATCATGGGGTCCTCAAAAATCAGAATCACAAGACTTGTGTGATTCTCAGCAGGGCAGGATTTCCCCCCCAACTCGAATGAATGACTCATGCTAATTACCACCAAATGTTATGAAACAATTCTTCACCAAAAAAACCCAACCCAAAACAAAACAAAGCAAGCCAACCACACATCTATGATTTCAAAGAAAACTTGCAGAACTAGAAGTATGTGTAAATTGATGGCCTAAGGGCAGCAAGAGTTCTGCTTCAGATCTACAGAGCTTCTCCAAACAGTACCAACATGTGAACAAGAGTACAAATTTACCAGGGATATATTTTGATTGCTAAAGCATGCTATCACATCTTCTTTAGTGCCACTACGTGCAATATCCACCAAGCAATAAAGCTTGGATGGGCATGCAATCACAATTTTATTTCAGAATTACCCTTTGCTGCTGTTTTCAAAACAAGAGCATGGATAGCAGATGTAGTCTTTTAGTAAGTGGTTGGTAAAGATAACTCACATGAGAAGATGAAGCAGTGCAAAATCAGAGGAAGAAACAAGACAAAAACAGCCAAAATGTTAGAAGGACACTGAAAGAGATGCAGAAAGGTTTTAAGCAATCAGCAATTCCCTTCACAGACAGGGAAGGAAAAACACACAGAAGAGCTATGCAGAGCTTGGTTTTACTTAAGCTGATGACAAGCAACCACCAATTATTACAGCATTCAGAACAATTTGATAGAAAATAAGGGTCGGCTGGTAATAGCCTTGGAACAAACATCATTTTTGATACAGTGAAATTTCAGAGATAATACATTTAGGAAAATTTATACACAATAAAGGAAACACAGATCACCTGCAATGACTATTACACCAAAAGAGCTCACATTTTAGCTAGGGTTTTGTATTGACAGCTTAAACTATAATCCTGAAAGATAAAATAAAATGCTAATGAATTCAAGTCAGTCTTTCAGAAAGGGAAGAATTGGGGAGATGTTTGTTGCTAATTCTGATCCAAGTCAGAGATACATGATGAAAAGGTTCCACATACAGGAATTCTATAAATGGCTGACTACATGTTCCATTTTGTGATTTTTTCCAAGATTTTCTTATCTAGGTTTCTTTACAGATATGAATATACACAGAATTTCTAGAAAAGCTGGAAGAAGAGTTTTGAAACATATGTATGAAGAAAGAAGACTAACTAACAAATTCACAGCGTACTAATACCCTTCTTAAACCATTTCCAAACCAGTTTCTATATGGATGGCAATTCAAGAAGTGTATTGCCATTCTGACACAAAACCTTATGTTTCAAAATTTTTTGTGCAAAAAACAGGTAAAGCTAAAAACTCTAAAATGTCCTTTATTTTATTTCTATCAAAACACACAGAAATTGCATTTCAGAAATGCCAAATTCTTGATTTCAAATAAACATTACATTGAATACATACTTGGTGCTACATATGGTGCTACAGAATTTCAAAAGCAAAGAACAATGACTTATTACTATTGCGGGAATCTCTATATTCCAGAAGTCTTTAAGTAGAATACAGATATGAACTAAAATTTTGTATTAAAGAAAAAGTTTGCTTAAATTATTAAGAAAAAAATCCATTGTCTCAGAAAGACGAAGATAATTTGAAAACATATCACACACCAAGGGAAAAAAAAAAAAACACACCAAAAAACATTCAGAAAGAAAGAAGGCATATAGTTTTCTCCTCCTTGAAAACTCCATGAATTTTCCAATCATTGTCTACTGTCACCCACAAGAGGACATGCTCTCAGCATCAGGAACCCCCCAGTCTGCATCTGTTCAGGCTCCTGACTGTGACCTCTAACCAGGGAGAGCTGTCCCAGGGGCCGGAGGAGGACCGCGCGCACACAGATCCCAAGTGCAGCTCCTGGCCCCGCTGCCACTGGCAAGAACCACAGCGTCCTGCTTCTCGACCCATCAGGACATCCAGCCCCATCAAACTGATTTATTAAATAACACAGACCTAACAAATCAGTATTTCCTAGGAAGAAGGAAAACATTTTTCCACCATGTGTGTGAGAACATCAGATATGTTGGTAATTATAAAAATATGTAGAACTGCTGCTTTACATCACTTCAGGATCATTCCTTTGCCATCACCTTTTTGATACAGTTGGAATACACAACATACTCTTTCATTCAAGGTCAGAAACAGCAATTTAACACAGCAAATTAAATTGAATCATGGAGATGACCTAACATGGAGGAAACTCAGAATCTTATGAAAAAATAATCTTACTAATCTTATGAAAAGCCTTGGGGTTTCACACAAATCAAAGAGCATAAGGCTGTGCATTGGAAGTGGTCATGAACAATTACTGTATCAAGGTACATTTTTTAAAAGAAAAATTTGGGGGAAAGTATTTAGTAGAGTAACATTATTTCCCCTGTGAACATTCTCTTATTGTTAGAGGAAGACAGAATTCATTTTAAGAAATTCTACCAGCTAAGCAACTACTGTGGCAAAATATTAATCACTCAAATTAGCTATCTCACAAGTAAGTTTCTCCCCCCTTTCTACATAAAAAAAACCCTTCAAAATTAATTGTCTTTGATTCTGAAGAAAATTCAGAATGGTGTAAGCTGATCACACAACTGATCTTAAGGAATTACCTTAATTGCTTGCCCTCAGCAAGCAGGAGATGCTTTTCCTAACCAAAACCTGACACAATTTCCCCAGACATCTTTTCTGCATTTAAAAAGTTTACATAAAGTCTCCAGGATCAAAAATAACCCTGGTAGAAATACCTTTAGTAATGCTTCCTCAGCTTTTACTAACCAACAAAAGCTTAAGAAATCTACTCAAAGTACAATCAATACAGCATCTTTTAAGGAAGCACAGCATATACAAGAATAACAGTTCAACAATACTTAAGAATTAAGTTCAGGCATTAAAGTCTGAAAGAGAGGTTTAGGCACAAAAAGGGTTGGAAATGAAGAATTGAAAATGGTAACAGTTGCCAGTAGCAAAAAGATGCTCAGTATTTCTTACCATCTCCCAGAACAGCACAGCAGCACATAAACCTACAGCCCTGCTGAAATTAGTGCATATTTTGAAACATAAATTACATCTACACCTTGCTGCATTAGGATGGTGGCTCAGAAATAAGCACACAATCCCTCCAGCAGAATTTACTTCAAAGCCTTCCCATTCCTCTGCCTACAGAGCTCAGCAATAGATAAAACTGAAAATGTGGTTTTCATTCATTTCTTCCAGGCACTCTAAAATTCACACATGCACCTCAGAGTGACTTGAAATCTGGTATGCCATATGGCAGTACACTTGTCATTTCCAGAAATATGTTGAATATGGGTTCCAGAGATATAAAGCCCCAATAAAAAGAAAAAAAAAAAAAGAAAACAAAACCAAAACTCTGGAAGTCAACAAATTCTGCTCAAACGCCACCAGGTTTATACTACGCACAACTGGAGAGCCTGGGCTTTGATCAGACTTCAAAGAACCTCTTCATTTGCCCCAGAAAATAAATCTGATGCCTTAGCTTGTGGAGGCTTATTTCCCTACTGTTTTGCAACTCTGTAAAGTTATTTACACTTGCCTTAAATGAGACTGAAGTAGAAATGATACATCAACATCAATAATAGACTTATACAAACACATTGCACTTGGAGCACAAAGTAAATGATTTACAAGTTGCAGAACAGTGGAGAATCAGGATCAAGAGTTTTACGGCTATTCCAGTGTGAATCAACTGAAGAAGAAATAATTACTTCTCATTCCTGCATAAAATGTTTAATGGTGCACATGATGAAGTTACATTCAAAAACAAAAAAAAAAAAAAAAAAAAAAACCAAAACCCAAAAACCCCCAAAACAAAACCAAGAAGAATTAGCAAGCAGATTAAAAAAAAACAAAACAACAAAAAAAACGACAAAAGAAATAAGGCTCTCCTGCTGGCTGAAATAATCACACAGCCTCCAAGCTTAGCAAATTAGAGTGAGATTTCAAAAAAAATTGGCAGAGCTGAACTAAACATCTTGCTGTTGCCAAAATGAGCGAGTCCTGTGCTGTAGGTAGAAGTCAACTAATTCATCCTTTTACTATCATTTCTACTTTCAAGGGGTGTCTAATTTCCACTATTTGCAATCTGTGATTAAATGATCTTTTCTGAGAAAGAAAACTCAGACTAGCAAACTTAAATGAAACAACATTACATGACCAGAACGACTTTCTCCTCGCTTTTTTCTTTCAGGGACGGAATCACAGATACAGAGAAACAGAGAATCATTCACCTTTTTGCAGGCACACACAGTTCCTCTCTTAAAACCTCATATCGCATCTTGAAACTAAGTTATCTTAACATGCATCTTTTTACCCCAAGGATGAAAATTAACAGAGAGTAGTAACTTTGTTGACAAGACCTGCTTTGGGAGTGATACTATGTTTTTAAACACACACAGAAATCAAGGAAATACTCTTACTACAAAGGGGTGGATCTTAAAATCTGTAACAAACTTCCCACGTGCATATTCCATAGAAATACTTGGTTTGGAGACAGTGTATGTATTTATCCAGTATGCAGAGGTGACTCGGAAAAAGATGGCAAGGAAACACAGGTGATTCTATTATCAGAGTCCAATCCAGACCTACCGCAACACATCTACAAACAAACAAGAAAATCAAGCACATTTCCACCATATCTGGGAGAGAATATTTGCAAGCACGTAAAACAACTCATGGCAGCATCAAGTGACATATGTCACACAGCAGACACTCTTCCACTACACTACTCCATCAAGTTCATCCAAGACCAGGATCCATTCAGCTGCTCCAGCTGATGAGGGGTTTCAGCCATGCAGAGACAAGGCTACCACATACCTGCCACTCACATCTCCTAACGATGAATGTATCTGCTCATTGCTGCTAGAGGCAGTGGGCTTTGAGAAAGCCAGGGCTTTTTCCCCACGCGTAACAAGCACAGAGCTGCCAGCTGCCGGTATTGCCATTTAGAGAAGCTATTCCTAGAAAAGCAAGAAAAATGTGTGGGCTGAGCTGAAAAGACAATGAAGAAACTAAAGCAAGCAGAAGAGTCCTCTGTAATACAAGAGGTGAAGAAAATCCCCATGTCTGCTAAGATTTAGGCTGAAGAGCAGATCTCTCCCCCAACACACTCCACAGCCAATAACTGGGTTTTTCAGGTACACTGAGCTTGTGGGTAAGATGAAAAGCAGCTTCCACATGCTACAACAAAACTTTACTGTACCCAGCAGACAAATAAAATATGCTAAATTTCCTGAACACTTTAATATTCATTGCAAGGCAGAATAAAACCAAACAAAAACCCTAGAAAATCTGCACTTTACAGAACTTTCCATATACTTTGCGGATTGCATTGAAACCATCTGCTGATGCTGCCAGAACAATTCAAGAACCACCAAGATCTGTGCTTGACATGTCCAGACCTACTGTAAAGAAAGGAAAACCTGAATGACTTCAGCATGATATATAGAGGTTTTCCTGGATAATACAGATTACATTTCTTCTTTAATCATTCTTTCAATAAAAGCAGTGTGAAACTCAGCTGCTGTGGTACTTTTAATTGTAGGTGTAGAAAACAAAAAAGCTGTCAGCTATTGAGGCCTCACACACACCACCATACTCCCACAGCTATTACTACACTGGCAGAAGAACTTGAGAAACCTAGAGAAACAGTTCTCACACTGGCACACCTAAAATGCCAAAGAGCCAGCACCGATTCTGAACTGCACATACACTTCTTTTAATCATCATTTTCTTCTTCCCATATGTGCTTTTCTTTACAAAGTCCCAAATCCAAACCCCAGAAAAGTTAACCAAACACACTCATAAGTGGCTTGAGTATCATAACTCAGTTGATTAAATATTTGGAAGAGTTCACCTGGTGGCTTTGAAGTGCAGCAGAGGACCAATTCAGGGCTCTGCGAGTGGCAATATACTTCTTGAGGATCTATCACTAAAGTGATAACAATCCGTTAGGTAAAGCAAAGCCAAAAGATTCAAGATGGGAAATGAAGCTACAAAAAGTAAGAAAGTAAAAGTTTACTTCCTGTATGCAAGGTCAGCAAACTACTACAACATCAAGGTACGTGACGGTCTTTTCCTTTCTTACTTACAGATTTAGCCTTTAAGGTGTCCTGTGCACTTCTTCAAGCTCTTGCTACCTATTTTAATTCTATACTTAAAGATCTTTCTGCATTCCAAGACAATTCTTATTATTTTGCTTTGATGCTTTTTTCTTTGGATGTTTTCCAGATGAAGTTCTAAACTGAAGTTCAGCAGAAAAACGATCAGAGCATTACATTTCAATAACAGAAGCATTGAAAGTGTGGCCTTCAGTGTATTAAAGTCATTGCTAGAAGCTACATATGAAAATATATTACCCACCTCAGAAAGCCTCCATTGTTATAATTTGGTCATTTCACACACCAGTGATCAATCTCAGCTGAGCACATTTTGTAAGTCCATACATAATGATAAAAAATTAGACATACCAGAGAAAAATTTAAGTCTTTCCTTCGTGAACAAGTTTATTCACCTACTGATTTTATATAAAAATCACTTTTCTACTGCTTCTTAGTATGAAGCTAAACAAGCTGAAGATATACAAATTGTTGGTTACAAGGGTCAACGACTCAGCAACCTGCATTATGTCCACTTTGCAGCAAAAGCTGATATGCACAAAACAATTACTTTAAAAAATAATCTTGGAAGTACGTCCAAATGAAACTTTTTAAAACATACATATACATTTAAGGCTACTAACTGTGAATCATATATCCTTTGTCTAACTCCTCCTGAACTCAAGATTTCTATTTTCCAACTCTCTTCCCTTTACCTGCCCTCAAAAATTTATAAGTTTCAGATCACTGTTCCATATAAAGTCCTCAGAATCAGCAACAGTCAGTAAGTATATTACAGCACATCTACGAGCTGAAAACCCCAGGCTACATTTCATTTCAGTACAGAACAACACAGACTTTTCAGAACAGCAAAGTTCTGAAAAAATATTACAAAAAAGAGAATATCCAGCTATGGGAAAAGAGAAAAACTGAAATAATATTGTTTCCACCATTCCCCCAACACCCTACAACACTGGGATCCAGTGCTGAATTTCATCACGCAATTATCTCTACGGCAGCTCTCCCACACTATGAACAGTGGACAAGTAGAAGGAGGAGGATGTGTAGTGAAGGAAAGTACAGTGTTATTTTTTATACAATTCATCTTAGCCCAAAGCCAGTGTATACTGGTAAATCCTACCCCAATTTGGACCACATTAAGTTCAGATTTAATTAATCATTCCCAAATACCAAGTTGCAAGCATATACATATGAAGGTAAAAAACGAGAACATTATATTCAACAGAATAACCTGTAAAGCACCCTACAGTTACTCCTACCCCGAGCAGATGTAAGCAAACAGACAACCTCATTTCTGTGACTGTGTGCAACTACGGGGTTAGAATAGTGAGCCAACAAATCACTAACAAAAATATCTTCATCCAAATCCTATTCACAGCTGTAATTTAACAGAAAGACTCTTCCAGCATGAAGAATACATGAGTAATAGCCTCCACGGGAACTTTAACAGCAGATCGTTAGACAAAGGGCTCCATAACAGAGCAGCTGGACGCCATTCAGCTACCTGACAGCCCCTGTGCTGCATGGAAAGAGTGCATTAAGCAGAGGATGTGAGGATTTCTGAGGCACTGACCTGTGCTCCGCAGTACTGCAAAGGGAGCAGAAGGGAGATGGGGTAAGGAGGCAGGTTTGGATGCTTTGAAAGAGGTATTAGAGCAAAGGGCTGCGTGATGCAAGACAATATATGATGATCAGTCGCACACAGCAGCTGCAGGAACACAGATTTCTCCACAAAATAGTTATGCACGGTCATTTTAGCCTTCCATAAATTTACAGTGCTTCAAATCAATGCCACTGAAAATTCCAGAAAAACAATGCAAAACATTTATTCCATTTCTCCATTTCCATATACATTTCTCAATGTAAAAATGTTCATTTAAGGAAAGATATGTATTAACTGACCCACATGGAAGCCCACTCCAATACCCTGACACAATTCCAGAACATATTCATAGAAGAAGAAAGTTAAAAACAATAATACAAAAATCTTGTAAGCAATGGTTCAAGTGTATCCTCATTTCAGAAATCTCATCAACTCTACTTCTGTACATCACGTAACTGAAATGTTCCAGTCAAATCTTACTCATTCCCAAATGTGTGTAATCATGCTAGAGAGAATACATTTTTTTCTAGTTTTATCTAATATTTTATTTTCTTTGCTTAAATGTTTCTGCCATATGAATGGATTACAGACAACCCAAAAACATGTCCACTCACAATCAAGGCTATTCTCAATCCTAATTATCTACAAAATAGTGCAAAATGGAAAAGGAGGAGGGAAAAGATTAACAAAGCAAAGGTACAGGTGATCACCATCAATTTAGACAGCAACCATATGCACCAACTAAATCAGGGTTTTTTTGAATAAGTATTTACATAAAATAAAATGGTACTTCCCTAAGAAAATCTGAAGGTGCATGTACACAACTGCCAAAACTATGAATTATATTTATACCAGGTGCAAGTATTAATATTGAGGTTTGGAGTCTCGATTGTTGATGGGTTTTGTGGGGGTCTTTTTAATATCTAGTAGGCACCACAATTTTAGAACAGTATCAGCAATTTAAAAATCCACTGAAATCCAGCTGCTTAACATCAGGTATGACATCCTGCAAACTAGGCACATCCCTCACATTCAAAAAGCCTGTGGCAGGAAAATGGTGCAGAAACAAGAGCCAAGGGCTTCTACCAGTCAGGTGGGCAACAGGCAGGCAGAGCTGACCAGGGAGTGGCACTGGAAAAATGACCTCCTCTCTAGTACAACTCCACCTTGACTCACCTGCATTCATGACTCACTGACATCAGATTCAGGATTGCTATGAAGCATTTAAAATTTTACTACCTGCTCAGCAAGCACAGTACAATCTACTAAATACCAAGCTGCTTCAAATGCCATGTACACTCAGTAATGGCATGTATGCCATTGCTGCAGAAGAGTAAGTCAATGGCCATTAATCCAGATTGCAGTTATGTACGGTATCTTCTTTTTAAGACAAGTATATCACTCATATTAACTCAAAGGAATCCAAATGACCAGCTACTTAACCACTAAAATTATCTATCTGGAAAGAAGGAAAAAAAAAATATCAAAGAACAGAACAGACAAACCGTAAGGGCAAGTTGAAAAGACTTTTATAACAGAACATTGAAATCTAGATCTAGCTGAGGTCTAGCTGCACCAAAAATTAATCTAATACAGTTAAAACATGCGGGCCAAAGCATTTTAAAAGTTATGAATTTCCAAGATCTGCATTAATATTTTCAAACCTTGATTCCTCCAAAACAGGAATTACAACCCTCAATGCATTTAAGAGCCTTTCTTGCATCACATTTTAGTTTTCCCTTTTTTTTTCCTGTTTTCATACATTTTGGTTTTCTGTTTTACATTCTAGGTTTCCATGTTTTTAAATTGAACACCAAACTAATTCCTTGTTTCCCCCCTGAGGGACTAACTTCCTTTTCCATCAACTTAAGCAGGCATTATATCAAGCACTGCCTGATCCACACCTGTTCTATAACAGCTCAGTGTGACAGCACAGACTCTTTCCCGTGAGAATTTTTCTCTTCTTCTCCCTTTGTTCTATAAACAAAGATAAGGTTTGGATGTTATTGAAACTGTCTCTGGAATGATGGACAGCTCAACCTGGCCTATCGGCCTAGGGGGAGGTTTTGAATTGACCCAATCCGGAGGAACTTTCAAAAGTCTATATAAGTTTTAGAATTAAATAATAAAATCAGAATTCCGCCTCACCCGATTCAGCCTCGTTCTTGCACGCGGCTAGCGGCTCCACAGCGACAAGCTCAGTATTACCGTTCATTAAACAATCCTAAACTACTAGGAGCCACACTGACTTTATGGGACTGCTGGAAAAGTAATGTCATACATGATGTATAGACATAAAGTCTGCCTCTAAAAATAAGCTGGCTGTGTGACACTACAGCAGAAGTTCAACACATAATTCAATACACATGTCATGACAGATAAAAGAATGGGTAACTAAAAAAAGAATCGACCTGCAATGTAACTGTAGTTCTTGTCTTGGAAAAGATGTACTTGAGGCTCAGCTTTGTATTTTGTAAAAAAGAGGCATTCATTCCAATAGGACCACTAGTGGTACTAAGCACATGCTTGCATTTTCACAGAGCCACAGCAGTGGAAGGAAAAGTTGGGATACAAAACAAAAGAAAGAAACTTCAGCAAAGTTTTGACATTGCACCTTCCAGAGAGGTGAAAGAAATATCTGAATAAAATAAACATCCAGAATTTCCCGTCAGCAAAACCAGAGAAAATCCTAAAGGAATACAACAAAGAGTATTACAAGACAAGACTAACGGAGGAAGACACACATTGTCACAGTAACGACATTACCCAGACTTTAACAGTTTTCTGCTATAGGAAGTCTATAACATTTCAGTTCATTATGATTCCCCATGCATCCCTTAAGAGCCTCAAAGCCCATAAAAATGATGTGTCATATTTTGATACTTGTGCTAAACACAAGCTTTGTGATTACCAGTGTTTAAACTCAATACAATCCACACACTCCTTACTGAGATATCTGATTAAATTTCTAATATTCATGAACTAGAATTTTAATATTGAATGCTCAGAATGATTTAAGTCTTTTGATGTAATGGAACATAAGTCATTTAGTGTCAAGTGGAAGGCAGATCCTTTATTATAGCATTAATTATTTGGGATATTAGCATTAATTTCTTTCTCTATTTGAATTAAATGGAATTCAAAACAGTGTGAATTTATGAATAGTCCACAATATAATTATTTCTACATTATCCCTGCAGCACTAGCAGAAAGACTGCCTACAAACTTGAAAATGTAAAGGAAGGAGATTGATCATCAATTTTTCTTTTCATCTTTTTTCTGAAAGACAGGAAAGGTGATGCTCAGGATGTTTATACTCAAAATGGCTTCACTCTTTTTTGATGTAAAAATACACATCTTCACACCTATAAATGCCACCTACATATTTTTGCATTCAACATGCAATGATTAAAGGAAAGCACACTTAAGATAAACCATAACTAACTTCTTTCATGACTGGAACAAAAACATTCTTAATTAAAACCACAAAGCCAAAAAAATAGCAGGGGCTTTTACGAAATTTCAATACTCACTGGGAAAAATGCTATGTCATAACTTACATTTCCAAAGTTGCTCCATACACAGAATTTCAAGTTCTGGTAGGAAGGACTAATTAAAGATACAAACATGGGACTTTCTTCCCAGCACCTAAACGGTACCAGTTTTCAAGTCACTTATATTACAGGCATAGCCAGACAGTATTGCTAACAAAAGTAATTCATAACTTTAAATAAATAAATACACCACCATGCATGAAAAACTGCTGTTTGCAGATCATTTGAGTCAGTTACCACAGCACTAGATACTGACAGACTGTAATCCAGCTTAACATTCCAATACAAAACACACAAAAACCAGCATTCATAGGTTTTTATCCAACTTACAGGACCTTCTTCAGTCCAGTTAAACCAGAAACACCTGGCCAACTGAGACTGCAACCTTACAAATAAACAAGAACCAAGCCTATAAATAAACCAAATAAGCCATCTGTGCCACTGACTGCCCTTGTTTGCAGCCCATCAACACAGGTGTCAGCTACTGGCCCTGTACTCTACAGCTGAACTACCATGGAGTGTTTGTACCATCACTGACTGACAGCACTAACACAAAATGAAAAAAATCAGTGAAGAGAGTGCTTGTTTCCAACTTAACAAATATTCAAAACCTATCCTTCTCGTTTTGCTGAAATTTTTACTAAAAATACTGAAGTCATCTAAACCACATGCACCCTTAAAATGACTGGATGAAGTCCAACTACCTTTTTTTCCTCTTCTACTATTCAGCAAACAAACTTTCGTTCTAAAATTATCAATTAAATTTTCAACCAACTATTTAAAACAAAAACTCAAAACTAAAAACTAAAAAAACCCTGAACTCAAACCCAAGAAAAAGCCTACAGTAAGTTTTGCTAAGCCAAGTGGCAGTGCGCATTTGCAGCAGCCCAAGTCTCCTGTGGTGGAATCCAGAATCCTTGACATGCCATCATTCAAGACCTGTCAAATTTGATAACATTCTCTGTGTGTCTGGAAGGACACCATCCATTCAGGGAAATGAACGTGTCATTTGTTGTCATGACAGCTATCAAAATTCAGCCCGAGAGCATATCATAGAGCCACGTACCTCTCCTTCTGCATTAAAAGGTTGAAAAATACTTTCCTTGTCGTCATCTGAAACATCATTAGGATGTCAACTAAGAAGTCAGCTCCCCTGAAACAGCAGTGGCCCAGGATGGCACTGGGAGCCAAGTCCAACACACAACAGATGTGGGAGAAAACAAGTGTGATGGATACACCGCTATTGCAAGAACAGGAAGGAAAAACCTTGCAGCCATGGTATGCTGTGGATGTTCTTACTGCATTAAAACCAAGAGGTCAGTACGATCAATGCTTGGGACTCTCCTTTGGTATCAGTGCCAGGTTTTGCTGAACAGGAGGCTTAATTTATTGCTGTTCCTTGAAATGTTTATTAGTCCAGAATGCTCTAAAAAAATTTAGAGCAACAGTTTAACTCTCCGTATACAGAGTAAGTTTTAATAGGACATAGTGCTCCTCTTCTCTCCCAAACCTGTGAAAGGACTGAAGGAATGAAGTGCCTTATTTTGCTATATAGTTAAGTAATACTTAATTGGTATACAAAAAGCATTATTTCAGCCAACTTAAATTTGACAAGGATGAGTTAGAAAATCCCACTATGTTTCATTTATAGTTTATATGCTTAATGAATACCATCGTTCCTTTCTAAACCTTCCCACCCTTGCAAGGATCTTATCTTATTTTGAAGGAAAGGTTCTAAAACAGTCTTCAATGACTTTTTGAAAATAATATAAGTAAGTACAATATAGTTAAATCTGAAGAGAAATTGACAATTTTTTTTCCCAAGCGCTTCCTTCTATTTTCTTAAAACATACTTTTGAAATGATGCACTGCTAGCAGAACCAATAATCCCACTCCAGCATGAGCAAAAAGCACCTGCTTTTGTTAACCCTCTTCCTGTTCTCCTGCAGGGTCTGATGGCTCCTCTGTATTTGCATAGAGGTGATCCAGTGTAACCCGTAGGGAAAGACAAGCAAGAGGCAGCACTCAGCTAAAAGCAGCTTCTCACATTGTAAGAGGACGTGACCCTGCATCAGGAAGAGCATCCACAGCCTCTAGCTTCTCCATTAACTTCAGTACCTGCTTTCACATTCGTGTCACTTCTCTTTATTAAGGCTCTCATAAATACTCTGACCATTTCTAGAATGTAGACACTTCAAACAGCTCAGAAGGCTAAAATCTGCCTATCAAACAGGTAATAAACTGAAGCCCTACTCATTTATTTTTGGTTATTGATCTATCTTGGCTGATCAGCCCAGCCCTGGCACAGCAAATACCATCCACATCCCCTCAAAGCACCACGCAATAGATACCTCTGAAGTGACAGAGGAAACCAGTGCCCCACCTATCCAAACAGCACAACTGCTGAAGCACAACAGGCTACCTAACTGTATTTCTTTTTCTGACTAAACATCTTATTTGAAACAAAGTTTGCATTTAATTTTATTAATTTAAAAAAAAAGATTTTAGAAAAGGAGGTTGCCTAAGACAATTGCTACCTGCTTCTGTAAACATACTACATCTACCATTTTTGTTTGATAAAATTTCAGCTATATTCTATCTGTGGTATATCTCACTACCTGTTTTCACGTCTGTTTCTATGATTGCGTGTACTCTGCATAGAGTAACCAGTGTGAGTTCAGGGAAACTGAGTAAGGTAAAACACACCCGTATAGCATTTTATTTTGCACCTGTATTTTGTCAAGATTGTAAGAGAGAAGCAACACTTTCGAGAATTCAGGGATCTGCCCAATGTGCCATATTCATCACACTGTCTGCTCCACTAAATAATCAACAGTAGTTACATGTCACCATATTAGTAGTGGCTAATGAGATCAGGACCAAAACCAGCATAGCAAACTTACAGTACAAAAAAGTCTCTAAACCACAAAGTTTGTTTCTACAACTGTGAACAAATATGGGCTATACCAGCATGCCTGAGCTTCCACTCTAACAGATATTTTTCGTAGCATGAGTATTTCTAAAACTTTACCAACACCAGGGTTCTGTGTATAGCTGCAGTAATTTAAAATGCAATGGGTTGCTATTCTCTAATCAAGATATATTCCTCTGCACCTGAATTCTTAAAATTTGCAATACTCTATTAAATCTTAAAAATGTACACTGTCAGGCCACCTCATTGCACACAAAGTTATTATTTATGCTGGGTTTAAGATATGGACTCCATTAATGGCAAGAAACAAATTAATTTGTTGCGTCAGATATACTTAATTGAATATAAAAATACATATTTCATATTTCAATGCACTTTCAACTTACTCATGTCATTAGCATTTATGAAACAATTAACCCTTATGATGGGGGAAAAAAATTACTTCATGGGAAAAAAAAAACCAAAAAAACCAAAAATTTAACATTTGGAAGAATTACTTTACCCACCACTGAACAGAGCAACAGTTTAATTGGGCATAAGACCGATGACTACATTATTATGAGAAAACTAATGGGCCTAATTAATTTGCAAGAAAAATTGAAATTGGAACTACCTAAAACAGAAATAACTTTTGGATTCCTGGGCCAACTTGCATAAATCTGCAAAGGAAAACAAACAGAAAAGTCATTTTTCAAAAGGCGTACCAGGATCTCATGTAGTAACTTTTTGAAAAGACTGGACAATGGTTCACAGGTGAAGTGATTAGTGCATGCCTCATTTCTCCACCTCAGGATGAAGAAACAATGCTATTTCCCACATTACAAAACCATTCCAGCTCTCTCTGAACATCATTCACTTCAGGAACTAGTAAGAATTCTTGACTTTCACTCCCTGGAAACTATTGTTCTACAACATTTCTGTATACCTAGCAAACACAAGGACAAAGCGTACTGCCTTTAAGTTTATTACTTCATGAGAAGCAGAAAGCAGCTCTCCTGCAGAGTGCCTCAACTCTCCGCCCCTCCAACACGCCAGATGACCTACTTTGGGGGAGCAGGGTGTCCACCGATGAGCACCCAGCACCTCACCCCGGTCTGACTCAGCTAACCGAAACACAGCAGCATCTGGTTTCACAGTTTTCAGCTATCTAAAAACTCCCTTAAACACCTCTAATAAATCTACATCAGTAATCCTCCTTCCTCAAAACACAGTGGGAATGGGGGGCTGGGAATAGCCACGGCTTAGAAACCATCAGTCCCTCAATGCAAACAGAAAATATTTTTCCAGAACATACGCTTTGCATTCAAAGATGCCTTGGTTTTGATTTCAAACCTGCGGCAAGTAAATTGATACAGCACCTGTCTCCATGAGTCTGGAAGCAGCTTTTATGCTCAAGGAGCATGAAAAATGCAGATACCCCGGGTAGTTTTGCTGCTGCTCAAGACCACGACCAGCAAACAGAGCTATCTGGGTATCACTTTTCGAGTCGCTACTGTTATAGTGTCTACCGAGGAAAGCCATGAGCGCTGCAAAGGATTAACATACCAACAGCAACACAAGGCACAAAAAAACAAAGGCTGGGAAAGCAGCAGACACCGCTGACCTTGTCCCTCTTCTTTAGCTAACAGAAGATGCAAGGTGACACAGAAGAGAGCAAACACCTTTCCATAAGCTTCCAGACAGTAAGACAGGAAACTAGAGAAGAAAAGAGAGGAAGGGGAGACAAGTTCCCTTTCTGTGTGGCAACAAGGCAAAGGCTGAAGTTCTGAATTTATCATATGTTCAGTAGCCAGGATGTAATAAAAAGGATCATCCAGACTATCGAGGGCTAACTCTGCTGTTAGTTTTGGGAAAATATAGCAAAAGAGATTTTGTGTATCATTTTTTTTTCACAAAAGCAATCGGAAACGTAATATGATAGAAGTAAGAGGCAAATGCAACAGCTAATGTTGCAATGACAGAACAACAGCAACAAGAGCTAACATTATAATGAATCTGTATCTGTTTCATGGCCTATATAAAAATATTTGCTAATTACAGCCCTGATCTTCATGGTACAGGTGCCTTCTATTGCTACATTTATTCCACTGTTCCCAAAAGTGACATCTTCTGTCAAAGTCACAAGAAGAAAGTCAGTTACAAAGACAAAGCGATCTGCTTAACTTCTTAAACAGACTTGGGCGAGACAGAGGATTTCGATTTCCAGAGTTGTGAAATCAATATTTCAGAGAAGCAACAACATTACGTCAGAAATTATAATCCTAAAAATGAAAACACTGTACCACTAACATCATCTCTGTGGTACTGACTGCTTCAGATTCCTAAGAAGCAGTGGCAAAACAAGTACTTTCAAACAGAAATTCTTCATAATCTCCTACCCAGTGAGTCCTTTCAAATTCCTCCGTGTTAAGTTACCAGTCCAAACTCCCGATGATACAAATCACACGTGGTTAGGCCATGAAAACTGTTTTTACAAAGGCCACTACCGCATTTCATGAAAGAGAAGTCTAATTCTCCCACGTTGAGCTGCTAGAACAGTAGCAGTATGTTCCTCAGAAACAAAAATGCTTCATGGGAAGGGGAAGAAACGCTGCTCAAGCTGAAGAACGCTTTAAATTCTTGCCGACTTTCAGTCACTATTCAACTTTTAAAATAACAAAAGGTTTCACTTTGTTTTACAAAAACATGACAGCTCCGAGTGAAATACTACATGGAATTCACGGAATACCCCTGATGCACGCAGAGGGCCACATTCAACGTAAAAAAACAGTGAAAGATATTAACATAGGAACTAGAGTCGAGAGCACTCATGATCAGCCAGCTGCAGGTCAGACCTGAATTACAAACCTGAATCCCGATCTGACAACCTGACCTGAGATAGGCCAAAGTGCCTACCCCACCAGCAAGGGGTAGCTGTTAGCCTGGGCACATTTTTAACTAAAAACAGGACGAGAAGACTTATAAACTTCAGTAATTTTCTTCCCAAAACACGCAGGAATGCTCTCCACTGAGTACTCAGTACATGAGGTGTAATTTTGCCTTTGTGCCCTTTATTTACACTGACATCGACCGGGGCCACAGCGCACCGCGCTCCTCGAGAAAACCCCCGGCCTCAGCCCTACTGAAGTCGAAAGTCGGTGACAGAAAGAAATAAGAACTGAGCGGGCCGAGGGCCGTGTCCCCGCGGCAGCCCGGAGTGCCCGCCCGCCGGTCCCCGTGCGGGGCGGCGGCGCTCCCGCCCGGGAAACTTTCGGGCTGCGCCGCGCTCCGGCCGGGAGGCGCTGCCCGCCTTCCCCCGGCGCTGCCCCGAGGCCGCCGGATACGCCGCCTCCATTCACCGGAGCCCCGCGAGGGGTGGGGGGTGGTGTCCCGGCCTGGCGCTGCCCCCCGGCCGGGCGGCACAAAGCAGCGGCTGTCACACGCACACACACACAAGAGCGGCAACTCGGGAGGACGAGGAAGGGCCGCCCCCGAGCCCCACCGCAACTGGACGTGGCACACAAACACCTCCTCCCGCTCCGGGCCCCCCGTGCCGCCCCCGGCAGGTACCGGCCCTCCCCTGCGCGGGGCGGCCGCGGAGCCTCGGCCGCCCAGGTGACCCCCGCCCTTCCCCCGCTCCCGGCGCCCCTTCCCCGCGTCGCCCCCCGCGGTCGCCACAAGTTTGCGGCGGGCCCCAGCCCCCGCCCCGGCCCCATCTCCGTCCTGCCCGCGGCCGCGCTCACCTCCGG